>JADWQK010002536.1:0-34909 GCA_017933935.1 Sesamia nonagrioides
GGAGTTCGGTTATATCGCGCTTTTAGATTTCCCTCGGGAATATCAAATTTTCCGGGATAAAAGGTAGCCTATGTTCTTTCTCAGGGTCTAAAGATTGTCTGTGCCAAATTTCATCAAAATCGGTTGAGAGGTATAAGCGGGAAAGCGTAACAGACAGACAGACAGACAGAGTTACTTTCGCATTTATAATATTAGTATGAATAATGAGTTATTGCAATAAGATCACAATAAGTAGATGTTACAATCTAGTATTTCTAAATAAACAGTTACTTTCTAAGTAAACTTAAAACAAACAACATACATTTCTGTGACTAATAATAATAAGATATATAATAATAAAAATAAGACTTGAAAATAAACAGTCACTTTTGAAGTGTTTGATTAAGTCTATTTGTTTAACGGTGCCAATTCTAAGGAAGCTGTTTCTACAATTAGGTGACGAATTCATTAGCAACCATGCTATCTTAACTTCCCAAGTTCCAACAGCTATGACTATATAATTCATTCTCCATTTGCAAAATGTTTATTGACTTTGGGCAGCATGTAATTTACAATTAATAATTTCGGTCATCCTCTTGGTCTGTTTTAGAAGTACCTATGACCTATGTGTTAATAATAATAACTTAACAACAAATAATTGTCAAATGAAAAAAACATTTTAGATGATTTTAAATAAGAATTTCGAGTTTGTTAAATTAATGCACATAATCTTAATTTGTAAGTATCATCTACATACCTAGGCCACCACGACTTATTTTGTTTTATTTTGTTAAAACACCAGCCTCTCAAGTATGAGTGTGCGGGTTCGATTCCAGGTCAGGCAAGTGCCAATGTAACTTTTCTAAAAGTTATATGTACTTTCTAAGTACATCTTGGACACCAATGACTGAAGGTGAAGGAAAACATCTTGAGGAAACCTGGACGTTATAAGTCTGAAATCACCAACCCGCATTGAGCAAGCGTGGTGATTACGCTCAATCCTTCTCTGTATGAGAGGAGACCTGTGCCCAGCAGTGGGACGATAAAGGTGATGATGATGATCTACATACCTACGTGTCGTTATCTACATCTAGGTACTTACGTTTTTTTATTCAAAATCAAGTCATTTATTCAAATTAGGCTGAGAATTAGCAATTTTTGAACGTCAATATTACCTACATAAGACAGTCCCCCAAAACGCCCACCCATCGACACTTCCCAGTGCTTTAGCTGGGAAGAAAAAGTTGCGCAACAAACTCCCCAGCAGCACAGCTGTCTATTCATTTAGAAAAAACACATTTATACAATACTACGTAGGTACAGTAATACACGAAAAAACAACAGCAATGAATTTAATTATCATATGCCAGCTAGCCACGCCAAAATACCAGAAAAGCAAAAGAAAAACATCAATAAAAATAAGATTATGAACATAGTTGGTTCATTCACAACACATTTTTGGAACAGCAATAGATAATACCTCTGCAGAGTCAAGTAATGAAGTTGTATAGTAAAATAGGTAGGTAAATCATTCTACTGCACAAAATGCCGCGAATTTTCAATATTTATTAAATTAGCTGTAAGTAATCAAGTGGAGGTAGCAACTGGCGTAGCGGTGCAGTGGTCGCCCAGTCGTAACGGAAGCGATTAAGGAATTCTGGGTCATTCATAGGTTCGAACCCAAGCAGATACAGTACTTTGTGTTAATTATTTCTTTACCGACAGTTAAAGAAAACACAGTGAGGAAGCCGGCATGTCCTAGAACCAAAAATTCCAAGACGTGAATTACAACCAGGTGAGGGTTGTAATTCACGCCCCAATGGGGCTTGGTGGGTTATATCTCACAGGGTAATTTATGCTATATTATATTTCTTACAAAAAATAAAACATACCTGTTATAAAATAAAATAAACATATATTTTATTACTTGAAACAGCCGTCAAAACATCCGCATAACATAGAGTTCAACCATACCGACTACTTTGCTCTTTAATCTAAAGAAAAAAAGGTAAATAATTCTGTCATTCTTTCATTCGAAACCTTAATTACCTACATATTTCAATAATCAGCACCCTAATTGTGTAATACATTACCAATCTGAATCATTTTGAAAGATATTACTAACCATTGCCTCATAACCTCCGATATATTCTACTTATGCACAGCATAAATAAGGCAATGTATGTTGTTGAACTGTCAAAATAAACCTTTTGGTACTAATAGTGTGTTACACAATGACGCCGCTGGAGGAATCAATTAAAAGATTGATGATATAATAATTAATTATACAAAGTTTAATTCTTAGATCATTACCTAATATGGAAGATTTTAAATAAATATTCCACAGCAATTAAATTAGTATTAAACCGAGGTTTTTCTTCAAGAAATTAAGATATGTACTTAACAACCAGTTTTTGTGTGATCGTATGACGCACTTCTCACTTCCAATCGGTTTGCTCGTAAAAACTTCGATCGATTCTGTAAAAAACTCACCGTGAAAAGTTAAAGTGAGTTTAGAGTGAGATGTCAATCAAATCCAATCAACATTGTTTATTTCAAATTAACCATCCGTTGGTGCTTTTGAATAGTCAATGTCGGTCAGTCCAAGAAAAGTGAAGCTAAATTGCATGTTCCAAAGCGTCGATCTCTATGGAGAAGAACGTGCAAGAAACTCCATGGACACTCTTTTAAAATCATAATATGGGTTACATTTCTTCGTTGCATATTTCTGTTACATAGCATAGCAGTGTTCATTCATTGTGTCCTTATACATTGTGCACACATGTGCACAATGTATAAGGACACAATGAATGAACACGATGAACTATATAGTTTTAATCCCTTAACATGAGTTGGAATGACACCTCATTTCACGCTCACTTCACTGAGTTTTCACGATGAGATGGCCACAGAATTGCACTACTGTTCTCAATTATTTGCGATGGATTTTGAGTAGTAAAGCTAAGGTATCACTAACTTCTGCCCGCGACTTCATTCGCGTAAAATTTACTCACATTAGGTACATCGTCTGACTTTTACCTCGAATTATGTCATAACTTTTTCTGTTTTTTTCGGATCGTAGGGGATCTAACGTGATAAATCTTCAAGAATTGCAATTGCAAAAGTTTTTTTTTCAAACCTGATCGCCACCTAAATGTAGAGATTAGCGCATCCAAACGATTCCCGAGGATTCGATTCCCACACGGAACAAATATGTATTTGTGTGGTCTACAGGGAGTCTTTCTGGGTCTGGATCTTTGTGTGTGTAAGTTTAAGTGTTATGTTATTGTATGTGAGTTTGTAAACGCACCCACGATACAGGAGTAATTCCTAGTGTGGGGCAAAGTTAAAAAAAAAAGAATTTGTTACAATTACCTATAAACTATTGCTTAAGTTGATGGTAAAGCGCACTAGCTCATTAACTCTTTGGATTTGGACAAATATTATTAGTATACTTATAGCTGTATCTAGATACAGATAAATAACATACTTTTTGGAATTTTATATTAGAACCTAAGATTTTGGGGAAAAAAAAGAAAATATCAGTGTGCTGTTCTTTAATTAAACATCACTTTGGTTTAAATTTCTACTCATATATTAATATTTTGAAACAATACTGTTCATCGGTTTTTGCTGCTGACATTCAACTTCGCAAAATCTTAATCCAACAAGTATTTTAACACGACTTTTTCTCTTCCAGTTTCGCAGCACATGCTGACAGACCTGGATAAGATCCCAGGTGTGCAGCTGGGAGACTTCCTGCTGCAGTTCGAATTGGACGAGCCTCGGGAGTCCGTGCGGGAGATCGCCAGGACAGAGCTCCGGGAGACGCCTGAAGTCGTAGGACCTGCTATCGAAGAGCTTAAGAGACTACTTGAAGGTATGAGTAAAGATAATCATCATCATCATCTTCATCATCAACCTTTTTATCGTCCCACTGCTGGGCACAGGTCTCCTCTCATACAGAGAAGGAGTAAAGAAAATACCAGCTTATTACTGCCCGACACTCTTCACCACTTCTCTCAAAACGGTAAAGGAAAATATCTCGAGGAAACCGATATGTCCTCAAATCATAGAAAATTTTATTTGAAAAGTGTTCGCTGGAATAATTATATGACTTAATTCCTCCAACTCCGTTCCATCATCGGACGACCCGTCGTACGTCGAGTCACCCTTACGTTGTTGACACCACTACGATCCGGACGAAGCGTTTCGCCTCGTCTTTTATACCGCGTACATCGTGGAACTGGAACAATTTGCCAGCGGCAGACTTTCCGTTTGACTACAATTTAAGTGTCTTCAAGGCTTGAGTGAGTAGGCTCTTAATAAACTAGCGCGCTTTAGCATCAACGATGGCATCAATGCTTACCAGCAGGCGGGATTTATTAGATATTCTTTTATAACCTATGCTTGGCCGCCAAGCATAGGTTATAAAAGAATAAGAACCACTCGCGGCCACGCATACATTCACTAACAAACTATTGCCTTTATAATATTCAGTAGAACATCTAAAGTGTTTTCTCCATAGAAAAAGGTTAATCAAAAGGTTCATCCTCTAATCGAGGAGTTCGCCAGTCGTGGTGACACTTTACCACAGTGCACAGCTGATAAGCTGAGGCCATAAACTATGTAGATGGTTTTGACTTAGGTAATAATATAGTGAATGTGTCATTATTGCCTAATGCCTAATTGAATTAAAAATGAGGTTCAATTAACTTCGATTTAAAACATAATTTATTTTGCGGTTCACATTTGAACTAATCAAACAGGCAATTCTAGAACCTTCACATTCAAACTGGAATGGATGAAAGACGTCTTTTATCTGTTCTGTAGTTAATAATATTCTGAACTGTCTGATCTCAGTTTCAATCTGTCAAAAATTTCTAATTTCCCTACATATTTGAAAAGTTTTTTACATTACCTAATCGTTGCCGTGATGAAATTGTGACTAGAATTTTAACGTTTTTACATACGGGAATTGATCTTCAAAATTTCAGCACATTATCCTTCACAATTATAAAAACAAGCTGTTAGGTATTTGCTCAGTCTTAAATTGAAGGTTACCCAAACTAAAACTAAAGGAAAATCAAAAAGTCACCAGATCGGGTATGATGTACAGACGACAACACATCAAGCTACTACAATCTGTCAGATTTCTTTATTAGATTTTCAATTTTATCTCTAAAACATTAGGGATCAAGATTGATTGTTAGGTAATATTTGTCAGTTTCGGGTAGCATGACCTGCAGCTGTCGTCTGTACAAATAAGATTTGAGTTTTATCCTAAAAAAAACAATTTAATGTCCATCAGATAGATTTATAAAAAATATTGAACACGTATTTTTAGTTTTTCTTTCATTGAAATACTTAGGAAGATATATTGATTTGAAATGTCGCATGACGTCACGCCGTGGTACAGCTATATCTCAGTAGTTTTTGGTAATTTTAACAAAATTAAAAATACGAGTCTTTATTTTTTTTATTATCTATAAGACGGACTAATTATATTTTTGATTTCCATACCTTGGATACATCCCTATTGTGATAATGTTTTGCTTGCACGTTGCTCCCTTTGTTTTGATATACATGCCTAGGTAATTATAAAACAATCAATTTAATTAATAGTAACCTTCAAATGCATACGTAACGTTTAAATTAACATTTATAAGTTACAATTAACTATAATGTAACGACCTTGTTCCCACACGAACTTCAGCCACTCTTTGGTTTTGGTAAATTATGGTTGGTAACAAAAGTCTAAGAGTACCATAAATGTCAAGGTCCACCTAAGTACTTACAGTTTATTGATATCATCTAACTGCCTTATCCCAACAATGCTAGGGTCGGCTACCAATCTATATCGGACGATATAGTAGATCTACAATATGTTAAGAAAACCCTGTCCGACCCGTAAGGATAATAAAGGTTAGGTAAACACATGACTAAATAAAATATGAAAAGTTACATAATGATCATAGTAACAATACTAGTGAATTTTGAAATAATCTTTTTTCCCCACGAATTGATTCCAACTTCCCCAAAATTTGGTAAGTTTTAAAAAGTGACAACATTATTTTAGGCGGTATAATTCTGAGCGAATAGCGATGCGGCAGTGTGCCGCGTGCCCTGCCCCTCTTCGCCCGCGCCTGTATGGTCTGCCGCACATGTTTTAAGTTACCTCTTTTTGCGAAATAATATTTATTTTTTTAGGGGGATTTTTTTTTTAACTTTAGCCCGGTTTTGTAGGCATTATTAGAATCAGTTATCGATACCTAACAATACCTTCACGGATCGGACAGGGTTTTCTTAACATATTGTATATTAAATCAAAAATTTATATAAGGTATTAAATTGGATAAGGATCAATGCTGTATTTGGCAAAATCGCTTCGAACATTAACCAGATTTTGTCGTAAAAAGTAAACGACAAAAAATGTTATTGTAGGATATCCATATGAGAAAGGTCTACAGAAAAGTCCGCGATGGTATATGTCACCATCGCGGACTTTTCTGTAGACCTTTTCAATGTAAAGAATATTTAGTACATTCTTTTGATAAATATCGTAGGGTCCAGCCAGTGTTTCACTACAAACGCGGAAAAAATGTAATTATTTACGACATCACATTAGAAACCTCAAAAATAATAGCATTTTTCTAGAATTAAATGGATATTATTATGCATATAACACTTCCTCTTGAATCACTCTATGTATAAAAAAAACTCTATCCTATTCCGTTGCGTAGTTTTAAAGATTTAATCATTAGAGGGGACGTAGGGAAAAAGAAAGTGACTTTGTTTTATAATATGTAGTGATAATAGTATAGTATAATAGTTTAGTATAACAGTATTTAGTATAATAACCCTACACAATAGCCTTAACACGTTAAACATTAGCCCGTCTAATCCAGTTATTCTTAACACATGCAGGTTAACCCAAAAAAAATAAATACTTAATTTAATTCAATCTTTATTTTTTACTTAAAAGCACTTGGTTTCGGCCCGTGCCATATTCGACCCACTCACAGATGTGAGATTCTTAAAAAATAACGAGGAATAATAATAATTATATGACGACAATGGTGTGATAGCCAAGAGCCTCGACCTACATCTATTGGGGCTCTCGTTAGGCAGTTGGATTAAAGACCTGATTAAAATGGCAGTACTCCTCAATACGGCCCACATCGTGAGGAGGTTCCTGTCTCTGGAGCCCCAACCACCGATAGCTTGGGCCCTGCTCCCGTCATCAGTGGAACACTACTTTTTTATATTTTTAAATGTTTTAATGTATGTTTTTGTATAACTATTTAAAAATGTAAATGAGTATTTACATTACATACAATATTTAAAGAAAACCCCGACCGACCCATAAGGATAATAAAGGTTAAGTAAACACTTGACCAAATAAAATATGAAATTTTACACATAATCATCATAGCAACAAAACAAATGAATTAAGTCTTTTTTTTTTGTCCGAATTAAATCCGAACCCCAAAATTTGGTAATTTAAAAAAAAGTATCAGCACCTATTTTGACGTTATTATTATGAGCGAATAGCGATGCGACCGCGCCGTGCCTCGTGCCCTGCTCCCCTTCGACCGTGCATGCATTGGCTACCGCACACATTGAGCTATTATTACTACGTAGTAATAATAGCTCAATGACCGCACATGTATTAAGTTACTTCTATTTGCGAAATAATATTTATTTGTTTAGGGGAATTTTTTCTAACTTTAGCCGGGCTTTGTAGGCATTAGTAGAATCAGTTATACCGATACCTAACAATACCTTCACGAATCGGACATGGTTTTGTTTACATATTGTACAGAAAAGTAAACGAAATAATATAAAATACCAGTATTTTATATTATTTCGTTTACTTTTCTATTATTATAATTTACATGGAGCGGTTGTCTATCTAACCTCCACAACCCAATTACTGGGAAATACAAAACGCGACTTACAAGTTGTAGGTCGTAGGTTCGAACCCCATAAGGCGCTTTACTTTGTGTAAATTATTTCATTACCACTACTCTCATAACAGTGAAGAAAAACATCGTGAGGAAATCGGCATGTCTAAGAACCAAATTAAATATATACAACGTGTAAAAAAAAGGGTATATACATACCAAGGGCATGGCATCTTTAGATGATATCAAACGATATCGGAAGGGTTTCAACTCAAAATAAAATACTCAAAAAATTGGCACCAAATTTTCGGTTTCGTGTGTTTCTTAAAATCAAATCATAACAAACGTAGCAGCACACTACATACGTTAATAACTAGTCGTTACCCGTCACGTTACTTGCCAAAATCCGATAAATGGCTTCAATATCTCTGTGCGACTAGTACGATAGTAGCCTATCACAGGATAACTTCCTAACAAAAAGAGATAGGATTAAAAAACCCTTCCAATATCGTTTGATATCATGTAAAGATGCCATGCCTTTGTTATGTATATACCCTTTATGTTACACGTTGTATAAGGCATGTGACATCTACCAACCCGCACTGGGCCAGCGTGGTAGATTACGGCCCACTCCCTCTCACCAAGAGGAGTCTGTCTGTGTCCCAACAGTGGAAACATTATGGGCTGAATATGACAAAACCCTTTGGTAGAACAGGTGGCCAGATTTTCGAGCTTCCGACGACCCTTAAGGACTATTAAAGATCCACACCCGAAACCAACGACATAGGGTGGAGGCAGAAGTCTTGATATGTAAAGATGGATCACCTATCGCCAGTGTTTTTCTACGTGTGGGTCGCGACCCCCTATGGGGTCGCCAAATCAAATAGACGGGGTCGCCATTTTCTTTAAAATTATTAGTGATGCAACCAGAAACGGAAGCAGACGTCAAATGTAAATTTTAGCTGAAACGGAAACGGATGGAGAAACGGAAGTGTATAAAATATGAAAAAAAAAATTACAGCTACAATTCCTTATTATGTATCAAATACACCAAATCTAGATTAGAAATAGATATATTAGAAATCGATTATAAAAAACAATATTGCAACTTTGCAACTGAACATTTTATTAATATTCAAAATTTAATACCCACGATACAGGAGTAATTCCTAGTGTGGGGCAACATTTTTAAAAAAAGAAAAGAATGCGCGCCACACATGCGTAACTCTCAGCCGTCGATTGTAAACTTCCGTTTAAATCTCCGTTATAAAAGTTGCGGAAACAGAAGCAGAAACGGATGTTGAAAATCGCGCGGGACTTCCGCACTTGCAGAAACAGAAACAGAAACAGAGATCCGTTGTATCACTAAAAATTGTAGAAGGTTCCAAATGGAATCAAACGCTTCAAAGTTTCTATGGTTGATTGTGGGTATTCTGTTTTTCTGTTTAACTAAAAGATACCCAAAGTGAAAGACATAAATTCAAAGTTAAAGTAGCAGGGAACCGGGTCGAGAAATATTTTTTGACATTATGGGGGTAGTACCATGAAAAAGGTTGCAAAACACTGACCTTTCCGGACCAAAAGCGGCAAGCGTATCTAATCGACCGACTCGTGCGGTTTTCTTTACTTAGCCCCAAGTCCCTTCAAGTTGGATTGCAGGTAGATTAAAAAAGAAACCGTGGCTCTGGCGCACAGGCACGCGAAGAAACACGGATGGGTTTTAGTCAGTAAAAGTCAGACATGCCCTTCCGCTCCGCCCAGAGCGGGGGAGGTCATTTGATGATTTCCTATCCAGAACAAAAAAAATTACTGACAACACCTACGTAGATTAATTACCATGTAGGTACTAATGAGTTGATGCTATATCCGGTAACTTCTAATCAACAATATTTAATAATAGCAAATGACGACAAACACACAAACACTTAATTATATACTTCTACATTGACGCTCAACTTGTGACCATGGATTTAGTAAGTACAGCATTTTTGAGTCCCTAGTATAGAAAAGTTTCATAAACGATTTTTCCTAACTGTTGAAAAAAGCAATACCTAGACAGACAGAATTTATAAAACAGCTTTTTGTAAACCATACTCATGGTAACAGGCTCTACGCCTATGTCCCTGTCGCCCGTTTTACTAGTGATATAAATAAAATAATTACTAAAACAGATAAAAAAATATTACTAAAACAATAAATAATAATTACTAAAACAATCAAAATCATTATTAAAACAATGCAAATTAATTACCAAGTCAATAAAAATCATTATTATAATAATCATTATTAGTATTAGTACACACAATACAAATTAATTACTAAAAAAAATGAAACTAATTACTAAAACAATAAAATATTCATCATACTGTGGACGTTTTTTATCTTTTGTATTGATGAAGTTCCGTTTGATATAAATTCATTAGGTAATTAATAATTAATTAATTATATCCATGATAAGTGCAAGTCGCTTTCCGTTTGACACATTGGTCATTATTGCGCTTTTACGCCTTTTACTTAAATATGATGATGATGACTTAAATATAAGGGAACAAACCGGTACACAAATTCACATTCCGGACTGAGAATATTCTAATGAAACAACCCCAATACCAATCCTCCAGGGCCTGTTTACTAAGACTAATGCATTTCAGCACAGTCCAGTGACGGATTCATTTGAAATTCAGGGGTTTTCCATAAAGATTTAACATTTAATAAAGCTTTAATGGATTTTATTTTAAAAGACCTAAACAACCTTTGGATTTGTCATAATTATAATAATTTTAAAAAACACTAGGTATGTCGATTTATTTCAAAATTATTTACCACATTAGCATAGGTATATCAAACCTTTTTGATAAAAAAAAAAAAGCGGACACATGCAAGTGCAATTGTGGGCAACGTTATAAAAATAAATCGTGGTTTTAAAACAGTGTACCTTGCTTCTAAACTTACGCTAAACCGCTAAACAAACTATAATTATGATCGCGAATACAAGACTCCGAAGCTAGCTGTATAGGTGACTCACTCAGTCTCTTGTACTTATTCCATTGGGGTCATTGACCGATTGACGTTCACTGCTAGCCATAGATCCCGGTCGATCGCGATTCTAAGACATGACAATGAATTTTATTGCTACCGGACCAAGCTTGGTAAACTACTGGTGATAACAATATTCTGTTATTGCCCATCTTATTGCCGAAAAAGGAGACGGGCAATCCTAGCCAGTTTTTGATATGAGATCAAATCAACACACCAACACTAGTCTCCCAAGTTTTAGTTTTGTATATGTATACTATAAGTACTTATATATTTTGGTAGTAGTGTGTATGTGTATGTACACATACTAGTATAGTTAAACAAATACTTAAATAAGCTATGTAGCTTATTTAAGTATTTGTTTAACTAATGATAAGAGTTATTTTGTCATTATATTCTATTCTACCGAAGCATCTGCCATCTAATCACTTCACCGCCCATAGTGGACTGGTAGAGAATGCCTAAGGCATTAAGTCCGCCTTTATAAATTTATTTGTGCGAAAGTATAAATAAATAATAAATTAAATTTTGTATTCGGTAAATAGTATATCGGAAGCCATTATAAAAAATAACGAAAGTTTTAAATCCCAAACATAATCTCGGTCACACCACCTATAGACAATGGCGTCGATTCTCTGGTTCACAAACTATGAAACTAAACTAATTTTTAAGTGCATCTTTTTCTTTCTATTTCATTAACAAAAGGATAGAAGATAACATTTTAGTTTAATCCTGTCAAATTAAGATACCTACTCCATAGACATTTTTTTTTTGGTTCATTTCTTTCCGTTCATGGAAAAGGCAAAGGCATAGTACGCCATACAGCCAAGTCTTCAGTATTTTTTTTTTCTTCATTAAATATCTATCCTAACTTATCCTAATTTATCCTAACTTATCCTAGCATAACTTAACCTAAACTAACTCCTTTCGTTTTACGCGTTTGGACGATAAGGAGCGGTTTAGCGTAAAGACATGATGAGGCCACTATGCTACAATATTTCACTGTTCTTTTGAATTATTCACTGAATGCACTTTTTACTACATAAATCACGCGTTTTTATTTAGTAAACGACACTATAAATAATTTTAAAAGTCCAATGAAAAATGAGCGTGACACTCATCTTGACATTCCCGCCAAACCCCTCACTCCATAGACAGTTTAGTCGTGATTGACATGGCGACCAAAAAAATGTTTTGGTAAAAAGTTTTTATTTTGCACTTTTGAACTTTAACTTGTAATAATCTATAAAGCTTTGATATTATATTAATAAAATTGACACCTGTACTTCAAAAATACCAGTAAGGTTAGAATATTTCGTACAAAGCTGAAAATTGGTATGAATTTTGGGAACATTATTACAATCAATTTATCAAAAATTCCAGTCAATAGTGTGCAAAATATTCTTCAAGTTCAAAAGTGCAAATAACAAGCGTCTTCCTAAAAAACCGCTTAAGAGAAAAAATAACTAATTTCGGAAGATTTTCCTTTTTGCTACCGACATCCGAAATTAGTTATTTTGTTTACCTAGAAATAGAAAATCTTTCTAGACTACGGAAGTGCCACTACGTCAATAAGACGTAAGGCTAGGTAATAATCTGTTAGGTAAAGTCGGCGGCATGCTACAGAGAATCTACGCTAAGTAAACGTAATTGATACTTGCTATGATACAGCCGCTAACAGTCGCCCATACTGATTATGAAATCTATCAGGTTGTTCGGTTTTCCGCAGCACGGAGAAGTGAAGATGGCCCATCAAAATTAAAATCAAAGTATTTATTTTAAATAAATCGTTAAATAAAATTTTACAACACCAAATTGTCAAAGGGTCGCCCATTCCAAAGCGTTCAAAAATTATTAAAATGTTTGATTACATCATTTATTCTGAATTTATAGATGTGAGAACAAGCCAACTAGACGTGCAAGTTCAAAGCTTTCGTGTGGTAGGTTATGGCCTACCACACGAACGCTATCGGCCGCTATCGGCTGCCGGCAGAAGTTAGTCTTGCCGCCAAGCGATTCGTCGTGTTCGGGCATGATGTCTGGTGAAGCCGTACGGAGGACGGATCTAAGCAGATGTGTTGCGATGTGTGCCGGGTACGATGCACCAAATGTTGTTGTGTCGGGAGATTGGTCGTTGGGGTTCTCCAGATCAATCTCCCTCTGGCGCAGCATCGTTGGTCGTGTTGTTGTTGAGTTTAACGTTGCATCAACTCGCTCAACTGTCGTCTTCCTTCCTATTCAGTAAGTTTTTTAAGTGAATAGGCTTAATAAACGAGCGTTCTTTACCTTCAACGATTTGCATAACTGCATACCACCAGGCGGGGTTGCAGTTAAGCACTAGTTTATAATGATTAAAAAAATTAAATTAAGATAAAAAAAAAACCTTTTTAAAAACAAGCTTTTATTTAAATGCGCTAAAAAGAAAAAAATTAACTTTTACACTAAAACTTTTACCGTTAACTTATAACGTCATTTCAAATTTAACGCATTTGACACCATTTATATGTTATAAATCACTACACCTCCCCCAAGCCGGCTGGTCCCCGTGGGGGGATAGCGACGAATCCCTTTCAGCTGAAAAGCCAGAAAATAGAGCTTGTGATACACGTGATTTTGGGGGTTAAATGTTACCAACGTAACCGTTGTTTCGATCCAACCGTCCCTTGCTGTTCTCTCCAGCGACACCCTAAGCCGAGGTTCGTACCCCACAGGGCGTGCCCTTAGCCGTAGTCGCTTAGTTTTTAGTTGCCCTGGCTGGAAGCTTTAAATTCATTTAAGGCAGCTACAGGATAGTCCGGTTAAGTAGTCACGACCTCTCAAGGGTATCTACGAGATGCCATATAAAAAAAAACACTTTTTGTAAGCGTTCATTTTGATTTTTTCCTTTTTGCTTTTCTCCTAAGGCCATAGCGTGACCTTCCTCCAGAAATTGGCTACTAAAGGCAACTTTCAAAAAAAATCTGAATGCATGTCCCATAAATTACATAATCAGCCTTTAGAATGAGCCGTAATCCACCACGCGTGTCCAGTGCGGGTTAGTAGATGTCACATGTCTTAAAATTTTTGGTTTAAGAACACTCCGGTTTCCTCATGACATTTCCGCGTAGCGTTTATAATTTACACAAACTAAAGCCTTAGCCTGGGTACGAACCCACGACCGACGACCGCAACCTTTCAGTTATCAGAGACTTGTGGATGTGATAACGGCAGATTTAGACAGTACTTGGTACAGTAACAACTTTGTACTTGCTGATAGTCTTACACTGTCCTCACATTTCTAAAAAGTTTATAATTTGAAAATATTTTAAAAACCAATCAGCCATAAGAAACGACCATTTAGAACTGTACACCTAAATCCTGTATACTTAGCTTCTGAAGTCATAAAAGTGACCATCTAGGAATAAGTGAAATAAAATATTTTGACATTAGTTTGATCTTAAAATATATTCAATACAATTTGAAAATTAAATATTTGTCATATTTCATGTAAATGTCTGTCACAATGTATTTATTTTTGCTGACTACCCTCTAAACTCATTGTCTTGTCTACAAAGGTGACGCGTACATGATGTTTAAACAGACAATACTAAAGGCCTATGAACTTAGAGGTGTATTACATAGAGGTAAACGATGATTAAGTGTTATTTAAACTTAAACAATGTATGGCAAATGAATTAGAAAGTCAACTAAAATCCACTTCGTTACTCCTGCATTAACGAAGTGGATTTTACACTTTTTTTTATTAATTATAAACTAGCACTCCCGCCTGATGGTAAGCACTGAAGCAGTGACGCAATCGTTGATGGTAAAGCGAGCCTATTAACTCTAGCCTTGAAGACACTCAAATTGTAGTCCGACGGAAACACCGCCGCTGGCAAATTGTTCCAGTCTCTATATTTGCTCCATGGTTCCAGTCCCTCGATGTACGCGGTATAAAGGAGGAGGCGAAACGCTTCGTCCGGATCGTAGTGGTGTTAACAACGTAAGGGTGGAAACTCGCCGAACAACGGGTCGTCCAATGGTGGAACGGAGATGGTGGAATTAAATCATGCAATTCCCTCGCACACTTCCCAAAACGCATCCTATAGAACACCGAAAGGCTGGCTACTCTACGCCTGTGCTCTAGGTCTACTCTACGCCTGTGCTCTAGGTTTTGGAGACCATCTCGATTTTACAGTTAACTCTAATCATCGTTTATGAATAAACCCCTTAAACACTGTTGTGTTTATTCATAAAGGATGATTTAAGTTAAGTGACGTTAAAAGTTCAAAAATGTTTGGTTAAAGAATCGCTAATCACTAGTTAACTTTAAGCAGCATTTATGAATAAGGGGGAATATCTATATTTCTAACAGACCATATGTTTTCTCTTTCCAGAGGATAAGGACTTGTTAGTGCCGACTGATAGTGAAGCCTGGCTCATAAGATTCCTGAGACCTTGCAAGTTCTACCCTGAAAGTGCGCACGAGTTGGTAAGTAAATCTGCAGGAAAAATGCCTAACACATTTTTTGTAGCAATGGATTTCATTTTGACAGAACCCACATTCATTCAGTTTTTTACGTAGTTTTCGAGCAACAATGGATTAGCAATTTGCTCCAAAAAGATCCAAAATGCTAACATTTTGAATCTTTTAATGTTTTATAAATCTTTTTTGCAATTAGGGTAAGTACCTACTGTTAGTTCATGTTTTACGTATTATAAACCAGCGCTTGACCGCAATCCTGCCTGATGGTAAGCAGTGACGCAATCGTTGATGGTAAAGCGCACTAGTTTATTAAGAGCCTATTCACTCTAGCCTTGAAGACACTCAAATTCTAGTCCGACGGAAACACCGCCGCTTTTGCCAGCGGCGGTGTTCCAGTCCCTCGATGTACGCGGTATAAAGGAGGAGGCGAAACGCTTCGTCCGGATCGTAGTGGTGTTAAAAACGTTAGGGTGGAAACCAGCCGTTCCCTGGATGGTTTAGTTTCACAGTTGGATCCGGTAGGTAGGTAGGTAGCGCTGCAGTCCAGTTTACAAAACAAAGAGCAACGTCTGCCTTGTGGTTTATACAGAGTACACAAAAATAACTTTAAATTTTTTGTACCATATAATATAAAAAGTCGCTTTTTGTGTACTATGCGACCGGTTAAATCTTTTAAACTATATAATGGATTGGTGTTGTTGAATGTGGGTTTTACCAACCATCCATGTTAGACCATTAATAATTACAGAAGACTTATGTACGTGTTCAATAATGCATTCATTTTGTCGGTGGTAGGCCATAACATCGGCTGCCGGCATAAGTTACCACCCACCAGATAAAGTCTTGCCGCCAAGCGATTCGTCGTGTTCCGGCATGATGTCTGGTGAAGTCGTACGGAGGACGGGTCTGAGCAGTTGTGTTGCGATGTGTGGCGGGTACGATGCGCCAAATGTTGTTCTGTCGGGAGTTTGGTCGCGGAGGTCTCCAGATCAATCTCCCTCTAGCGCAGCATTGTTTGGTCGTGTTGGTCTTGGGTTTAACATTGCATCACCTCGCTCAACTGCCGTCATCATTCCTATTCCTTAGTTTTTTAAGTGAATAGGCTTAATAAACTAGTGCGCTTTACCATCAACGATTGCATCACTGCTTAGTGCTTACCATCAGGCGGGATTGCAGTCAAGCACTAGTTTATAATTATTAAAAAAATATATATATTCTTTGTAAAGTCAAATATCTGCTTCTGCTTTGTCATTAGTCACACAACTGAATAACTTTAACAATTTACTTGTTTCAGATTAAACGTTACTATGCGTTCAAACTCAAACACGCGAAGCACTACGATGGTCTCACTCCCAGCAAGGAGACCAACGTGTTCAACCAGAACGTGTTGACAGTGTTGCCCACGCGCGACCAGCATGGGCGACGAGTGCTAGTGCTGGAGCTAGGAAGTAAGTTATAGAACTAAACTTCTTCTTCATAATCAACTTTTAGCGTCCCACTGCTGGGCACAGGTCTCCTCTCATACAGAGAAGGATTAAGCGTAATCACTACGCTTGCTCAATGCGGGTTACCGATTTGTAAGTCCAGGTTTTCTCAAGATGTTTTCCTTCACCTTTTAATCAGTCATTGGTGTCCAAGATATATTTAGAAAGTAAGGTAACTGATACAAATAAGGCCTACCTAATTTCAAACACTCAAAATTTGATAAATTATTCGAAGAAGGTTCGATCCCCGCGCATTGCAAATATTTGTGTTCTGGTCGTGCCTCGGAAAGCACGTTACGCCGTTGGTCCCGGTTGCCATACGAACATCTAGTGGCAGTCGTTAAGGGTTGTTGGAGCCCTCAAAAGTCCAACAATTGGTCTAACTCCAATGCTTCGATATCGCCTTCGGGTTGTGGAAGTCAGACGGCAGTCGCTTCACGGAAAATATCGAAGTTTACCCAAAACCAGCAGTTAGACGTTAGACTGGTAAAGCGGACCAGACTCCAAAGCAGAAAAGCTTCGGATGCGGCTGGGATTAACGCTGAGATGATGATGGAGATAAGTAAAAATATCTTTTTAGGGTTCCGTACCTCAAAAGGAAAAAACGGAACCCTTATAGGATCACTTTGTTGTCCGTCTGTCTGTCTGTCAAGACCCTTTATCTCAAGTACGCGTGGACGTATCAAGCTGAAATTCACATGAAATACTCAAGTCTATTGTCCCTTTAAGCTGTGAAAATATCAAACTTCTAAGCCAAGTCAATCAAAGGATACAGCCGATTATGTCGATATTTTCAACAAATTTTCGACACTCGCAAAGAAATCAAAACCTACAGGATACTTCCCGTAAACTCAGAATATTGAAATTTGGCATGAAGGATTGTCATATAATGCAAATATAGGAAAAATTGCGAAAATCACATTTTTTTAGTTATATAATATAATAAACATATTTTAATAAAATGAAACTTACTACCTTATTTCTCACGAACTAATAAAGGCATCAAATTGAAATTTATACCAAATACCTAGGTCTATTGTCCCTTTAAGCAGTGAAAAAATCAAACTTCTAAGTTAACGCGATCAAAAGATACAGCAGTTTATACCGACACCTTAGACGAATTTCCATCACACGCTAGGGAATCAAAACCTACAAGGTACTTCCCGTGAACTCAGAATCTTGAAATTCGGCACGAAGCAACGTTATAACAGACAGATAAAGGAAAAATTGCGAAAATGATAAATTTGAAGTTACATAAAATATTAAAATATTATTTTTCCTTACATGACATAAAATATTTTTTTAATAATTATAAACTTACTACCTACCCTTTTTCACATGAACGCGTAGAGATATTAAAGTTGAAATTCAAATCAAACACTTCTTAAATCTAATTATCTCTAAAATGTGAAAATTCTAAATCAACGCAAAAATTCAAAATGCTGAGTTACCTACCTATAATCATACCGCATATTTTGAAATTCGCCACTACTCGCAACGGAATCAAAACATGGACTACTTCCCGCTGACATTGAATATTGAATGTTGGTATGAAACAATAGCTTAAGGTAACCTAACAGAAAAACCCGAAACCTTTTAAAATTTTTAGGCACAGTAACTAGTTAAACCAAAACAAGACCAACACAATCGTCATTCAATCTAAATATTTTGGTGAATGTAGTTCTGTATAATTATGTATAATCTAAATGCGTCCTAACTGCTATGTTATACTTAGTACTTATAAATATATTCAAAGACCTTAATTGTATGTATTTTCCTATTCTTGTCAATGATTATCAGACAGCTTGCTTCCTACTGGCGAAGCGGAACGGGGGGGGAGAGTAAGTAGTATAAGCCCCGCACGATGATATTGCGATGGAACCTTGTCACAATAACAGCTTTGTGACGTCATCTGTCACAGAAAAGTACAGCTAGCAAAAGAATGTTAAATGCAAAATTAATAAACTGGGGTTAAGGGTTTATTTATATTTTATAATTTTATTATACATACACTCTTTATACCTACTCATCCATATTCTGACAAATAAACTTTCATTATTAAAAATTTCAAGGAAATAATTCTTGTAGACGTAAGAAAAATATACTTATTCGTATATCTTTCTTACATGTATACTAATTTTTTCTAACTACATTTCTGTTTATTTGCGAGCAGGAATTGAACCAGAGTCCACTGTGTAGCAGTCATGTTTTAATTACTCATCAGATCAGCTTATAAATAAAACCAGGATAGTATGTAAAAAAATGTTTATATATAATTCAATATAATTTTACCCTATTTATTAAATTCCACTCATATAGTCTTCCGAATCAGAACTGCTTTCTGTGTCTGTCGTTTCCGATTCACTGTCGTCTGCCGTATTTATGACAAATAACTCGTCAGTTATTCGATCTTTATTCTAATATTCCTCTTCAAGCCGTTTAACATGATTCCTGATGAACCTTTCGCCACTCATCGGGAGTTATTGACGCCAACGCCTCCAACGTCAGAGCTTCAATGCGACTTTCCAACTGCTCCACATTCTTTTCTGACACCCTCATCTTTATCAGGATCCAGATGTACTCAATGGAGTTGAGGTCGCAATTGTAGGGTGGTAATATAACGACCTCATGGCCGTTGCCAGCTAATAAATTGTCAATTTTATAATTTTTCGGGGGTCTGTGCCGTTTAATTAATAAATACAGTTCATGTTTTGTACTGTCGTTGGAAAAGTCGATGTTGTGAGCTTGTAGCCACTCAACCACCAACTGTTTTTTTTTTTGTTCATACTTGGTGACCTATTCTCTTCCCTACTGTGATAAGGGGCGTTGTCCATCACAATTATGGAATTGCGTGGTATGTTGGGTACTAATTTTTCTGTAAGCCACTTGATGAAATTCTCAGCATTCATTTGATCATGGTAATCTCCCGTTTTGGTGTCTGCTTTAAACATTAAAAGAGCATTGTCAACAAAACCGCTTTAACTTCCCGCGTAAACTATTATCCATCGGCGGCCGGGACTGTCGTTCCGTCTCACTCCGACATCGGTTGCTGTTTGCCAACATTTTTTCCCGTGTAGTGTGCGTGTGTGTATCCACGTTTCGTCGAGATAAATAACGGGTCTTTTGTTATTACCAAGCGAGTCATTTTCTTTCATACGTCGTAAATATTAACCCCTTCACGCTTGAATTTGGGGTCTTTCAATTAGAGCCAGTCTTTTTGGTAGCATCGTTTAAATTTGTAGCCTAAATCACATTTAATTATTTTTCTTAATGTAGTTTCACTATTAGTATAATTAAGGTCTACTTTTGAAGCCGCCAATATTTTGCGCATTGTGGGTATTTCTCTCCTCACCGTATACATTGAATGTATAATATTTCTTAAAGCTGTTAAGGAAAACCCGTCGAAATATTCCTTCTTTCGTCTTTTTCCTTTAGTAGGAGTTCTCATTTTGCTGCCACTGGCTGTTTCTGACTCATGTTCTCGTCGCAATTTCGTCACAGTATTTTTTGCAACGCCTGTGGCACATGCCACACGCTCCGTGACTTTGGGTAGAATTTTGCAAAATATTTTTAATAACTGTTAGCAGTTGCTTCCTTAATCAAATGTCCTCAATAGTGTCCAAAGCACTTTTTAAAGCACGGTTTATACTTTCAAGAACTAACTTACAGTCCTCTTTCACTTTAACAAAATAATTGTCCATTATAATTGTCCGTTGTTAATTATAATTTCACGAGCACGACTATTAATTAATTTCTTACTCATTTTAACGAGTAACAGCTAACAAAACTAAACAACAAAACTCACGAACAACAATAAAACAGGATAACAAAAACAAAAAGCTAACAAAAATATTCGATGTGCGTAAGTAGGTAAGCGCGGACTGAACTTGCGAACGGTACCGACGGTGCGTGTTCGACTACGTCACCAAGATGGCCGCCAATCGCAATATCATCGTGCGGGGCTTATAACGAACGAACGCGCAAGAACTAGCCGCCTGCTGGCGCGAAGGCAGGCGGTTGGTCAAGGGTTGAGTAAAATTTGCGACAATTTCTCGTTAATTTTGTTTACTTCTACTTTGTTTATCAATAAACCGCTTTTTATAAGTTATAAACTAGCGCTTGACCGCAATCCCGCCTGATGGTAAGCAGTGATGCGATCGTTGATGGTAAAGCGCCCTAGTTTATTAAGAGCCTATTCACTCTAGCCTTGAAGACACTTAAATTGTAATGTGACGGAAACACCATCGCTGGCAAATTGTTCCAGTCCCTCGATGTACGCGGTATAAAAGAGGAAGCGAAACGCTTCGTCCGGATCGCAGTGGTGTCAACAACGTAAGGGTGGAAACTCGCCGTACGACGGGTTGTCCGATGGTGGAACGGAGATGAGGGAATTAAATCATGCAATTCCCTTGCACACTCACCAGAATACATCCTATAGAAGACCGAAAGGCTGGCTACTCTACGCCTGTGCTCCAGGCTTTGGAGACCGCTACGTTTGTACGGCGGAACCCTCGGTGTGCGAGTCCGACTCGCACTTGGCCGGTTTTTTTTCTGTTCTGTGGTAGCAATTTATGTACCGCAGGCGGTGGTCTTGCGCAAAACTTCCGTACATGTAGAGATAGGTTTAAAAAACCTTTCAATTTCTTTCTTTTTTTTTACATGTTTTTTATTGGCTTCACTTGTATGTTTGCTTGCTTGTTTGTTTGTTTGTCCGTCTCTAACTATTTGGACTTCGAGTGAGCGGCTCATTACTGTAAAATGTCCCACCCTTTTCAATATGTTTGTTGACCGAGTGGTATTAATTTGTGCAGGCAAAGTATTTAGTTTAGATTTAGGTTTAGTTACTTGGGTAACGCATCAATACGAATTTTAGCACTTGCTATTCTGTCTGTTGGAGATCAGGAAAAGTTTGGTAAAAACAAATGAGCACCACGCGTTGTGTTATCCGTATATTATTTAAAAAAAGAATATCGAACGTTTCAACTGTTTAAATTGAAACGCCTCACGCTTTTTTCTCATTTATACTAGTATTGTTTATATACTATTGTCATAAATTAAATTTTGTAATTATTTTTATCTTTTTAATTTGATATTCTTTAAAGGCATGTTTTTTTTAGTTTTTTAAACTATATTTATTTATAACATACAAAGATACCGTGCCCTCGGTATGTATAAAAATCGGTCCCTATCAGTTACAAGTTGTATAAATTGTATAAAAATCGCATTAAAATTTATAGGCACTCATATACCTAGTCACGCAAACATGCCCGAGATAATGATCAACAAATAATACGTTGGATACAATTACCCACACTCGAACACGCCAGATGGCTAACTCATCATCATGCCTACGTCACTTATTATTGCCACAATAATCTTTTCGTACAATTACCACGTAAGCAATTCATCATACTCAGAACACAAACTGAAGTAATTTTAAAAATTTCCGAATGTTTTTGTCCTAATAGAAATTTCCACGGAAATTTTCTTGGCTCGCCTTTATGAGCATGTATTTCTAAGCTAAAACTGGAATAGTTGGTGCCCAAAATTATCCACCGTAGACGCTTCAGCTATCTATAGGCGGAACATAGGTATACACCAAGATGGTATTGTAGATTATTATATACAATATGCTAAGAAAACCCTGTCCGACCCGTAAGGATAGTAAAGGTTAGGTAAACACATGACCAAATAAAATATGAAATTTTACATAATCATCATAGTAACAATACTAGTGAATTTTAAAATTATCTTTTTTTCCCGCGAATTAATTCCAACTTCCCCAAAATTTGGTAACTTTTAAAAAGTGACAACATTATTTTTGACGATATAATTCTGAGCGAATAGCGATGCGACCTCGTGCCGCGTACACTGCCCCTCTTCGCCCGCGCCTGGATGGCCTACCGCACATGTTCTAAGTTACCTCTTTTTGCGAAATAATATTTATTTTTATAAGGAGATTTTTTTTAAGTTTAGCCCGGCTTTGTAGGCATTAGTAGAATCAGTTATCGATACCTAACAATACCTTCACGGATCGGACAGGGTTTTCTTTACATATTGTATACATATTATAATAAAATATTGGTAGACGGTGCGAGAACGTATTTGAAAAGGTGCCCTTTGTAAGAATTTTATTCAATCAAACTTTTCCCGAACATAATCGAAACACATTTATTGCATCGTAATCTGCAGCTCAAGAAGCAAAACGTCATTAGGCGTTCCTGGTGCATTTTTATGAAAGTTCGCATTCTTTTATGAAATAGACCAAATCAGTTTTAATTTGAAGAATTCAATAAGTACATACATAAACTAGCTTTTCGCCCTCGTGAAATTCGGTTATATCGTGCTTTTTAGGTTCTTCATTTTCGGGGATTAATTTTTTATCGTATCATTTAGCTTCTAAGTTTACATATTCGTTTGCAAAATATTATCTTGTTTTAAACGACACACAGCGCCATCTATCACCGAAGTGTTATGAATCTTAAAATATTTTTGTTTTCCCTCGGGCATATCAATTTTTTCCGGACAAAATGTGTCCTATTATTTAATACGGACTTCTAACTTTACGTCTGCAAAATTTCAAAGCAATCGGTTCAATAGTTACGGCGTGAAAGCAGAACAAACAAATAAACAAACTCACTTTCCGATTTATAATATTAGTAAAGATGATATGATGTTCTTTTATACCATGTAAACTTAAAAGTTGCCAAGTCAATCATTGTTGTCATTCTTCTTTACAGAAAAATGGAAGCCAAGTAAATGTTCCCTGGACGAGGTGTTCAAAGGCTGCGTGCTCTTCCTGGAGGCGGCCATGTTGGAGCCGGAGTCGCAGATATGCGGTGCCGTCGTCATCTTCGACATGGACGGGCTCTCTATGCAGCACGTGTTGCAGTTCACGCCCAGCTTTGCCAACAGAATAGTTGAATGGCTACAGGTTGGTCTTGCTACCTCTATTTGTTGCTGAAAGGCCTCCTCTTATTTCTCCCAAATCTCCCTGTCTTGTTTGATCTCTAGCCATGTTGCCGTGCAAGCGTTACCAGGTCTTGTTATTACAATATAATACTTAACATTATGCAAATGAAGAATAGACTCCAACTCTTCAGAAGACGGAATACAATTAACCTAAAAGAGTGAACACGAGAGAATAATAGTGAACAGACTAGAGATAGAATCTATACTAATATATATATAGCTGAAGGGTTTGTTTGTTTGTTTGAACGCGCTAATCTCAGGAAGTACTGGTCCGACATGTTTTTTTTTTGCGTTAGATAGCCCATTAATCCAGGAAGGCTTAGGCCAGGCACATCACGCCGCTGCGACCACTAGGAGCGGAGCATAACTAACTCCACGCGAACGAAGTCGCTGACGGCCGCTAGTCTTAGATACGTAGTTAGGTTCCTACACCTCGCAATCTACAGAAAACTGTGATCCAAACACGAATTCAGAAAAGAATACTCTTTATTATGTGCATCATATAAATTACAGAACATAAATATGAAGATTTTACAAGGGGTCAACAAGACAATGGGCGGTCTTATTACTAAGAACGATCTTTTGTCTGTAAAAGATCGTTCTTAGTAATAAGACCGAACCAATTAGTCTTAGATACGTAGTTAGGTTCCTACACCTCGCAGTCTACAGAAAACTGTGATCCAAACACGAATTTAGAAAAGAATACTCTTTATTATGGGCACCATATAAATTACAGAACATAAATATGAAGGTTTTACAAGGGGTCAACAACACAATGGGCGGTCTTATTACTAAGAACGATCTTTTGTCTGTAAAAGATCGTTCTTAGTAATAAGACCGAACCAATAGATAGAATTACCACGGGGAAGTAGAGACAAATAATGTTGGCCTACATTATTAATTTGTCTCTTCTTACCCGTGGTATTCCATCCATTGGTTATCGCTATGGATGAATGTATGTCAATTTAATAAATAATGATCGGAAAAGAATCTTATGGGAGTTTTGACGGGAAAGCTAAAACATATTTATAGTGTGGGCGTGATTTATATTAGTAAAAAGTGCATTCAGTAAATATATCATTAAGAACATTGAAATATCGCAGCATAGTGGCCACATCATGACTTTGCCTCAAACCTCCCTCATAGACGGTTCACGCGGCCGTCTTTTACAACTGTCATTGGCGATATCCGCCATTATTGTGAAATAAAATTATCAAAGAATTTCTATGATTTGTTACACGTGTTAATGGCAAAATTGTGGTAGCTATGCCACAGAGGTCATTGATCAAGAGTTGAGGTTGAATCTCACCTTGAAAAAAGAAGAAGAAGAAGGAAAAACATCTTATGCTGCTCTTGCATTTTACAGGAAGCTATTCCACTCCGCATCAAAGGACTGTACATAATCAACCAGCCGTACATCTTCGAGTTGGTGTTCAAACTCTTCAAACCTTTTCTGAAGGAGAAGCTTCGTTCCCGCATCGTGTTCATGGGCAATGACAGGAAGCTGCTGCATGAGTATATCAGTCCTAAGTGCCTGCCCGACAAGTATGGTGGCACCCTGAGCATTCCAAGTGTGACTGGAGCACAATGGCTGGAACTACTCCTCATGTGCGATAAGGAATTCATTGGTAAGTGATTCATTAATGCTCTGTGTCGAGACAGGTTAATTCAAAGCTACAAGGGCTCTTTCTTCAAGAGCTCTTTCAGCTCACTTCCATTTAACTCACAATATCGACGCCCCACATTTCTGTAACCCACTACAAGATTTTGAAATCCCTGCGATGACTTTACGTCAATGTTTAAATTGCTCTGCCTTGCATTTTGACCGCGTAGGTATTGCATTGATCTATAAAACAGCATCCATCTGGTACCGGGCATAGAGTAGTACCAACCCATATCCTCCCGTGGGTGTAGTAAGAGGCGACTAATGGAACTCTCACCAGAGAAGCGGGCAGCAGCGCTTCTTCTGTGGAATAACAAATTACTGCGATCCCCAACCCGCCTGCCAAGTGTGGGGATTATGGCAATACCCCCCAATAAATGCCCCCTAATGGAATGAAAACCTTGGGGGAAGCTTTTGTCCAACAGTAGACCCCTATAGGCTGAGAAGAAGATAAAACAGCAGATTTTTTTTATAAACGATGATATTTTAGCGCAGGTGTCGTGAACCATCTTCTGAATTCTTTCATTTTGTACGCCAATGGGCCACTCTATATTTAGACTGAAAAGAGACCATTCACATCCATTCCATTTCAACAATTCTTCTCATGTATCAGTCAGCTAGGAAATCCTCCTTTTCCTAGGTACAGATCTTAATGTCTTAAAAGAACCACATAAATGAATTATCGTCGTTCAAACTAACATCATAGAAAGAAATAAAATTAGAATTGTAAATATACAAAACCCTGTCCGACCCATAAGGATAATAAAGGTTAGGTAAACACTTGACCAAATATGATATAAAATTTTACATAATCATCATAGTAACAATACTAACTAATGAATTTTGAAATAATCCTTTTTTCTCGGCAATTAATTCCAATTTCCCCGAAATTTGGTAATTTTAAAAAAAGTGACAACACCGGTATTATTATAAGCGAATAGCGACGCGGGACACGTCACAGGTGCCGCGTGCCCTGCCCCCCGCCGCCCGCGGAAGGGCTTACTAACCCCACGTGTATTAAGTTACCTCTTTTTTCGAAATAATATTTATTTTTTTAGAGGGATTTTTTTTTAGTTTAGCCTGTCTTTGTAGACATTAGTAGAATCAGTTATCGATACCTAACAATACATTCACGGATCGGACAGGGTTTTCTTTACATATTGTATGTACCGACAGGCTTTGTGCGAATCTTCGAAATAACTCATTTGTAGACTAAAACTACTGTCCAGAGGTGGCTGAATTGTCGCGTCAGTCATATAATCAAACTTGAATGTTAACGTAACAATCAGAGGCGACGTAAGGCGTGGGCGACGTGGGCCACCGCCTACTGGCTCGCGGTACAAGGGGCCTCTCGCCTTCAAATATTTATGTGCATTGCTTCAAAGCAAGAACAAAAAATTAAAAAAGATATATAAATTAATTTCGTTGTGAAAATTATTTTTATAGTCTGGCAACATTTACTTACGTTGCGCCAGTAAATCTTTACCGCCGACGACCCGTGCGAGGAATCCCTTGTTTTATTTGTTTAATTTCTTTACTAGAGTCAAATTTTTAGAATGGGCATTTGTCTCCACCTGCCCCCAGGGTAAGCATGGGACCTCGCGAATTTTTTCTTGCCCACACCAAATTTAGGTCTTGCCCCGCCTCTGGTAACAATTATATTAATATACCAAAATGAAATCAATATTATCACAAATTAATTTTTTTTTTTATAAAAATTGGGTTTAGTCTGATGTTGTCATTTTATTTTCAGCGATCAACTCATATGGATACAAGAAGCAGTGAATCCTGCGCGGGCGCACAGCATGACATGGGCGGTTTTTGCAATGTGATAATATGCATATCGTGATACTGATACTTTTATTTAGATTATACGACCAAACCATAGTTCTAAGGCCTTAGCTATTGGCATTTTTGTGCATGTACCTAAGCATGGAAGTAAATTAGGATTGTAATCAGGAAATGTAAGGTAGGAAATAAATTAACTGAGAATTTCTATTTTTATTTTATGGAAATTGGTTTAAGCTCAATATTATCTACCGGTTGCATATTTTTTTTTAATCTGTGTAAACTGTAAACAGAACCAAGATTCTTATAGCATTTTCTTTTCGAATTTCTCGGTGGTAGGCAGAAGTTACCACCCACCAGACAAAGTCTTGCCGCCAAGCGATTCGTCGTGTTCCGGCATGATGTCTGGTGAAGCCGTACGGAGGACGGGTTGAGCAGTTGTGTTGCGATGTGTGCCGGGTACGATGCGCCAAATGTTGTTGTGTCGGAAGTTTGGTCGTGGAGGGTCTCCAGATCAATCTTCCTCTGGCGCAGCATCGTTGGTCGTGCTGTTGGGTTTAACATTGCATCATCTCGCTCAACTGCCCTTTACCTTCCTATTCACTCAGTTTTTTTTAGTGAATAGGCTCTTAATAAAACTAGCACTCTTTACCATCAACGAATTGCATCACTGCTTACCATCACACTTGAAAAAAAATTGTAATTAGTATCATACGAAAGTGTCATATTACGTCACTGACGAACATATTTAGGACAATACGCAAAAAAAAAACATTTTATAAGAAGCAGGCTGTGATTTCCTAAAATTTATACGTTATTATTGATAAGGCTTGCAAGTTTAAACAAAAAGGTTTTGAGCTTATAAATTATTCAAAAATATTTTTACACTTATGTAGATAATATGTATGTACCTAATTCTATAATGGACAATAACTTTATCAAAAAAAGAAATAACAATTAGTTTTGCCATAAGCTGTAGCTGCATTTTTAACAACGCTTGTAAAATAAATGATGTATATAATTTTAACGTCAAGGGTAATTTCTAATGTATATGAATAGAAGTAATTACTTATAAGGCAAGTTTAGCTCGTAACATCACCACTCATGAAATGTACAGGCGACAGAAATATCTACTTTTCGAGGCCACCGTATACAAAATGTAACAAAAATCCTGTTGTTCCTTCTACCTACGTTTTAAGAATTGGCATAAGGAATAAAGCAAGTCATTTATGAAAATTGTTCAACAAAATTAATGAAAATAAATATTTAATTATTAATATTTCTAATCTTTAACTGATTTCTTACCTCAGCAATTCTGCATGAAGAAACTATACGTGTGTCAAGCTCGATAAAGAATAGAGGTAAACAAACCAACTTAGGGTTATCACAACTCACGTTTTACAAATCTCCTATAATTTACATGATAATCGACTAACATGCTAACAATTTATTATCAATTCCTATTGCAGCATATTTCAATATCTTTAATCACTAAAATAACATGCATATTAACTTATTACTTCAAAAACCATTAAAAAGTCGACATTAATTTTACGTGAAACATGGATGAAATCCAGGTATTAAAGCATTTTGTGCATTTGTTTTTCTTTTTTTGGGCATTTTATGGAATTCAACGGCCAATGAATAAAGTTGAGGCATTTATCAATACAATTATAATGCATATTTCAACTACCCTTCCAATCAACTGCATAACACATGCATTACGTATAATATGTATACAAAGAATAGTAACTTAAGAAATCATATGATGGGACCGAAAAACTTCTCTTCTCACATGCTTAAGTCAGATATGTATGTAAACAATTCGTTGCCTAGCAACGGTTTGTTTACCTCTATTTTTTATCGAATTTGGCCCAAATATAGACAATAAGTAGAACGTTAAGACTCAGAGTACATTATATACAATATGTAAAGAAAACCCTGTCCGACCCATAAGGATAATAAAGGTTAGGTAAACACATGACCAAATATAATATAAAATTTTACGTAATCATCATAGTAACAATACTAATTAATTTTAAAATAATCTTTTTTTCCCGCGAATTAATTCCAACTTCTCCAAAATTTGGTAATTTAAAAAAAAGTGACAACACTATTTTGACAGTACGCTTATGCGATTCGACCACGCATCGCGTGCCCTGCCACCCGTCGCCCGCGGAAGGGTGTCCTACCGCACATGTATTAAGTTAACCTCTTTTTGCAAAATAATATTTATTTTTTTAGGGGGATCTTTTTTAAACTTTAGTCCGGCTTTGTCGGTATTAGTAGAATCAGTTATCGATTCCTAACAATAGCTTCACGGATCGGACAGGGTTTTCTTTACATATTGTATATAGGTTGCCGATAAACTATTTGATCGGTGCCGCTACACAGGTGCACCGACGCTCGCATTTCTACCCATTGTGCTACACAAGTTAATGACCTTGTCAGCTGTTTTTTAACACTTTAACGAATGAATCTTTAATATACATATCATATACATAATCTTTTATATACGAATCGTTAACATAGATTTTTTATGCCCAATTCAACAATCCGCGTGTTTATCCCGGATGCAATCCTTGGCTTACACCTCGGTGCCCAGTGTTCGCCTTCCTACTCACATGTATCCACTTTGCGCGGTGTAGTGCATCCCTTGCAGATCATAAGCATACATATCGTCCCTTACAACGCCAAGCCAACGCCTCCAAGACATTGTAAACATTATTTAAACAAAACACATCTACCCATTGTGCTACACAAGTTAATGACCTTGTCAGCTGTTTTTTAACACTTTAACGAATGAATCTTTAATATACATATCATATACATAATCTTTTATATACGAATCGTTAACATAGATTTTTTATGCCCAATTCAACAATCCGCGTGTTTATCCCGGATGCAATCCTTGGCTTACACCTCGGTGCCCAGTGTTCGCCTTCCTACTCACATGTATCCACTTTGCGCGGTGTAGTGCATCCCTTGCAGATCATAAGCATACATATCGTCCATTACAACGCCAAGCCAACGCCTCCAAGACATTGTAAACATTATTTAAACAAAACACATGTCAATACGTAGGCGAACAATTACATCCGATCGAAAGTAAGTTGCGCGGGAGGCTAAGGAAGAAGGTAGTGATTCGCAGGGCGGCGAGGGGGCGTGGGTGGGTTAAATGTATGCACGTGCATCACGGTTGCGTTTCTGTACTGGGCCTGTAGCCAATGTAACATCGCTTCGTAGCGAAGCGAAATCATACCAAACCAACCAATGGCGGGAACGATTGACCACGTGATTTATCGCGTCGCGTGGTCAATCGTTCTCGTTATTGGTTGGTTTGGTATTCGATTTCGCTTCGCTACGAAGCGACCTTACATTAGCTACAAGCCCTGATCCTCTGTCGCTTCAAAGAAAGCCGCCGAGCTCATGGATTTAGAAAAATAAAAATTTACTTACTAAATTTACTAACTTATAAAATCTATTATATTCTAAACATTTTTTCGAATGTGTCGAATTTAATAGTTATTTAAACTACTCGGCTATACAATGATTACTTTTTATAAATTTTAATTTAATTATTGATTTGCTAGATAAATCTATATATGTCCCTGAAAGGAAGAACAGGGTTTTTGTTACATAGTTTATATTATAATCCTATAAATAATAATGAAATTAATAAAGAAATATTACATGTATTTTTATAAATTCTTATTTTATTAAATTACTTTCTTATTTTGTTAAACAACGGTAACATGAGACTATTGAAACTATACTTACTACAACTATCTTTACTTTTTAAGTTAGTATAAAAGGTAGGTACCAATATATGGATCAAATAATAAAACAATTTTATATTTAAAAAAAACTGATTTCTTATTTAATAATACCAACCACATTGTACTTTTACGTTATATCATTACAAACATAATCGGTTTAAGTATCTACTTAATTATCTCTTTTTTAGTCTCTTACAAAATCGTAGAAAATACCTACTTTCTTACCTATCTTACTAGACCTTATATTAAAAATGCAATAATTACATTCATAATTAATATTCCTCAAGTGAGTATTTGAGCGTTTGAGTTCCATTTTGTACCGCAGCGACAGTGTGTTCTATGACTTGTTATTGTTCACGTTCTTGAGGTAGCCGTAGGAATTCGCCACTGTAAAAAAAAACAAGATTTTCAAAGGCTCATTAAAGGTGACACAAGAAAACATTGGCCCCGATTGCCTTGTTCACAAACTAAATTAAATTTAAGTTAACTGCATCTTTTTCTTTGAATTTCATTTAGAAAAGGACAGAAGATAATATGTTAGTTTGGAGTTTGGACCTGTCAAATTAATAATAATAATAATATTTATTTATTTTTCTCACCACAATAATCCATATAAAATAATAACAAAATAAAAATAATGTTATCCAGTCATAACTGGCATAGGCTTATACAAAAATATTGTGGGAGACTGGTGCCTAAACTAAGCCGAAGCCTGTATTTCAGGCCACCAGGTCTCCACCCCAGATATACATTTTTATTATAGCTTCCCGTATACTAGAATTAAACAGTGAGTTAAAATTTACTTATAGGAAGGAGTTTTTGTGGGGAGTGTGTGGATATGTAAGTGTGTGGGAGGGTGAGTGTGTACGGTGTGTGAGTGTAAGTGTGTGGGAGGGTGAGTGTGTGCGGTGTGTGAGTGTAAGTGTGAGTGGTGGAAAATCGGTGCTTGTTATATTGCATGTTGTATGTGCGTGTGGTAACATATGGATAGATAAATGGTAAGACAGTGTTGTGATTATTTTGAGATAGTAGGTTTTCGGTAGTATCGTAGTCAAGAGTCTTTAGCCATCCATTGAGCTTTTTCTTACAAAGGTGTTTCGTGAGTGGAAAGATGTTGTGAATTTTGTTTATTCTATTATAGAGGTAGCCTCCGAGAAAACAAAAGAACCGTTCAGAGAAACAAGTTAAAAGTCTGTCAACGGACCGGGCGACAGGGTCGTAGCGCCTTTTACCGATCATAGGTAAGGGACTATAATAGAGATGTGCGTGTTGTCTCATAACAGTCTGCAGAATGAACAGTTGACGAACCGTAAAAACTACACTTTCTCGGTACAAGTCCGTTTAAATTAGTTTTCAAATTAGTGCGCTCCTGACGTAAACTGGCGTATTTATAGTCGCCATGTCTATAATCGCATCTAAATTGTCTATGGAGTACCATAATTTGACAGGATTAAACTAAAATGTTATTGTCTATCCTTTTCTTTACGAAATGGAAAGAAAAGATGCACTTAACTTAAAATTAGTCAATTTGTGAACAAGAGAATCGGCGCCAATGCCAATATGCGAATTGCGTAACACCCTGTCCATCACAATCGTGAATAATTTTGAAGAATATTATTAATCCATTGCTAATTATGTTTTAAAAATTCTTCTACTCAATAACATAAATAACGCAATGAATATCAAAATTAAAGTCATCGCTACCGATGGTGTTATGCAGTTATTCCACAGCATGTGAACATTCGCTCCTAAAGTTCCGTTCAAAATCGATCGATACACCATTTCGATGATCTACCAATGTTATCAAATCACTAAACCAAAAACCGAAATTATTAAGAGTTTAAATCAAACAGGCAAGAGATTCTTTTAAAGGTAATTTAGTTTTTAAATTGAAAATGACCTCTTTTAAACCATTTTCTATTCATTACTAGTTATACTGGAAAGACATATCTTTCCAGGATATCCTAGGCACACTAGGATATCCACTACACTATACAACGTGTAACATAAAGGGTATATACATAACAAAGGCATGGAATCTTTACATGATATCAAACGATATTGGAAGGGTTTTTTATTCCTATCTCTTTATGTTAGGAAGGAGGAAAAACATGAGGAAAAACACCGCCTGTGATAGGCTACTATCATACTAGTCGCACAGAGATATAGAAAGCATTTTTTGGCAAGTATACTTGCCAAAATCCGATAAATGCCTTCTATACTACTCGTTACCCGTCACGTTATAACGTGACGGGTAACGAGTAGTTATTAACATATGTAGTGTGCTGCCACGTTTTTATGATTTGATTTTAAGAAACACACGAAACCGAAAATTTGGTAACAGTTTTTTGAGTATTTTATTTTGAGTTGAAACCCTTCCGATATCATTTGATATCATCTAAAGATGCCATGCCCTTGGTATGTATATACCCTTTTTGTTACACGTTGTATACACACTAGGACATTACATAGATATACATTAGGAGATTTTCAATGTGTATTTTATAATAATTAATTTATATCTTTTATTGCCATCATTTGTATTTAATACATAGAATACTATCAATCATAGAATAATCCAAGTCGCCTTTCGGTCATCCAATAAATAACCGAACACGTACCTAACCGTTAAAACCGAACTGCGAAAATGCCAAGTATGACGAATATTGAAGACAGACAGCTGATGCAAGACAATAATAAAAATACGAGTCACATCTTGATTGGCTAAAGTGGTTACACTGATTGTACGGACGACAGCAGGTCAAGCTGCCCGAAACTAAAATACATATTCCAAATCAACCTTAAACCTTGAGCGATAAAGTTGAAAATCTAATAAAGAAATTTGACGGATTGTAGTAGCTTGATGTGCTGTTGTCTGTACAATGTAAGTATACAAATACAAACTCATAAAATATTATACCAGGAAAAGTGCACCATACTTTCACTTCGGCAACATAAAGCTGCAAACGCATAATTATCGTCTCGCAGTAATAAATTACATGCAAACACACATAACATCGTGTCTGTATTCATCTCTCTACCCCTTTTTAGGGTTCCGTAGCCAAATGGCAAAAAACGGAACCCATATACAATATGTAAAGAAAACCCTGTCCGACCCATAAGGATACTAAAGGTTAGGTAAACACTTGACCAAATATAATATAAAATTTTACGCAATCATCATAGTAACAATACTATTGAATTTTGAAATAATGTTTTTTTCCCGGGAATTAATTCAAATTTCCCCGAAATTTGGTGATTTTTAAAATGTGACAACACCGTCATTATTATGAGCGAATCGCGACGCGACCACGTGCCGCGTGCCCTGCCCCCCGCCCCCCGCAGTAGGGTTGCTTACCGCACATGTAATGTACCCATTAGTAGAATCAGTTATCGATACCTAACAATACCTTCACGGATCGGACAGGGTTTTCTTTACATATTGTAGATTCGTCATGTCTGTCTATCCATCTGTCAGTCCGTATGTCACAGCCATTTTTTTCCGAAACTATAAGAGCTATAGTGTTGAAACTTGGTAGGTAGATGTATTCTGTGAACCGCATTAAGATTTTGATGCAAAAATAAAAAAAATATAATAAATATTTGGGGGCTTTCCATACTTACAACTGAAACTCCAACATTTTTTTTTCATCAAACACATACGTGTGGGGTATCCATGGATAGGTCTTCAAAAATGATATAGAGGTTTCTAAAATATTATTTTTCTAAACCGAATAGTTTGCGTGACAGACGCTTCCAAAGTGAAAAAAGTTAAACCCTTTGTGCGTGAGTCCGACACGCACTTGGTTGGTTTTTTGTTTTCGATGGGAAATCAT
>JADWQK010001976.1:0-35946 GCA_017933935.1 Sesamia nonagrioides
CTCCCATTATTTTAACAGGCGCTTATTTTATATCAACTGAGCTCATTCGGCTAGAAGGTTACGCGGGTGAAACCTTGGGGCACAGCTAGTTTTTATATATGCGAAACCTGAATATAATTTGTTCAGAATAAGCAACTGACAACTTTTCTCGGTGGTAGGCAACAACATCAGCCGCCGGCATAAGTTACCACCCACCAGACAAAGTCTTGCCGCCAAGCGATTCGTCGTGTTCCGGCATGATGTCTGGTGAAGCCGTACGGAGAACGGGTCTGAGCAGTTGTGTTGCGATGTGCCGGGTACGATGTGCCCAATGTTGTTGTGTCGGGAGTTTGGTCGTGAGGGTCTCCAGATCATCCTCTGGCGCAGCATCGTTGGTCGTGTTGTTGGGTTAAACATTGCATCACCTCGCTCAACTGCCGTCTTCCTTCCTATTCACTCAGTTTTTTTGAGTGAATAGGCTTAATAAGCTAGTGTGCTTTACCATCAACGATTGCATCACTGCTTACCATCAGGCGGGATTGCAGTCAAGCACTAGTTTATAACTATTGAAAAAAAAAAAACTGAATCGATTCCAATAATTTTTACACCATATCCATACTAATATTATAAATGCGAAAGTAACTCTGTCCGTTACGCTTTGCCGCTTAAACCTCTCAACAGATTTTGATGAAATTTGGCACAGACAATCTTTAGACTCTGAGAAAGGACATAGGCTATCTTTTGGTGATTAAAAATATACACACATCAAAAGTGTCTAGGGATCAAGCATTTTTATGCGGATTTCTTGAGATTGAGATGTGGCTTTGTAATAAATTTATGATTTTATAAATTTATATGGATCCTTTTTGGTGCATTTCATAATTTGAATCAGGAACTGTGAATCAAATTCGAGTAAAAGATGAAAATCAGCTGTCAATATTTTTCCTATAAAAACATACAACGCATTGAAGACATTATTAGTGCTACTGTTTCCCTACTACTGATTAAAACCAACGTTATTATGGAGCGGCGACGTCATTTAAGCAGGGAAGAAATGCTCAGAGCCGTGGGAATGATAGAAGCTGGTTCCCGGCAACGTACTGTGGCTTTAGCTCTGAATACAAGTCAGAGTGTTATCAGTCGACTTTGGACACGTTACCGAAGCACTGGTACCGTGGCAGAGCGCCATGGAGGACGGTATCGCTGCACCACACGGAGACAAGACCGATACATTCAAATCTTAACTCGAAGAGCTCCAACAATAACCGCCATGATGTTAGCCGTGAGGCTTCATCACTCTTCAGGGAACTTAATTAGCGATCAAACAGTCAGAAACCGCTTGCATGAAGTGAACCTTCATTCCCGAAGACCGCTACGGGTACCACCTATAGCAATGCACAATCGTAGGATTCGATATCAATGGGCTCTTGAACACAGAAATTGGGCGGAAGAACAATGGCGTTTCGTGTGCTTTTCTGATGAGTCTCGTTTTGGTATGAGACCGGATACAAGACGTATACGACACTGGAGAACCCCTGGACGCCAACAGCGATTAAAATCCTGCCAGGAAGTCCATCCTTATAGTGGTGGAACCATCATAGTATGGGCGGGTATTTGGATCGGCGGAAGAACTGAGTTGATTTGGATCAGAGGCAACCTCAACGCTCAAATTTATGCTGAAACGATTGTATCAGACGTCATCGTTCCTCTACAAGTGCAAATCGGTCCCTTAATTCAGTTAATGCATGATAATGCACGACCGCACACCGCAAGAGTTGTAAGACAGACTCTCGCCGCAGCTAACATCAATGTCCTGCCCTGGCCTGCTCAGTCGCCAGACTTGAACCCGATTGAGTATGCATGGGATATGCTACAGAGAAGAGCTCTGCCGAATATGGAGGGTATCCAGTCGCAAGAAGACCTTTTTTTGTTGTTGCAACGAACATGGGCGGCCATTCCACAGCGTGATTTGGATGAACTCATTTTGAGTATGCCAAACCGATGTTCTTGTGTTGTTAGTGTTCGCGGTAGAAACACGGATTATTAATTGTTTAAGTTACCCAATAAAATTTTAAAGAAAACTGTTATTTCAGTCTTTTTTTCGAACTTTTGTGTTAGTGGTTCAAATGTCAAATATCCCTTTATTAGGAAAATGGCAAATTTCTTTATTAATGCAAAGGTGACTTGGTTTATCGTTACTGTGACAAACGAAAACACTTTATTTGATGAATCCTTAAATAAAATTTTAATTAATATCAATCAGGAGAAAAGTTATTGCAAAAATATATGTTGATCCCTAGACACTTTTGATGTGTGTATATACTTACAACGTGTAACAAAAAGGGTATATACATACCAAGGGCATGGCATCTTTAGATGATATCAAACGATATCGGAAGGGTTTCAACTCAAAATAAAATACTCAAAAAATTGGTACCATATTTTCGATTTCGTGTGTTTCTAAAAATCAAATCATAACAAACGTGGCAGCACACTACATACGTTAATAACTACTCGTTACCCGTCACGTTACTTGCTAAAATCCGATAAATATCTTCAATATCTCTGTGCGACTAGTATGATAGTAGCCTATCACAGGCAGTGTTTTTCCTCATAACTTCCTAACATAAAGAGATAGGATTAAAAAACCCTTCCAATATCGTTTGATATCATGTAAAGATGCCATGCCTTTGTTATGTATATACCCTTTATGTTACACGTTGTATATATAGATATTCCCGAGGGAAATCTAAAAAGCGCGATATAACCGAATTCCACGCGGGCAAAGGCGCGGGCGGAAAGCTAGTTGCCTATATTTTTTCACAAATACATTTAGTAGTTGTTGTGGTGTGGTTACTGAGCGCGCTACACAGTTTACGCGTGTGCATGCCTGCGCTCCACTGACGCCACAGGTCAATGCCCCCGACTCGCCCGCCGGAACGGAGCGTGGACCATATTTTTGTTGGGACAACCCAGTAGGATAACAAGCTCACAACTTTGTGGTTTTTCATATCTTTTTGAAATTTTGTACGTAGATTCTTTACTTAAAAATACTGGACACGTGTCTCAGGTTTCGCATAAACAAAAAAATAAATGTTGTATAGTATAGCGGCCGGCTCTGACGGCATCACTAACAGAGTGATCCGCCTCTTCCCTGCCCACCTAATCATCCTCTGGACTACCATCCTCAATGGTGCAATGGGGAATAACATTTTCCCACAAACGTGGAAAGAAGCCACTGTTATAGGCATTCCCAAGCCCGGTAAGCCTAAAGCCGAACCGTCTAGTTACCGTCCCATCAGCTTACTCAAAGTTCTCGGTAAGATCTACGAGAGGCTTATTTATAAGCGACTCAGAGCTTACGCCGAGAACAAGGGCCTCATCCCCAACGAACAATTCGGGTTCCGTACCCAACACTCCTGTCCCCAACAGATACTACGCATCACGGATTTTGATGGTTGAAAGTGGTGTGACTTGAGACTTCGAAAAGCTGCAAATGAAAAGCGTGTTAATTTTATGACATTGCAAAGATATGTTCAAAAGAAGAAAAAATGCTCGGAGATTGAAGAAGGACATATGCGTCTTACTCCAAATTATGCCAATAGAGTGGTTTTTAGTGTCGATCAAGAAAAGGCGTTGGTTGAATATTTAGTTAACTGTTCCAGAATGTGCAGACGGCCGTTTACTATAATTTGAATATTCCTAAAAATTGGCACTATAAAAAGATGGCAGGAATTGACTGGCTCTACGGGTTTAGAAAACGGAACAATGATGAGACTGATGTAGAAAACATCTCGATATCTTCCTCTGATAGTTTAACATCTGAGGATGAACTGCCACTAAATCACTTCATGAAACTTGTAGTCGTCCAATTTTTGGAAAACAACTAGTTAAGCATTATGTTGGACAATTACTGACAGATATTGAGGATAATGAATATGACGTTAACTACTTACGTAGAATTAGCAAAGTTGACAATCATTTCTATTTTCCTATTGAACCGGATATGGCAACGGTATCGTTAGACGATATTAAAATTTTGCTTCCTTTTGTTAATATTGCAGAAAGAAAGACCAAACGTCAGACTGATGGCTATACTTTCTCAAAGAATATTTTAAAGAAGTTTAATATTTATTAGTAGTTTCTCATTTTGTTAATTTTAGACTATTTTATGTTGTAACATTGTGCCCCTTACCCTGTAACAGACTACCTCAGATACGCTGCCGTCCTTACGAAAAGTGCAATAACTCGAGTTTTGCCCCAAATTGAGTTAAGTACATATTTGGAATCTGCAGAATAAGATCTATATATTCTTTTAATACACTTTTTACGTATCTATGACGTAGCCGGTTTTATACTAAGCTAAACTGCAATATCTAAGTCAGTGCTTTATGATTTACAAATCAAGACCGAAATAACTATAGATAGGACTTACTTACTTCCACTATTAAGTAGTTTTACTAAACATATCTGCAATAAGTGCAGATAGTACATTTATAGTTAGCATAGTTCGTCATTTGTAATATTCATTTACTAGTTATAAATGCAATAAGTTTGAGTTATTGCATTTATTATTACCATATATTTCGTTACTATGATTTTCATTTACAAGTTATAAGTGCAATAAGCTTGAATTATTGCGGTTATGTTAAGGGATCTTATTACTAATTGTGGGAAGAATACAAAAATTTATGTATTAAGTTGATTTGATGTATTGAATCTTCCTAGAGATAAATATCTCTAGGAAGATTAAACGAATACTGTACGGGAGGACTAGTTATAAATTGTTTATATAGTATAGATGTTAAATAAATAACTCAGAATAGAAAGTATAGTACAGTTAGAGTTAGTATAATAAATAAATTGTAACGGTGTCAACCCCTGTTAGTGAATATAACACTGTGAACAGGAATTTAGAAAGCGTAACATAGAATAATTGTAAGAAAAAACAAAGCATCGGCGATCGTTCATAGTGATAGGAATGTTTGTACACATCTGGCTATGAACGTGACAATGTCAAAAAGGTGGCTCAATTAAATGGGCCCATGTAATAAAATGCAGACCCTCTGATTGTACAAAGGATGCAACCCTAAAATGTGTGTAAGACAATGAAACTGTCTCTGGTAGAAGCCAAAAAGATATCATTTCTGCATTCAGGTAGTTTATTGTTCATGAACGCGACATTAATATTATCGTTTTATGAGCCCAATACTAAATATTCTCGGTGGTAGGCCGTAACATCGGCTGCTGGCAGACGTTACCACCCACCAGACAAAGTCTTGCCGCCAAGCGATTCGTCGTGTTCCGGCATGATGTCTGGTGAAGCCGTACGGGTCTGAGCAGTAATTATGTTGCGATGTGTGCCGGGTACGATGCGCCAAATGTTGTTGTGTAGGGAGTTTGGTCGTGGAGTCTCCAGATCAATCTCCCTATGGCGCAGCATCGTTGGTCGTGTTGGTCTTGGGGTTCACATTGCATCACCTGGCTCAACTGCCGTCATCCTTCCTATTCCTAAGTCTTCTAAGTGAATAGGCTTAATAAACTAGTGCGCTTTACCATAAATGCTTGCGTCACTGCTTACCACCAGCCGGGATTGCAGTCAAGCACTAGTTTATAATTATGAAAAAAAAAAATACAAAAACTGGACGTTAATGTGTTTTCCTGGTAAACATGGTAAATAGTCAGCTGGTTGCTGCGGAATCAATTACCGTAAAATATTTTGAACCAGGCCATATGTCCATGTCGGCTGATAACTTTCATCACCAAGGAAATGACATTAAAAAGGAAAAAGAAAGTTTATGATTTTGATGACTTGGAGATTCCGTAAAAACGGCCAATTCAAAAAGAAGCATAGTAATCGTGATGGCAGTATCCGATATTTACAGATATGAGGATGTGTCGTTTCAGCATGGAATCCGAAACATGAAACCCAGAGTCGTATCTAAAAGACACCATGGCAGTCAGAGCCGAAAGAGATTTACAATAAAGCACAAAGATTCCCAAGTATCTGATTGGAAAGAACTAGATTTTTGACCAGTAAAATTAACTAAAAACAAATGCTTTCCTAATTTTTCAAGCAAGAATTTATCAAGCGGAATACCTTTGATGCCTGAAACCAGGAGAGGCTTTTGGTTAAACTTACCCGAAACGTCCCAAGTTTCAAACCTAAAAATATTTAATTACTTATAGGTAAGTGTTATATCAGACTGATTCATACATTGATAAATAATATAGAAAGTGGTTAAAAAATAATGCATTAAAATAAAATGTGAACTACTTTTTAAAATTATTTTTAATATTTACAACTGTTTAGGTAATTTAACAACTATTAAAATATTTTAATAAATGAATATATTTCAACTGAAATCATGTGATTTCAGTTGTATTTTTAAACACATCTGAATACAGATAAGTATAATAAGTAGACTTGGCTTGACAATTTCATGGTAGATCGGCGAGAGGAAGTAAAATAGAGTTCTATTTATTCATATTTGACATAAAACGTAACACCTCTGTTTTTCTAAGAGTAACAAATTACAACTTTGTCGTTTTAAACTTGTCTCTTACTAATGAAAACCGCAATAAATAATAAACTTAATGCACTTTTGGTTAGGAACAGTTCATAAAAAAATATTCATTGCTACTTAAAAGTGCATCATGTTAGTTTCCTAACCATTAGTGCAATAAATAGGTTACTTATTGCGGTTATGACTAGTAAACATTCGTTCGAAATAGTAATAATACTTAACATTACAGTTTTTGTTGCTTTTTATACGGGGAATAAATGCGGGAACAAACATTAAGTATCACATAATATTCTCTACATTGTTAGATATCATGTAGTGAAAGATTCAACTCGATACCATGTATAGTGATGGAGATACAAACGAAAGAAAAAAAATATCTTTAAACGCGTTTTTCTCGAAATCATGTTTAACCTAGTTATTGCACTTTTTGTTAGGACGGCAGTACGGGCTCAGTGTTACGATCGACAAATTTAATTAAAGTGCAATTTAAATTAAGTTGTAGCTAATATTGTTAATGTTTGATTAATTTTAATTAAAGACAGATTGTCAAAGTTTATGTCCATGCCAAAAAGTAGCTGATTAATACAATATTTTTCTCATTACATTCCAGTATATTTTTTTTGTAACACTGTACCCCACCATGACCCCGCCTTACCCTACATAAAATTGCACTGCAGTGCTGGCAGATATACAATGACAAGAGTATCACCCTTGTCATTGACTAGATACAAAAAATAACTAGGTTTTCGTTCAGTCAAAGCAATAGCATGCCTGTGCATTAGCAAACAGTTCGCAGATGCGGCATAGCTTACTCGCGTGCACGTCTATGTAACACCATATAACAAAATATACGTGCATTATGCACACAAACAATTTTTTCCCCTATAACATGATCAAGCACTGAATCAACCTGTGCAAACCTTCAGTGACCGCGACCGTAATTTCAGAGCGGACAAGAATAATGCTCAGTCTACATAACAATACATTATGTAGGTACCTAAATATTTGTAATGTTCAGTAGACTTCATATAACATAAAGTTTACAAGAATTGTTTAAAAACTTACAGGTGCAAATTAAGTTAGTTTGGCGTAACGTAAGGTAGGTGTAACAATGTCTAACCACGATAATAATAAAAAAATAATCAATGACATTTATTTCACCATACGTTCATTTAGGGCTCGGATGGAGGTCAGACGGCAGTCGCTTCACGGAAAATGTCGAAATTTAGCCATTTCAGCAGTTGGACTGGTAAAGCGGACCCCAGCCTCCAAAGCTGAAAAGGCTTCGGATGCGACTGGGATTAACGCTGTGATGATGATGGACTTTCATTTAGGGCTCAATTTTTTATTTATGGAGTAAGATTAATCATCATCATCATCATCAACCTTTTTATCATCCCACTGCTGGGTACAGGTCTCCTCTCATACAGAGAAGGATTGAGTAAGATTAATGTCTGATAGATTTTGCATGGAATAACTGTAAAAATTCAAAATTCCTTGTTCCTAACTTAAATTTAATTTACTTCGTGAACAAGGGAATCGGAGCCATGGTTGGTTTTACATTGTGTGGTTGCTTGTACTTAAGTATAATTTCTGTATAGGTACTATCTTTTGATAATTCTTAATCTAATATACAAAACATAATATCAAAACACAATCAAAGTGACGCCACAGTTAAATACAATCAAAATAAATAATAATGAAAAAAAAAAAAAACAATGTCAAGTAATTGTCAAACAAGAAAATGATGATGACCAACATCTGCTGCCAGAATCCATACCCTCAGTCAAATGAAGCGAAAATATAAAATCCAAAAACAAATGTCAGTCAAGTCCAGGCAAATTATACAAACCGCAACGCTTGCCGCATTGCCACGCTGGATGGCGATGGCTAACCTTTGCACCAAGAACGAGCCGGAGCGGGAGTCACCCGTTTTGTCACGGAGTCTATGCCCTATCTCACTAATGAGCTTCATGGCCTCAGTACCCCAACTTCCCAAGGTCTCCACAGCAATAGGTACAAAGTGGTACCGGTCCGCCAACGGCGCATACTTCACCCTCTTCCTTTCAGCGGTGTCTGCAGCTGCCGCCGACGATGAAACAACCGTGCGACCAAGATGGCTAGTGGCCACAGTGTTGACGCAAGTTGCGTCCCATATTAGGCACTTGCCATTTTTCCAGGGCACCAGGGTCAGGCCGTCCGGCCTCTTGCCGTCCGTCCTGCACAGCCCCGGGGGCTCCAGCACACAAGGAACATCTGCCGACACAAACGCCCTCCGCACAATATCGTTGATGCATGGTCAGTGGCGTAGCTACCTTGGTGGCACCCGGGGCGGAAGGTGGTGTCACCCCATGGAAAGTAAAAATGGCAGGTATCATCAATGGCGCTACACAACTGTGCTGTCATCTGTATACCCATAGATACCGGGCATCAGCAGATCGTTAATATGCAGCAGGAACAGAGTTACAGAGAGAAAAGACCCCTGAGGAACACCGTCATTAGTCAACATGGGCTCCGATGAGCATCCGTCGACAACAACTCGGAGGAACCGTTCAGTCAGGAAGTCTTCTACCCAGTTAGTCAGGCCAGGGGAAATACCGTACCCTGGAAGTTTACTCAAAAGGCCAACGTGCCATACCCTATCGAAGGCCTTCGAGACATCAAGAGAGATTGCAATCGCTTCCCCATTTTTCTCGAGGGCCTCGCCCCACAAATGAGTGGCGTACACTAGTAGGTCCCCAGTTGACCGATTGCGGTGAAAGCCGTACTGTCGGTCACTGGGAAGATAGTTACCTTCCAGGTAAGCCAGGATCCGCGAGTTCAATATACGCTCAATTGTCAATATGAATAATGCGGTCGAAGCGAGCCTTCTTAAGCGCCTTTTGTAAAACTTGGCAGCACGATCAAAGGCTCTCTTCTTTGAGCTAATATCCGGAGCTCTGTGATCCCGAGATTTAAACCAGGTGAAATGCCATGTGCTTACGCTGTTTAGCATGAATACCGTCGGCCTTTAACCATGGGCGAGCCGAGCCACCGACGGAAACATCACTGAATGGGATAAAATACTTCATAGCCGACCACATCGCTTATAACGTTCGCACAGCTCGACGGATTATTAGAAGAGAAGCGGACCAGCTGGCAGGGATAAGACGCAAAGAAGTGGCGCATCTCATCCCGATCTGCGACTTGTATCGCCACATTCGCCGTTCAATTTAGTGGGCAGAAGGACGATACAGACTTCACCAGACAGTGGTCTGAAGTTCCTAACGGTGAGGGAACTGTTACAACACATATGTCCGGATCGGTGATCAGCAGAAAGTTCAAACAATTAGTGTTATGACAAACTACATCAGGCACCTTAGTCACTTGTTCTACCAGCTGGGAAAGGCCCATTGATAGAGCAAAGTTTCGCGCTTCTCAACGAGCATGATTGATCTTCTGTGTATGGGAAACGCCAGTCCTGGTGGCAGGCGTTGAAGTCCCCCCGGTGCAGCACATTGTCAGCAGCCTCACTGAGGTAGTGAAATATTCGAATCGTCTCCTGGTGCGATCGGTAGACACGAGTGTAGACAATTTAGTCCACACCAGTATCAACCAACAGCTGTCGCGACTTAGCGCGAAATCACTCATAATAATACATAAAAAGACATTCTCGCAAGATCACTGACACTTCTGCACAAGGTAAGCGAGAATATCATGACTATGGTACTTTATAGTCTGTGGATTTTCACCTAACGAAGCCAAGCCAAGCGAAACGCCCTTTTGAATCATCGCCGGCAGCGAGTACAGTCTTATAAGAATAGTTTAAAGTCTAGTGTGAATTGAGTGAGCTCCCGAACATGCCAGAAGCCTCCAGTTAATGAAAGCTAAGTGCCTAGGGTTTATCTAATTACTTGTTGTTAATCTAATCGTATATGTATTACGGTAGTTTGAACTAAAGGAAGTTACTGAAGTCGAGTAACGCTATTTGTATCAAAAGTTGTATGTCCTGTCGATCTGTGCAAGTTCTGAATGAAGGGGCCGTAGCATTGCTATAGCCACACAAGAAAATCCCATACAGGCAGGGTATGGGTCACATGTGCAAGAATCTGCATGAGCGGTAGAGTTGCTATCGCTTCCAAGTTAATCCTAGCCCGTAGGGTGTAGGTCACATGTGGCGTGGGTCGCATGTGCAAGTTCTAAAGGAGGCGTAGAGTTATTCTAGCCTAACAAAGAAAATCCCGAGCCGCAGGGCGAGGGTCACAGACAAGGGACATCCAATATAATCGTTGAGTAGAACAAAGTACTTAAGCCAGAACGCGAGGCTCTGTAACACACAAGCCCTCATTTGGAGGTTAAAAGTAAATACGAGTAAACAATCGAACAAATATAAATGTCACCCAAGTTATAAAAGTAAGATTGGCCCTGCGCACTTAGTTCCAAAACAAGCAAATGATGATTGCTTAATCCCTACAGATCGAGGTCTTGAGAGGTTAACAAAGAACATGGGATAATCATAGCTGGCACACATCTCATAACAAGGCGAAGCAGATCATTACATCATCTAAGTACCGGCTGAGACAACTACAAGCTCGGTAAGTCAATGCAAGTTATCATCAGACAAATTAAGTACTTTCGCGGAGTCGTAGTTTAGGGCCAGGATCCTTGCTAATAAGTTCTAAGCGAGGCCTGAAAGGCGACGCCACGACATGGTGGAGATGCTGGGATTTGATTTTTGATGAATCCTAAGGTCTGGTGATGCTTGCTTTGACTTATAAGGGATGTAAATTCTTTGAAGCTGAAAGGTTTCAGTTTGTTTAAAATATGTGATGCCATTCGTGTTCATTCTAGAAACTGGTTCGCAACTCACTCGCTCATTCACTCAATTTGCCGGTAAAGCTACATACATATAAAGTTTAAATTTATATTCATAATTAAGCTATATGAATATTATCAGCAATAACGTTGAAAGTCGTTTTGTCATAAAAAGTTTATAAAGGACATAACGTGTGTTGTTGCTTTATGGTATTTGTACTCAATGGCGGGACAATGGTATAAATTTACCACGGCTTGTGATAGTTGTTATAATCATGAAACGGTGATTCAGTGTTAATGTCTGTTAATTGCTGGAGCTTAAAAGAAGCTTGGAAGCTAACAAGTGTGTGGAGAAGGCAGACATTCGTTTTGTTTTGTGAAACAAACAAATAACATGCCTAATTGGCATGAAATCCTACAAGATACGTATCAAAGTTGATGCTTGGAAGAAAGCTGTGATCGTGTGTATACTGCCTTATTAGAAATGACGTCTCGTTCATTCATTCAAGTTACCGTTCAAAGTTTGTAAGCCGACGCTACCAGACGCCGTCGATTTGAAAACTTTTTCAATTACTCAAGAAAGTTGTTAATATTTGCCGCAAAGTTGTTTAACCTGTGAAATAAACATCAGAAGCGCTCATTTAGTGTTTGAGGCTGTGATTTAAGGTACGAAAAGTGATTATTCTATATTTTACGTCTGTAGTACAGAAATTCACGTTCCGCAAAAAGTTGAAATTTTTTGTGCTGTCATGCGGCTCACGTGGTTTGGAAACAGTTTTAATTGATACCCACAGTGAACAAATTACAAAAAGGAGGGAATACAAATTGAGGAACTGCTATTAATTAATAATATCCTTCAATATACAAATGTACCAATTTACATACAAGAAAAGATAATTTAATTCCTTTACTCCTATGTTAAGTTGAAAATCAGGTTTGCCTACTAAGAAAATGGAAGAGAATGTTCCATTGTGTCATAAGTACCCTAAGTGAACAAATGCTTATAGTTAAAATTTAAAACATGTGAAGGCATTATAAGTTCCTAGGTATAGTAGGACAATAGTCATTCCTTGACTGAATACCCAAGAGAAAATTTATCATGTACTCTTATACTACTTTGGATTTTCCTAAGAGACTTTAAAATAGTCAATTAACTTGTCTTAAAATTCTTCAATTCTTAACTACTTACTTGGCCATAATTTTCATTATAATTCAGTCATTAACAGCTATATATTTGCTGTACTGCCTATTTTCTTGAAATAAAATAAGCTAAATTAAACAACGGGTAAAACAATAAACAAATACATGCCTACATATGACAAAGTAATTTCAAGGGAAATTTTTAATTTTCTTGTTGAATTAAAAGCAAAACTAAAGTATGAAAGTATTGTTACTTTCATAAAAACCATTTACACTTGCTAGAGATATGATTATATGTGAGTAAAGTCTAGAATAAGATAATTATGCCTTAATATTAATTTTAGAATAGCATTGGGAAGCCATTGTTATTTCAAGATAATAAGAATTATATTAGAAGGCATGGCAAGGAAAATGACTATTAAGATGCTTAATTTATGAAGATGTTGGCAAATGATAATTAGTAATTGACTGACTATTAGTATGTACTTACAGAGTACTTACTTATAAACAAATTTTGGTTTTTTTTCTTTCTTTTTTTTCTAATCCATTCTTTAATAAATTATTAATTGAAATTTAAGGTCAAGTGAATTTTAAATGAAACTAGGTAATAGTTAAGGCAAAGTTAAATTTTTTTTTCAAATGAGTTAAAGAATTAATTGATTAATTAATTTTTTATTATCAATAGAAATGGATAAAATTTGAATTTATAATACACATAATGGTACATAAGTTTATAGTAAAGATAACTTTGCAGAAGAACCTGAAATGGAAGACATATTAATGAACCGTTTGAGTAAGGTCGCTGAAGAAATCCAAACTATATCTGTACAAGCCTATGGTCTCTCCAATAATTTAAATGATGATAATTTAGAGGAAGCAAAAATACAACTAGCTAAACTCAAATCATTATTATCGAGATTCTCATCGGAATTGTATAATTTTTTCAACATTTCTAAGAATCCGGACCCTGATGAGATCTCCAACCTAACAACATACCAACTAAATGGGGAAGAGATTGTAGCCGAACTAGACACAAAGATTAAATTTAAATGTGAAATCAACCTTCCACCTAAGGTACACTCAACCACATATAGTAAACTCCCAGACCTTAATCTACCTCAATTTGAGGGCGATCTACTAGGATGGTGCTCCTTTTGGGATCAATTCAACTCTAGCATTAATCAAAGATCACTCACTGATGTAGATAAACTATTATATCTTAAAAGATCAGTAAAGGGCAATGCTCTTAAACTAATAGAAGGCTTAAACACAACAAACAAAAATTATCATATCGCTGTGGATACACTAAAGGCCAGATATGGCAAAGAACATGAAATAATTCATGCGCATCATAGAGCTATTAATAATTTAAAACAAGCAATAGAACTTGATGAATGCCGAATCACATTGGACGAAATTCAACGTCATTTAAGAATACTTCAATCCATAGGAGAGAACACTGATACGAATCAGATGAGATTTTTAATAATGGAAAAATTCCCTACAGACCTAATCTATGATACCAAGATGAGACTTGGATCTGAAGGTACTTTTACTGTGGAATGTATTCTAAAGCATCTATCCTTGATAATATCCACTAAAGAGGACGCTATGAGGATAACACAACAACCTTGTACTAGTAGTGCTGTTGAAACCCCGTACACTACAGAAACCCTGCATATAAAGGATGCTACAAATCTAGAAAGAAGGAGACCTGGAACGTCAAAGAAAAATTTCACTCACATTAAAATACCGATGGGAAGACCTCAACACAATATCAAACCTAATAATGACAGACTTAAGAGAAGATTTGATCCAAACATAACTAAAGAAAAGAAATACAAGAATTTTGGTAAAAGAAAGAAGCTCTACAATTGTATCTTCTGTAATGGTAACCACTACAATAGCGATTGTGAAAAGGTTAAGACTCTAGAGAAAAGAAAAGCAAAACTTCAAGATAGATGTTTTATATGTTTTAGGCAGGGACATCACCATTCTCGGTGCAATAATAAAAGGAAATGTCACTTCTGTGGCAAGTATGGAATACATAACTCAGCATTATGTCCTACTAAAGTGCAACCCAAGAGTCAAGATGAAAGGGAATCGACAAATGTAATGCACGTAAGCAGGAAAAAGTCCACGATATTGCAAACAGCTGTTGTTGCAGTACTAGGCCACAGTGATAGCAGAAGAAACTGTAGGATACTGTTAGACACAGGAAGCGAGAGAAGTTATATTACAGAAGCTATGGCTAAAGAATTGAATCTTCCAGAGGAAGAACGAAATAACCTTGCAATATTTACGTTCGGATCTCAACAACCTAGAAAGATAACAAGCTCATTAGTAAGGATAGATCTTATGACAAATAATAATACAATCAGGTCAATATTTGCTAACGTCATACCATCAATATCTCCAGGGGTACCATATCCAGAGGAAAATTTACTGGGGTGGAAGAACTCTGGCAAATATCAGTTAGCTGATGATGGGTCATTGCTTGACCGGGTTGATATATTGATAGGTAATGATCATTATTACTCTATAATGGCAACTGATAAAATACAGATAGGACAGGATTTGTATTTGATACATTCTGAATTTGGATGGATAGTTTCTGGTAGAATAAACACTACCAAATGCGTGCAACGATTAACAGTACTCACATATTTTGAAAATTCTGGCAACGATAGTTTTAATCAACTAGATCCACCACTACACAGAGAAAGTTTGAAATGTTTGTGGGATTTGGAGTCCATAGGTATAACAGACTCACCTAAAGCAAATAGGGATGAGGAAGCTATTAAGCATTTTAACGAAACCACAGTGTATAAAGATCACAGATATTATATCAGCTGGCCATGGAGTGATAGTCTATCAGGATTGCAATCCAATTTTGGGCTGGCATTTGGTCGACTTAAAAGATTAGATGCAGCTACAATAACGTCGTATGATGACATAATCAAAGATCAGTGGAGTAATGGAATAATTGAGGAAGTTCCTAAGAGACAAGTTAACCATATAGTACATTACCTTCCGCATCACGGCATCACGGCACCAGGAAAGGTACTACGTATAGTCTATGATGGATCAGCACATGTTGGGGACAGTAAAAGTTTGAATCAGCATCTTTATTGCGGACCTTTGTTATTGGAAGACTTAACAGGGCTGTTAATTAAATTTAGATGTCACGCTATTGGAATAGTAGCGGATGTCGAAAAGGCTTTTCTTCAAATCGGACTTAAAGACATAGATAGAGATGTGACAAGATTCTTGTGGCTGAAGAACCCTCATAAACCAGTAACCGAGGACAATATCATCCATCTCAGATTCACCCGTGTTCCATTCGGTCTTACAGCGTCACCATTTATTCTAAATGCCACAGTCAAACATCATCTGAAATGTTCAAAATACGAATACATAAAGAAAATAGCCAATGATATTTATGTAGATAACCTTTTGACTGGATCAAACACTGTTAATGAAGCAGTAATGCTGTACCATAATTTGAAAAATACATTTGATGAAATTTCCATGAATCTAAGACAGTGGAGTTCTAACTCCAAAGAATTTATAAAACATATTCCGGACGAAGATGTATGTCCTGACAAAACGATAAAAATACTTGGTATAAAATGGAATTTAGAGCAAGATACATTAAGCTTGAAAGCAAAAGTAAATGAAGATAATAAACACACAAAAAGAGGAGTCTTGAAAACTATAGCAGCTGTATACGATCCTTGTGGATTTAGCGTACCTAGTATGCTGTCCGCAAAGATTTTCTTACAAGACCTATGGAAGAAAAAGGTAAAGTGGGATAGTCCACTAGATACTGATGCTAAAGAACGTTGGATAACTATTCTAAAAGATATAAAGTACATAGAAAATATCTGCATACCTCGTAGAACTATTACCTCCATCGAGGGGATAATTGAGCTACATTGTTTCTCCGATTCTTCATTGCAGGCCTACGCTGCGGTGGTCTACTTGGTGCAAGGAATTAATATACATTTCATAATAGGAAAATCACGACTCGTGCCGATCAAAGATCAACAAAACTTAAGTATACCCAAACTAGAGTTACTCGGTGTACTTATTGGAAGTAGACTGATTAAATATGTTCTGAAATTCTTAACAAAGCAGGTCACTAAGCAAACCTTGTGGACAGACAGCCAGATTGTGATAGACTGGTATAATTCCAACAAACTACTTACACCATTTGTGACACGAAGATTAGAGGAAATAAAACTGAATAAGGATTTGATACTTAGACATGTTCCATCACAACATAACCCTGCGGATGCAGCAACGAGACCATACGCTTCGGAAGAGGAAAGGTCACGTTGGTTACTGGGACCAGAATTCTTAAAATTGGACAAATCCAAATGGCCACTCGTCCCAGTAAATACCGTTACTTTTTTGGCGGGGGAGGATCTGCCGAATGCAGAAAGTCTACAGTTAAATATTGCTCAAGATGAAGATATGGCTGAAAATATAACTGAAGAACCTCAGTTACAAAAATCATTAAATAATTTGTCAGAAGAAACGCATCATGAAAGCAGTATATTAAAAGAAATTAAGAACTTACAATCTAAACATTTTGAAGATGAATTAAAAGGAAAAGAAACTAATCTAAGTCGAAATCTAAGGCTCTTTAAAGATATTGACGGTATACTTCGCTGCAGAGGCAGACTGAAATATGCCGGTTGGGCTTTCGATAAAAGATATCCAATAATCATACCGAAAGATTGTGAATTTACCACTAAAGTAATTAGAGACATACATGAAAGAAATTATCATGTAGGTGTCAACCACACATTGAGTATAATTCGTGAAACGTATTGGATACCTCAAGGCAAAAGCCAGGTTAAGAAAATATTGGGTAAATGTTCCCGGTGCATGAAACATGGTGGTGGACCATACAAATTACCATCTACACCGGCACTACCTCCTGAAAGAGTGAACTATAGCCAACCATTTACTTTTACTGGTGTTGATTATTTAGGTCCAATATTAGTCAAAACAGATAGCGGCACAAGTAAGAGATGGATATGCTTATTCACGTGTCTTGCTGTTAGAGCTGTACATCTCGAAGTAGTTGAAGATCTTTCAGCTGAACAAGGACTACTTGCTTTAAGACGAATGATTTCAATTAGAGGAGTTCCTACATGGATAACCTCCGATAATGCTTTGCATTTTAAATTGATTTCCGACATAGTAGCAAAAGCATACTGTGTTGAAAATAAAATAAGATGGCGTTTTATACCCGAACTAGCACCATGGCACGGAGGTTTTTATGAACGCTTAGTTGGACTGATAAAACATTGTATGAAAAGAACATTTCACAAACATCTTTTAAGAGATAGTCACTTGGTAACAATGATAAAGGAAATAGAAGCGGTGGTCAATTGTAGACCACTAACTTGTGTTGATACCGAACTTGAACATATTTTGAAACCATCCGATTTTCTTCATTGGGGCAGATGTGCCACTCTTGAGAGTGCAAAAACTGACGTAATAATACAAGGATCTTCCACAAAAACAAATTTAATTAAAGGCTGGAAGAAGTCTAGAATAATACTAGAGGAATTCAAAGAAATGTTTCAAAACCGCTACTTACATAGCTTAAGAGACAGACATAGTCATTCTCCTAAATAATCACGAGTTACTTCAAATCTTAATCGAATAATAGGTCAAATAGTACAGATAAAGGGAGATAAGAACAGAGAAGGCTGGAAGGTGGGAAAAATAGTGTCCTTAGTAAAAAGCTCTGATGGTCTAGTTCGAGTAGCACAAGTCAAAGTTGGAAATGCAATTTTCACTCGCTCTATTTCACATTTATACCCTTTAGAAGTTGAAGATGACGAAGGTCATGATGAAGCTATTCAAGAAACTAGAAAGGATTCTCAACCCTTTCGATTGCCGATAAAAACTCATGAAAAGGCAATAAATATAAATCCTACTAATGATACAGAAATGAAAGCTGTTCAAAATAAAACATCAATTGATGATGAAACAAAACAAATAGATGAAAATTTGACAAAAAATACGAAGGATACTAGTAACAAAATAGATGTTGAAAATGAAATCGTTGACAGAAATGATTATGACAATGAGGATAATAATGATTCGAGAGAACCATCAAAGGACATGGAGAACCATGATAGACTAAACGGAGAACTGAGGAGCAAGCGTGAGGCAGCAGTCCGGGCCCTTGAGAAGATAAGGGAGTGGACGCAGAATCTGATGATCACCTTTGTTTAAAAAATTTCCGGCGGGAGTGTCGCGACTTAGCGCGAAATCACTCATAATAATACATAAGAAGACATTCTCGCAAGATCACTGACACTTCTGCACAAGGTAAGCGAGAATATCATAACTATGGTACTTTATAGTCTGTGGATTTTCACCTAACGACGCCAAACTAAACGAAGCCCTTTTGAATATCGCCGGCATTGAGTACAGTCTTATAAGAATAGTTTAAAGTCTAGTGTGAATTGAGTGAGTCCGGAACAAGCGAGAAGCCTCCAGTTAATGAAAGCTAAGTGCCTAGGGTTTATCTAATTACTTGTTGTTAATCTAATCGTATATGTATTACGGTAGTTTGAACTAAAGGAAGTTACTGAAGTCGAGTAACGCTATTTGTATCAAAAGTTGTATGTCCTGTCGATCTGTGCAAGTTCTGAATGAAGGGGCCGTAGCATTGCTATAGCCACACAAGAAAATCCCATACAGGCAGGGTATGGGTCACATGTGCAAGAATCTGCATGAGCGGTAGAGTTGCTATCGCTTCCAAGTTAATCCTAGCCCGTAGGGTGTAGGTCACATGTGGCGTGGGTCGCATGTGCAAGTTCTAAAGGAGGCGTAGAGTTATTCTAGCCTAACAAAGAAAATCCCGAGCCGCAGGGCGAGGGTCACAGACAAGGGACATCCAATATAATCGTTGAGTAGCACAAAGTACTTAAGCCAGAGCGCGAGGCTCTGTAACACACAAGCCCTCATTTGGAGGTTAAAAGTAAATACGAGTAAACAATCGAACAAATATAAATGTCACCCAAGTTATAAAAGTAAGATTGGCCCTGCGCACTTAGTTCCAAAACAAGCAAATGATGATTGCTTAATCCCTACAGATCGAGGTCTTGAGAGGTTAACAAAGAACATGGGATAATCATAGCTGGCACACATCTCATAACAAGGCGAAGCAGATCATTACATCATCTAAGTACCGGCTGAGACAACTACAAGCTCGGTAAGTCAATGCAAGTTATCATCAGACAAATTAAGTACTTTCGCGGAGTCGTAGTTTAGGGCCAGGATCCTTGCTAATAAGTTCTAAGCGAGGCCTGAAAGGCGACGCCACGACAACAGCCATAGGGATGAGAAGTTAGGGTCTTCAAAATGACGGAGACGCCGGCAACAGATGTCATTGCGGACATACACACAGACCCCGGCACGCTGCAGGAAATGATGCTCCAAAGAGTATCCCGGATAGCTAAGGTATGCTGCAATGTGGTGATGGACTGGATCGAGATTGGAGTGCAGACCTCAAATATTGGAGAGAATAGATTAGAATACTCTTTATTATGTACACCATATAGATTACAGAACATAAATTTAAAGATTTTACAAATGGTGACACAAAGGCCGGTGTTATCGCCAAGAGCGATCTTTTGCAGACAGAGGTGCACTTTAAATGAGAAGACGTGCGTCCGTTGTACACACCAGTTGAGCGAGGTGATGAAATGGCCCAACAACACGGCCAACGACACTGCGCCAGAGGGAGATTCATCTGGAGACTGCAGGGACGCCTGAACCCCCCCAGTGATCGCCATCGGGTCCTCTCGTCCGGTCGCCAACCGGCAGGATGGAGCCACCCTGGTGTTTTTCTTTTGTGGCTGGCACACTAATTGGGTCCCCAAATACCTGCAGTCGGCCAGCGGAACCCGCTACCCTCCACGACCAAACTCCCGACAAAACAACAATTGGCGCATTGTACCTACGCGGCACACATCGCAACGAAACTGCTCACACCCATCCTCCATACAGTTTCACCAGACATTATGCCGGAAGACGACGAATCGCTTAGCGGCAAGATTTTATCTGGTGGGTGATAACTTCTGCCGGCAGCCGATGTTATGTTTCTAAAATATATTTTATTCTTTTTACTATATATCATTATAGAATAATATACGTTTAACAATTCATGTCAACCAAACACAACATACTTCACGATCGCGAGTATGGGACGGGGAATCTCCCACGACAGTGTCAGGCTCTTTATTTATATATAGAGCTGAGCTAGTGCTGGTCGAGGAATCGCTGGAAAAGAAATTTTTGTGCTAGCGATTTAGGATTTTTTTAGAGACTGGGTGGGTGTCACCCCAAAATGGGTGACACCTGGGGCGGACCAAACATAGTTGGGAATAGGCTAGCAATCAAATGACGCCTTTTTTATTTGACTTTTTACCCGTTGTTTTGGTTTAAATACCAAACTACTGAACCGATTTTTATAAAATTTCTCTGGGACCAGACTGAATTTATCTATGAGCATTGCTAGATATGACACGATTACGCGCCTTAATTTCAGTCTCTTGATTTTTTTGAATGTCGCATCAGCATGGCGCGTAGCAGTGGTTAGTGGTTGTCCTACGTTAAACTTCAATGCTGTAAACTGTTGAGGACTTCCCTCGACTGTCTATGGCCTTTATTAACAGATCTACTGCAGACTTTCGTTATAACCCACATGCGTGGAATTTCTCATCAACATAAATTAATTGAGTCCAAACGCAAGATAATTATATACTGTAAATTGTTGAGGAGTTCCCTGAACTGGCCTTTGTCTTCATCATCAGCTCCCTAATGATAGTCACAACCTATGTAGACGTAAGGTTCTTATCAATACAAATTAATCAAGCACGAACATAACGTAGCTGCTGCCGTGAATCGTTGAGGAGTTCCCTCTCCTACAATTTTTGAAACTTCTTCTTGATTTCTCTGATCTTCCACCATCATACCCTGATTTCCTTATCATGGGAGTGGGACCACCTTGGGAATGTCTTCTTTCCAACAGAAAAAGACTTATCCAAATCGGTTCATAAACGACGAAGTTATGCGCGAACAAACATAAAAAAAACATATATACGGTCGAATTGAGTAACCTCCTCCTTTTTGAAGTCGGTTAAAAATTGTAAGTTACAACAGTTTTTGTGTGATATAACTCGATTTAAATAATCAGATGATTGAAAAATCAACCCTAAATAAAAGTATATTTTTATATACATATATGGCTAGTCATAATTAAGAACCTGAATCCCATGTCGTGAAAAAGTGTAGCAGACCGTAGACCTATACCAATGGACATGGCGTACGCATATCATCATCATCATCATCACAGCGTTAATCCCAGTCGCATCCGAAGCCTTTTCAGCTTTGGCAGACTCCAAAGCTGAAAAGGCTTCGGATGCGATTCGGGTTCGCTTGACCAGTCCAACTGCTGAAATGGCTAAACTTCGACATTTTCCGTGAAGCGACTGCCGTCTGACCTCCACAACCCGAAGGCGACATCGAAGCATTGCAGTTAGACCAATTGTTGGACTTTTGAGGGCTCCAACAACCCGTAACGAATGCTACTAGATGTTTGTATTGCAACCGGGACCAACGGCATAACGTGCTTTCCGAGGCACGACCAGACCAGTGCAAGTATTCATATTCATGCATACAAATACTTGCACTGTGCGGGGATCGAACCCGCGCCACCTTGCGCAGCGGCCGCGTCCGCTACCGCTACGCCACGGAGGCTGTCGAATCCCATGTCAGTTTCATAATTAGCATATTTATAGTCATAATATCGCATGCTTTATGGAACAGTGACCCATTATTACTTAGGTCAGAATTGAGTTACGTACAGATACAAGCTTCTTTTAGCGCCATCTACCGCCTACCGGTTTGATTACGTTGAATTTACGAATTGTTGCCTCCCCAGTGATATATCCGTCTCTGTCACTTTTGTGGGATCTCTCAAGTCTCATCGTATTATCACAGTAGAGACGAACAGTCGATTATCTAAGGCCGCCCGCAGAGTTATTTGCCTACTATTGCGTTGAACCACAGCCCGTACTGCCCCTATGTTATTCCAAGTTATATTATGCCAGCGTGTGCGTGAAATCGCGTACCGACACGGCGCACGGCGCGCACGCAATCATTAAAACCGAGAGCGGCTCGTTTCTATGAAGGTGTTTTACTGTCTGTCTACTGTGGTATTATAGTCGAATAGCGACTCATGTCAGTTTGTGTCCGACATCCTGTGCAGTGAGGCTATTATTGTTTTATTAAACGAAGACCCAATCGTTGTTGGATGTGTTTAAAAGTAAATTCAAAGGTAAATTGCCTAATTAAATTTTAGATCTGTTTTCTTCAAAATTTTGTAACATACAATATGTAAAGAAAACCCTGTCCGATCCGTGAAGGTATTGTTAGGTATCGTTAACTGATTCTAATAATCCCTATAAAGCCGGGCTAAACTTAAAAAAAAATCCCCCAAAAAAAATAAATATTATTTCGAAAAAGCGAGGTAACAATGCATGTGCGGTAGGCAACCCGATAGCCCCGCCCCCCTTCACCCGCGCATACATGCGCGGGTAAAGGGGGCGGGGCATGCGGCACGTGGTCGCATCGCTATTCGCTCCGCCACAAATGGTGTTGTCAGTTTTTTAAAAATTACTAAATTTCGGGGAAATTGGAATTAATACCCGGGAAAAAAAGATTATTTTAAAATTCATTATTATTGTTACTGTGATGATTATGTAAAATTTTATATTATATTTGGTCAAGTGTTTACCTAACCTTTATTATCCTTATGGGTCGGACAGGGTTTTCTTTACATATTGTATTACGTGAAACATTCAGTTTTACGCCAGTTTATAATTGAATGTCGTCGTTATATTTTTCGAGGCCTATTACGAGTTAAGTCAGTTTACTTTCAAAACCTATCTATTATTAAAGACTAGCAGCCGCCAGCGACTTCGTTCGCGTGGAGTTAGTTATGCTCCGCTCCTATTGGTCGCAGCGTGATGTTATATAGCCTAAAGCCTTCCTGGATTAATGGGCTATCCAACGCAAAAATAATTTTTCAAATCGGACCAGTAGTAGTTCCCGAGATTAGCGCGAACAAACAACCAAACAAACTCTTCAGCTTTATATATTAGTATAGATAACACTTTGTAACATTCAAGTATAAGCCTGTTTATTACTTAAGGTTAGTGTTACTTAGGAGCCACAATATTACTTGAGTCTTTATTTGATTAAAGTGAACGTAACATAATGCGTAATTTTTTCTTTGCCTGTAAAATGTTTTATTTTAAGTCATTGTTGTCTAAATACTGACTACATTATTTTATTTTTACAAGACCCATAATATTATTACTATTTATGTTTTAGGTTGATAATATTGTCATACAATAGGTCGAAAAAGATGATAGCACTTGTTCAGGTTCAAAACCCGGCGCCACAACTGGCAACACAAGATAACACGAATCAGTGCAGTGGATTTAATGTAGGCACCTAACTTAAAAAAAATGGGTTTTGAATAATTTTGTATTATTTTATTGCTACTAAGATACGTTTTTATTTATTGTTAAAGATGTTAGCTGATGTAACAATTAAGCCCGAAAATCAGCGTTACCCAAATGTACAAGAATATTTCGAAAATTCGGAATCGGCTAAAGCCGAGTCGACTAAAGTCAGCAATAAAAATCACCGTCATAACACCAGAGTCCTCCATGATTGCACTGATGAGAGACATTCTAAATCTGAAAATAGCGATGTCGGTTTAAGGGATCAAGATCCAACATACAAAGCTCCGTCTAAAAAGCAAAGGCAAATACCAATATATCCAAGTCGATCAAAATCATTTGGAAGGTCCTAGTCTTCCGCATCTTCATCAATCATCCTCATCATCTTCAGGACCTTCCAGTGCTAGTTCCGAATTCCCATACAGATTCTAGTGATGAACAGAACAAAACGCAATATAACATAGTTCAGGTAACTGAAGAAAAACAGTCAGAGCAAACAAACACATTCAACAGGATCCCGTAAAGCAGTCCTTCGAGCTGGCACCAGAAGAACGTCCTTTCGGCGTCACTGCACCCGGCATGCGGAGCGTTAGGGTTATAACCTCATTGACAAGCACCCGCACCGATATCAGCCGATTATCTACTGATGCGATTCGCCTCCAAGACGTTATCCTGGAGCTCGTCAGACAACACCACGGCCACTCCATTTCTCCCACTAGGTGCGCCCGTGTAGATCAGCTTGTAGCCATTCCCAATAAGCCGGAATCTGCTGCCTTTCCCTCCGAGTCTCCTGCGGGAACGCCACGGCCACGGCCACCCTTCGCCTGTGGAGAGTTTTGGCCTGTTCTCTCGCGCGTCCAGTTAGCGTGCCATCGTTCCACGAAGCGAAACGGAGTTTTCTGGTTTGAGCTCGCTTCTTCAGCCGTGGCCGCCTTTGACACGGTAGCCCTAGCCCACAGGTCACAGGGGTCGGACGAGACTCCTGCGCACCGTTTTGTGGCGGCGCCCTGACTGTTTAGTTGTTTGGCTTTTATGAGTGCGACTGACGTCTGACCACTCAACCCCGAAGGGAAAGCCAGCGTCAGTGCCCCGTCTGTAAGTCAGCAGGTGCACCGTCTGGCAGGTGCGGTTTACTTGGGTCCCAAAGATGGTGGTGGGACCCCAAATCACCCCCGAAATTGTGCCAACTAATGTCTACATAAATAAGCAAGAACGAAGTGCGAATAAAAAAAGATCTGAGAGAGCTATTATCAAAAAAAATATCCCAAATGTTTTTTTGGATTTTTATTACTATTATTTAATAGTGTAATTACCTTAACAATGATTGACAAAGTTAATTAAAAAAGAAGGTTCCTTAAGTTCAATTATGTTTGTTTAAGAAGTTTATATCCAACTAGCAGCCGCCAGCGACTTCGTTCGCGTGGAGTTAGTTATGCTCCACTCCTATTGGTTGCAGCGTGATGTTATATGCCTAAAGCCTTACTGGATTAATGGGTTCTCCAACGCAAAAAGAATTTTTCAAATCGGACCAGTAGTTCCCGAGATTAGCGCGAACAAACAAACATAAAGAAAGACAACATAGAGATTTTTTTATTGTGTAATTGGAGCTATTTTCCGGCTTGATTTATAGAAATAATAAATAAGACTGATCTACGTTACTTTTCTTATTATTTTTATCTGCCACTTGTGAAGGTTGCTGCAATAAAAGATTGATTTTATTTTGTCTTTTAGTTAATTAAAAAAACAGCGACAGGCTCCGTGGCGTAGCGGTAGCGAACGTGGCCGTTATGCAAGGAGGCACGAGTTCGATCCCCGCACAGTGGAAATATTTGCATGCATGGATATGAATATTTACACTGGTCTGGTCGTGCCTCGGAAAGCACGTTAAGCCGTTGGTCCCGGTTGCCATACGATCATCTAGTGGCAGTCGTTACGGGTTGTTGGAGCCCTCAAAAGTAACAATTGGTCTAACTGCAATGCTTAGATATCGCCTGCGGGTTATGGAGGTCAGACGGCAGTCGCTTCACGGAAAATATCGAAGCTTAGCCAAAATCAGCAGTTAGACTGGTAAAGCGGACCCCAGACTCCAAAGCTGAAAAGCTACGGAAGCAACGCTGAAAGCGACTGGGATTAAAGCCGAGACGATGATGATGAGTTAATTAAAAAAACACCAATATGATATAAAATAACATTTTAATAATGTCATTTATAGTGTGCTACTTGAATAACTCTAAATTTATATTCCTAAAGTACTCCAATACAGACTAAATACTGAATTAGTAGTTACAAATAATACTTACATTGTTTAAACTGAAACAGACTTAGACCTTAATGGGACATTTACATTCCAAAATATTTGCTTACTTTTTATAAAAAAAACTGACTTAACATAGAATGTAGTTTTTATAATATTAAAAAAAAATAGTTATAAATTGTTTACGGTTTGTTTTTTACTCAGACCTTATCAATAGTTAACCAAAGATGTAAAAAATACAAGCATTAAAGATTAATATAAATCAGTTTAATTTTTATGCATCGACAAGTAGAATAAGTCCTCGTTGCAAGACATTCTTTTGCGATTTCCCAAAAATCGTCTTTTTTGACTTAAGTCAGTATTTCATTAAGCATGCGATATTTTCATTGAAATCATTCATTACATTGATATAATATTAAACAGATATGATATGCTCTAACAAATTAACCAAAATAAATGTGCCAATCGGAGCAGCAGCACACACATGCATTTTTTTTATTCTGCGTACATTTCACACGTTGGCCCAGTGTGAGTGAGATGGGGCGCAATCTAAAGCATAGAGAAGAAAAAGATGGCTAGTGTTTGTCGTTTGCGCTTAAATAGAATCGACGAAAACTAAAGCGACTTGCTGGACTTACCTCCTTTTGATACGCTTCATTTTCAGTGCGCTAGTGACGTATCTACCTTAGTTTAATATTATATCAATGATTCATTAGAATTCTTAGCTATTACACTTCCAGCTACTTTATAATCTTCGAGCAACACAGGGAGATCCCTGTGTTGCTCGAAGATTATAATAAATAAATGTTTAATGTTTAAATGCATTTTACAATTAAACTAGTCAAATTCTGACAAAATTCTTTCCACTTCGTTGTTAAAGTTTTCTGAATATGCATCATCACTATTATTATCTTCATCATAAGCGGCATTAGTGTCATACTCATGTAGATTTTTCCTCCACAGTTTAATAAGAGTATCCCATGATCTTCTGCTGTATTTGGCAAATTTATCTGGGGTTTTTGGATGATCTTTAGTACGTTCATCACTGTAAAAGGGTTATAAACAAAGTTCATAGTTATAAAAAATAAAACACAATTACTGTTGAAATACTCGTGAAACTGAAACAACTGTGAAGCCATGGTGATGCCTCGCCTATAGCAATGTCACCCACCTTGTCATTTCCTAGAGGGCTTACCAATGCTTACAGCAGTGTGCTCGTTAACCCACCCTTTGATGACGACAGCAGTAACAAAAAGGTTTGAATGAAGAAACAAAAAATAAACTAAACTTACATCTTCACTTGTGCTATATAGTTGTGATACCCCACTGTGTTTTTTCCACAATCAATCTGTTTTTGTCGTCTCTGTAGTATGAGAGGGTCTGTTTCCAATTCTAGTAGCTTTCTGGGTGGGCTGTTAACAAACAAAATATAATGTTATAAACTCGTGATATAGACATCATAAAGTGCTTAGTGGGAGACAGCCAAAAACATGGAGGAGGATCGATCGAGGATCATGATCATGGCAGAGAACTTTAGATTTGACTAATTGAGAGCAGGTTTATTGTCAATATCAGCATCCGTGGGTTATCAGCATTGGAGTTGATGGCAATAAAGAGGGAATAGCATGCCTGTGCATTAGCAAACAGTTCGCAGATGCGGCATAGCTTACCCGCGTGCACGTCTATATACAGTATGTTAAATAACAGAGGGCGTTCCCTTAAACTCGTTAATATATATCATTAATAGATTAAAATAAAAATATCAGCATAGAAAAATAAGCATAAAAAAATCCGAATAAAAAAAATTATAATTGAAAATAAATTTGAAACCTCCTGTTTTAAATCAAAATAGTAGTCGTCATGTATAAATAAATTGCGACGTTGCCGTCTTTCAAGTTCGCGTGTACAGTGTGTTTCTTTTACATGTCAATTTAAAAATTTTATTGAATATTTTCATATTGGAAAAAATTTTAAAACATTTTGTTTTCGAATGGAAATATTTTTTTTAGCATGTATGTATGCTATACTATTTCGGGTTAACGGGAACGCCCTCTGTTAGTTAACATACTGTATAACACCATCTAAGAGCAAAATATAAATGCATTATGCACACAGAATTTTTTTCTCATAACATGATCAAGCACTGAATCAACCTGTGCAAACCTTCAGTGACCGCGACCGTAATTTCAGAGCGGACAAGAATAATGCTCAGTCTACATAACAATACATTATGTAGGTACCTAAATATTTGTAATGTTCAGTAGACTTCATATAACATAAAGTTTACAAGAATTGTTTAAAAACTTACAGGTGCAAATTAAGTTAGTTTGGCGTAACGTAAGGTAGGTGTAACAATGTCTAACCACGATAATAATAAAAAAATAATCAATGACATTTATTTCACCATACGTTCATTTAGGGCTCAATTTTCATTTATGGAATAAGATTAAAGTCTGATAGACTTTGTATGGAAGAACTGTAAAAATTTAAAATAATTCCTTGTTTAAAACTATCTGAATGTCAGATAGTTTATAGTATATATTGTCAGATAAGAAAAATCATCACTTAGCCCTTATTCATTTACCATTGCCAGAAATCTTTTAAGGAGGAATAAAATTGTAAGTCACAAACAAAAACTGTTGTAGTTTTTGTGATAGAATTCAAAATTTTAAACTTATTCTACAAATTACATAATCAGATGATTGAAAAATCAGCCCTAAATTAAAGTTTTTATTTTATATGGCTAGTCATAATTAAGAACCTGAACCCCATGTCAGTTTCTTAATTGTATTTATATTCATAATGTTTTCGTTGAAATCATCAATCATTCTTTCTTAGAATACCTAGCTATTACACTTCCAGCTACTTCAATCCATACTAATATTATAAATGCGAAAGTAACTCTGTCTGTCTGTTACGCTTTCCCGCTTAAACCTCTCAACCGATTTTGATGAAATTTGGCACAGACAATCTTTAGACCCTGAGAAAGAACATAGAAATTTATGTTCCCGAGGGAAATATAAAAAGCGCGATATAACCGAACTCCACGCGGGCGGAAAGCTAGTACTATAATAAATGTTTAAACTAGTCAAATTTTGCCAAAACTCTTTACACTTTATGATCATCTTCATCAAAAGCGGCATTAGTGTCATACTCATGTAGTTTTTTCCTCCACAGTTTAATAAGAGTATCCCATGATCTTCTGCTGTAATTGGCAAATTTATCTGGGGTTTTTGGATGATCTTTAGTACGTTCATCACTGTAAAAGCGTTATACCAAGGCTGCCCAAACCCAGGCCTGCGGGCCAGAGTGTGGCCCGCGAAAGAATTTTGAGCGGCCCGCGCAAGTTTATTATGCTTAGAAAATATTTATTTTATATTATAAATATTTATTTTCGCTACCCGCAGGGTGGGAGTGATACTAATATAATTCTTGGAACTGCAAAATCATGATATGCTAAGAACATTCTGCATATTTCTGGAAATTGGCATGAAAAAAAGAATTTCCAGCAGTAACTAACCTAGCATTACAGTTTTAAGTAGTTTTGATTCAACATATGTTTCAGAAGGTTTTTTCAGATCTCTATTACTTATGTAAAAAATATATAACGCACATCCCTAACTCAGCAACATATTTGTGACTTGTTGTTACTGTCAGCGTCGGATTTGTCGCCAAATTTAAACAATATTACAAACTATGGCAGAAGTCACATTGATTGTGATAAAAAGTTACATTAAATATAATTTAGATTTTTTCTCTATTTCGTAAGGGGAAGTGTTACAGTTTGTAAAAGTCTGAATAATATTGACTATAGCATTTTTGTTTGTTTTCTTGGTAATTGCACATTGTAAAGTCTTTCTTTTCTTACACGTTCTTCGACTTAGAATCAGAAAATTAATTTAGATTTGTGAAGATAGTTTAAGTTTCTTTATTTAATAATAATAATGTTTAAAATAAGATACTCTTTTTTCCTAATAAACAATAATTCAATTTTATATGCATACTAATTGAGTTTTTAAGAGTAACTGAAATAGAAAATGTAAGTGGCCCGTCGTTAACGACTAAATCTACCTTTTGGCCCGACACTTCAAAAGGTTGAACTTGAGCTATAGAATAGTTGGGAGCTATAACTCTTTTTTTAGTTATTACCTTTCTTTGTAGGTCTGTTTTTAGGGTTCCGTACTTAGTATATAAACTTAATTTGTCGTACTTATTTTTCTCTTATTTAACTCGAGTGGGGTCACTTATTGTGACGGATGGGGAAACTACGAAACCCTACGCTGAGCGAGGCCCGTCACGCTCGTAGCCGATTTTTCTTTTTAGTTAAGTATTTCTCAGGTTTATATGTATATATTTTTTTATTGTTAGAGATATTTGGGATATCATCTTTAGAGGGTTTTGGTCTTTATCTTCCATGGTGACCAGCCGGATTTGAAGATCGTTTTTATGCTTAGTTGAAATTGATTGAATGTTGCATCGTTGTTGTTTATGAGTTAAGACGATAAAAATATACTGATCTTATTATCATTCTGACAGGTGGGCCGCCTGGAGCGACAGAGCAGAACATTGAGGAATACTTGGAAAAATTGCAAGGTCTAGCAGCCGAAGGAAAAAACAGTGCAGTAGTGAAACAAGCACGAGACATTCTCAATAAAATTGAATTGCCAATCAATTAATTTTATCAGATCAGCAAAGTGATGTACTTTGTACTATTATGATAGACGTGTGAAATGTGTATTCAGGATGCATTTGAATTTTTGAAATAAATCTAGTGTAGTCATAATAACTGGTTTTTTTTAATTCAGCTTAAAATGATTGGTGATCACAACATACTATTACTACTGATAAAATTATCTGGAATTGAAAAAATGAGCCCAGACTTATATGAATAAGTACCTTTAAATATGTATATTTCACACTATACAACGTTATTTTTTATATATGCGAAACCTTAATATAGTTTGTTCAGAATAAGCAACTGAATCGATTCTAATCATTTTTATATTTTTTCACAAATACATGTAGTAGTTGTTGTGGTGTGGTTACTGAGCGCGCTACGCAGTTTACTCGTGTGCATGCCTGCGCTCCGCTGACGCCACAGGTCAATGCCCCCAACTCGCCCGCCGGAACGGAGCGTGGACCATATTTTTGTTGGGACAACCAAGTAGGATAACAAGCTCATAACTTTGTGGTTTTTCATGATATCTTTTTGAAATTTTGTACGTAGATTCTTTACTTAAAAATACTGCACACGTGTTTCAGGTTTCACATAAACAAAAGAATAATGTTGTATAGTATGAGATAAAATATTAGTTTACTCCTGTCCACTAGAGATATTCCATAGACAGCTTAGACGTGATTAAAAATATGGCGAATAAATATACGTCAATCAAATCAGGCACTGACTAATCTGACTGGACTAAACTGATAATTTTATCTTTTGTCCTTTCATAATGAAATACAAAGAATAAGATACACTGTACAGACGACAGCACATCAAGCTACTACAATCTGTCAGATTTATTTATTAGATTTTCAACTTTATCTCTAAGGCCGCTGCCTCGAATCTTGCGGGCAGCGGGGCGGTGCGGCGGCGGCGGCGGCGGCGAGTGAGCGGCAGGATCTTATGCGCAAAATCAAACGGACCGGTTCTCGAAAACAGCGGCGCGGCAGCGGGGCGGTGGCGGGCAGCGAGCGGTGTACTTCTCGCGCTCGAATCTTGCGGGCAGCGAGCGGTGATCGAGCGTTAGGAATAAATTTGAATCAAAAAGATGTTGCCGCCATTGTTCAGACATTTCTTTCGCGAATAAAAACAAATATCTTGTCGACACTTGTGAACACAACACTACGCGGCTATAGTGACGCGCGATATACCCGCTAATTTCGAGAACGGGTCTTCGATGCCCGCTCGGCGCCCGCGCCGCCGCCGCGGCCGCTCCGCTGCCCGCAAGATTCGAGGCAGCGGCCTAACTAGCGACCCGCTTCAGCTTTCAGCTTCGCACGGGTGCAATGCTGATACTAAATACCGCGCTAAAAGCGACGCACCGCAATTTTCAAATCTATAATATCTTCGAATATATTCATTTAAATCTTATGCTGTAGAAGGCGATATAGATCTATATTAAATCAACAATGTATGTAGGATTAATGCTGTATTGGTTAAAATCGCTTCGAAAATTCGCCGGTATTTATCGTATAAAGTAAATAAAAAAATGTTATTGAGGGATATCCATAAGAGATGACATATACCATCGCGGACTTTATGTAGACCTTTTCAATGCGTACAATATTTAGTACATTATTTTGATAAATCTCGTAGGATTCAGCCTGAGTTTCACTGCAACCGCGGAAAAAAAAAATAATACCTACATATAAACCTTCCACTTTCATCACTATCTATTTAAAAAACCGCATCAAAATCCGTAGTTTTGATTTAATCATACAAAGCGACATAGGAAGAGTGACTTTGTTTTATAATATGTAATGAAGAATAAGGCTTAAGGTTGATTGGGAATATTTGACAGTTACGGGTAGCTTGATCTGCTGTCGTCCGTACAAGGAAATCGGCGTGATTGCCGATTCATAGAAGAAAATAATACATAAAAATTGCACTGCAGTGCTGGCAGATAAACAATGACAAGAGTATCGCCCTTGACTCGATACAAAAAATAATTAGATTTTCGTTCAGTCAAAGCAATAGCATGCATATGCATTAGCAAACAGTTCGCAGATGCGGCTTAGCTTACCCGCGTGTGTGTCTAACAATATGTAAAGTAAACCCTGTCCGATCCGTGAAGGTAAGTATCGATAACTGATTCTAATAATGCCTACATAGCAGAGCTAAATAAAAAAAAAATCCCTAAAAAGTGTATTATTTCGAAAAAGCGAGATAACTAAATACATGTGCGGTAGGCAACACAGTAGGTATACATGCGCGGGTGAAGGGGGCAGGGCACGCGGCACGTGGTCACATCCCTCATAATAATCTTCTATACTAATATATAAAGCTAAAGAGTTTGTTTGTTTGTTCGCGCTAATCTAGAAAACTACTGGTCCGATTTGAAAAATTCTTTTGCGTTGGATAGCCCATTAATCCAGGAAGGCTTTAGGCTATATAACATCACGCTGCGACCAATAGGAGTGGAGCATAACTGACTCCACGCGAACGAAGTCGCTGGCGGCCGCTAGTACTGTATAAAATAGTGTAGTCACTTTTTAAAAATTGCTAAAATTTGGGGAAGTTGGAATTAATTCGCGGGAAAAAATGATTATTTTAAAATTCATTTGTATGTTTACTATGATGATTATGTAAAATTTTATATTATATTTGCTCATGTGTTTACCTAACCCTATTATCCTTATGAGTCGGACAGGGTTTTCTTTACATTTTGTAGGTATAACACCATCTAAGAGCAAAATATACGTGCATTATGCACACAGACAATTTTTTTCCCTATAACATGATCAAGCACTGAATCTACCTGTGCAAACATTCAGTGCCTGCGACCGTAATTTCAGAGCGGACAAGAATAATGCTGTCTACATAACAATACATTATGTAACTAAATATTTGTGATGTTCAGTAGACTTCATATAACATAAGTTTACAAGAATTGTCTAAAAACTTACAGATGCAAATTAAGTTAGTTTGGTGTAAGGTAAAGTAGGTGTAACAATGTCTAAACATGATAATAAAAAAATAAATAATCAATGACATTTATTTCACCAGAAAACTTTTATGGATGAATAAAATTGTAAGTCACACACAAAAACTGTTGTAGTTTTTGTGTGATTAAACTCAAAATTTTAAACTTATTCTACAAATTACATAATCAGATGGTTGAAAAATCAGCCCTAAATTAAAGTTTTTATTTTATATGGCTAGTCATAATTAAGAACCTGAATCACATGTCAGTTTCTTAATTATATTTATATTCATAATGTTTTCTTTGAAATCATCTAACATCAACCATTATTAGAATTCCTAGCTATTACACTTCCAGCTACTTTAATACTAAAATAAATGTTTAAACTAGTAAAATTTTGACAAAACTCTTTACACTTTATGATCATCTTCATCAAAAGCGGCATTAGTGTCATACTCATGTAGTTTTTTCCTCCACAGTTTAATAAGAGTATCCCATGATCTTCTGCTGTATTTGGCAAATTTATCTGGGGTTTTTGGATGATCTTTAGTACGTTCATCACTGTAAAAGAGTTATAAACAAAGTTAATAGTTATAAAACACAATATTACTGTTAAAATACTCGTGAAACTGAAACAGTATCAAATTTCATGACTAATGATACAAAATAAAAAATGTACCTACTAAAAACACACTTTCGACTAAATTCTTTATCTTTGACTGTAACTAAACATTTGACATTGTTTTTTGTAATTATATTTGACATTAGTTTATTATATATCTATTGACATATCTATAATAGGGATGTATCCAAGGTATGAAAATCAAAAAAATAATTAGTCCGTCTTATAGATAATAAAAAAAAATTAGACCCGTATTTTTTATTTTGTCGAAATTACTAAAAACTACTGAGATATAGCGTATCAAAGTTACGGAGTGGGGGCTAATTACATCACGCCGTGGTATATTTTGCACCACGGCGTGACGTCATGCGACATTTCAAATCAATATATCTTCCTAAGTATTTAAATGAAATAAAAAATAAAAAATACGTGTTCAATATTTTTTATAAATCTATCTGATGGACATTAAATTATTTTTTAGGATACAATCCAATTGAATGACTCGATATGTCTAATTTAAATTTTAATTCAATATTTTTCTTTTTTTATGCTTTTTTTTATACATTTAGCAATTTCATTTAAATTTAAAATTTTATATTTAAAGCTCAACACAATGTAATTGTTCTGAATAAATAAATGAAAAAAAAAACATCTGTGAAGCCTTGGTGATGCCTCGCCTATAGCAATTTCACCCACCTTGTCTCTTCCCAAAGAGTTTACCAATGCTTACAGTGTGCTCATTAACCCACCCTCTGATGATGACAGCAGTAGCAAAAAGGTTAGAATGAAGAAACAAAAAATAAACTAAACTTACATCTTCACTTGTGCTATATAGTTGTGATACCCCACTGTGTTTTTTCCATAATCAATCTGTTTTTGTCGTCTCTGTAGTATGAGAGGGTCTGTTTCCAATTCTAGCAGTTTTTTAGGTGGGCTGTTAACAAACAAAATATAATGTTATGAACTTGTAATATAAACATCATAAAGTGCTTAGTGGGAAACAGCCAAAAACTAACAAGAGGATCATGATCATGACAGCTAGATTTTGTGTTTGTGACATTATCAACTATGCATGTTACAAATATGTCAAATAAGTCCTAAATACCGGTTGAGAGTAGTAGTTTTGCATTGTTGTTGCAAATTTTACCTTAGCATTAGGTTGTAAGTTGATAGAAAAATCAATATGCAGCAATATACTAGATTCATAATCTTATGATTCATCAAAAATTCTTTAAAATATTTGCAGAAAAATGCTATGTTTTCATGAATAAGTCTTAAATTATAAAAAAAATCACTCTCCTATTAATGCTCTAAAAATAAAAAACCAAAATTATACCATGGTTTAGTATCTGTGTCATTCTTATTGTTTGGTTTTGACTTTTTCCTGCTGTGTGAACTTTCCCTGCTACCACCTTTT
>JADWQK010001363.1:0-360000 GCA_017933935.1 Sesamia nonagrioides
TAACGCAAAGTACAGCGCCATCTCTCTCGAACCAATTTTAATAAACTTGGTTCGAGAGAGATTCTTTTTTTATTAGAAAGCACATACGTTCAGGATAATAAAATAAGTAAACGTCTTCTGTTGTTCTTCGTTTCGTTCTTGACAGAACGATCGTGATCACCATGACTGATTTCGAGACGTTGATGTCGCACGGCGCACGATCTTTCTCTATCTATCACTGTTGAACGACATTCTGGAGCATTCATTTACAGGTCCTCTCACTGCCGATATGATTTGTCGGTACACCTCATCGGTGACCTTCCACGAAGTCTGCTTCTTGCTACTCTGCCTTGGGCGACCAAACTAAGATAACAAAATAATAATTATGCTTGCATAAATAAAATAAAAACAAAAGTTGAAGGCTCTCCTCTTCCCGTACATTTTAAATACGTAAGCAACAAATAGGGAGAAAAAAATAAATAAAATGCAATTAATTGTATAAATGCCTGCGTGCGTGTGAGTGTGTGTGAATGTGTGTGTGGGGGTGTGTGTATGTGTGTGTGTGCGTAGTATTAGTAGTAGTACGGTTAAATTACAAACTTAGCTCAGAAATATCTTGGATAATTTTTCAAAAACTTTGAAGATAATGGCTTCTTCCAAAAATATTAACAATATCAAAAAACGTTTTTAGTAAATAGGTATTCATTTCTAAATACCTATCCAACAATATATCATACGTTAGGATGAACATGAAAAAGAAACCATTCGCACTCTAATAAAACATTATTTTGCACTTTGTCAACATGATTGATATACACTTGGTGAAACTATAAGGGTTCCTAGTTGCTTATAGAACCCTGAAATTAGGACATAATATTTCGCTTGTTGGTTATTCATAGCTGTGCTGGTACATTCATACCCCCGTATTTACCGGTCATAAAGGCATGGCTTTAACCATCAGCCTGGTAAACATAACATTTCTGATAGCTGTTGAGAAAGTATTGATCGAAATTAATCCATACTTCCATACTAATATTATAAATGCGAAAGTATCTCTGTCTATCTGTCTGTCTGGCTTTCACACCAAAACTACTGAACTGATTGTAATGAAATTTGGTACACAGATAGTCTGGAGTATGAGAAAGGACATAGGCTATATTAATATAACATCCCGCTATGACCAATAGGAGCAGAGCAGTAACAAAAAATGTTGCGAAAGCGGGATAAAACGCGAACGTTATATGGCTCTCAATATTTTAACAGGCGCTTACTTAATATCAACTGAGCAATAATTCAAAATGTTGCCAGTGGCCGAGGTGGTTTTTTCTTTTTAGATTCTCCAGGAGGTACACGCTAAACCTATATTTTAAGATTAAGGAGTTGCTGTTGCTGTTGCTCTTTCGGGAACAGCTGCTACATTACTTAGCAGTGGACGAACAGCACACTCAGTTCTAAAGTTACCATTGGACTTAGGTCATGTGGAAATGCCGGTATGCAACATTAGTAAAAGCAGTGAGCGCGGAAGAATGTTACAGCAGTGTAATTTGATGTGATTACTAGGGGTACGCCGGCAGATGAAATAAATGCCTGTTTGAAAGCATCTGCATTATGGGTTCACGTGAAAAAAATTTGTCTCACAACAAATATGCGAGTACAACTCGCGATTCTCAAGCCGGGCAATATGCAGCTATTCTTTTAAAAATCCGATAAATCGTGTGCCAACTAACAGGAACGGTATGATTACACTGAGTCATGAGTTCTGTCAAATTGTAGGTTCAGATGACTTATCAAATAATGTCTACCCGGATCTTCGAACAAGTATGGCCAACCGAGAACGGCTATGCGAAAGAACAATTTTGGCGCCGACTAATGAAATAGTTAATAAAATAAATGAACAAATCATATTAAATGTTCAGGGAAATGTTGTCGAATATCTCTCAGTGGACAATATTATGGACACTGAACCCCTATAGAATACCCTAATGAATTTCAACTCTTTAGAATTATCAGGAGTGTCATCACATAAATTGATACTAAAAGTTGGTGTTCCTGTCCTATTAATGAGAAATCTTGACGCTCGAATGCTGTGTAATGGTACTCGGCTACAAATAACAGATTTGGGTCACAACATTGTAAACCGTACAATCATGACTGGAATGACAAAAGGACAAAATGTCTTGATTCCCCGTATTTCCATCATCCCGACTGACTTGCCATTTCAATTTAAAAGAGTACAGTTCCCTCCGAAAGCAGCATTTGCTATAAAAATTAACAAAGCCCAAGGTCAGACGCTTAAAGTTGCAGAAGTTAATTTAGAAACAACATGTTATTCTCATGGGAAAATCTATGTCTCATGCTCACGTGTAGTATCAAATCCAAAAAATCTTTATATTTTGGTAAAAGATAGCAAAATATAAAACGTTGTTTATAAAACCGTACTTACTTAAATGTGCTCATATTTTATCAAGCATAATACTTCTTAACCCCTTATTTTCATAATATACTAAGCATATCCAAAACACTAACCAATGCAAAATAATTAAAAGTATGATAATTGAAGTTTCTTTCCTTTGCTAACTTTTAAACCCGGTAAAATTAAATCCTACTAATATTATAATCGCGAAAATTTGTGAAGATGTTTGTTTGATGCTCACTAAAACACTACTGAATGGATTGTTAGGAAACCTTGCAGTAATGTAGGCATTTAGCTTGGCATTCCCACGGAAACGGGAACCACCGCGCGCTGTCAACTGAAGTCCACGCGGACGGAGTCGCGGGCAACAGCTAATAATATTAATAAATAAAAAAATAATTTAGTTTAATTTTATGATGTTCCTATACAATTTACATTTTTCTTTTTTTCTTATCGAACCAAGGAGCTCAGCAGTATCGCTTACGATCTAATATATACTAACGAGCCAAGAAGTCATCTCCGTCAAGATGGGCTTGCATTTCAAATCAGCCTATATAAAAGCTTAATACTGAAAATCTCCATTTTGTCGTTAAATGAAGAGATCGAGGATTTTGTTAAGGTAACAAACATGAAGCTTTGTATAGGCTGATTTTAAGCCCAAGGCTTGGATTCCAATAATTACGTCGACGGTATCAAAAAGAAGTAGTAATTAATTATATACACACAGTGCCTTGTATTTCTGAATGGTGTGCACTTATTGACAGAGTTTACGTTTGACAGTTGATTTATAGAACCTATCTAGAAACCTATCTGAGTACACGGCCTGTCATTAGTCAGTTGAAACCCAAATAGCATCGATGCGAGTCATTTAGCAAATATATGGTATACTCGTAGGCAAACTCGTTGGAATAAAATAGTACGACAGATTGGAGCTTGTACGATGAAGCTCAGATAAGTACTCTATTTATTATACTGCTAGCTTTTACCCGTGGTTGTGCATGTTGGCTGTGCACGCCTCGTCTTTTATACCGCATACATCGCGGGACTGGAAAAATTGTCAGCGGCGGTGTTTCTGTCGGACTACAATATTTAAGATGGGACTCTAGTGCCGAGGAATTTGGAAAACGGGTATTTGAAGAAACTATTGCCGTCGCTCTGCTTCCAACCTCTCTCGGTAAAGTGCGAGAAGGACAGTTGCAGCTCAGGCTGATTTCACCTACAAAAACGTTGACCAAAAGAAATTTCGTATTCCGCCTTTCTTTTTCAAAACACGACAGATCTCAATTATTTTTATATCAAAATTTAGAGGAAAAGTATACATATTCTTATATTATTATTTTTTTTTTTGTCAAAAACTTATCACGTTTATCTAATAGTCATTTGAACATCACGGTAAAAATGGGTTATTTTTCGCGATTTGGAAGTATCGTATTTCTTTTATTAATTAAGTTTCGGAAAAAATCAAATGATAGGAGCACGTATAATCACGGTGTAAATTGCAGTAAAAAAATATTGCTCTAAAAGCATTATCCACGAAGAAAACAGCGGAATACGTTGGTATAGAGAAAGTACCACTAGAGTTCCCTCTTAAGTGTCTTCAAGGCTAGAGTGAATAGGCTCTTAATAAAGTGGCGCGCTTTACCATCAACGATTGCATCACTGTTTACCATCAGGCAGGATTGCGGTCAAGCACTAGGTTATAATTAAAAAAAAAAAGGAATTTATTATCCACAGGAGCGTACTACCGGGATTAAACCATGTGTTAATCCAGGTTATCAACTATTTGTAATTTGGAACATAAACAGACAAACGGACAAATATTCGAAAAAATATGTTTTCGGTAACAGCCTCGATCCATTATCGATTTGAGGGGAACTTAATGATCCAACACCGCGATCAGAGCGAGACTTCAAACGTGGAAACGTGGAAAACGTGGAACGGGGAACGTGGGCATGATATACTCTCAGCCGCCAGAGTACATTCAACTCAATGCTAGGCGTATCCACTAAATAGTAGCTATAAAGCTACCATTTAGTGGATACGTCAAGTACATACAGTAAAAATAAATCATAAAAAAATCTATCTGTAAAATTGGAATCAGCTCAAATCCAATTTTTCTCCTTTTTTAACCGACTTCAAAAAAAGGAGGAGGTTCTCAATTCGTCGAAATATTTAATTTTTTATGTATGTTCCCCGATTACTCGAAGACGCCTGGACTGATTTGCAAAATTCTTTTTTTGTTTGAAAGGGTATACTTTCCAGTTGGTCCCATAGTCATCAAGTCAGGATCTGATGATGGACGACCAGAGAAATGAAGGGGAACTTTCAAAAATAGTATGGGCGACTACTACTAGTGCAAACATGTAATAAAGGTCTGGGGTAGATCTGATGATGGAGCCGGGAGACTGTCGAAGAAACTCCTCAACGATTTACAGCAGCTACCTAGTGTCTGTGCTTGATTATATTTTTTGTATTGAGAAGAACTCCTCCTCCTACACCTCAGTGGTTGTGACTGTCATAAGGGCTGATGGTCTGATGATGAAGACAAAGGCCAGTTCCGGGAACTCCTCACCGATTCACAGCAGCTACTTTGCTTGAATAATTTGTATTGATAGAAACCTTACACCTAGATGGGATGTGACTATCATTCAATTATTCAATTAATATTAACTATATCAACCAATTATAATCAATAGACTGCATTTAAGTTCCGTAATCGCGCCATGTCTAGCATTGTTCATACTTTCTTTTTGGTTTCATAGGAATTTTATAGAAATCGGTTCAGTGGTCGGTCATTTTTAAACTAAAATCACGGCTAAAAATTAAAGTAAACAAAATTATTATATTAGACAACTCGGTTATTTGACCATCTCAGTGAGGCTGCTGACAATGCGCTACATCGGCACCCTGACGCTCAGTTCGTCGCTCTGGGGGACTTCAACGCCTGCCACCAGGACTGGCTCTTCCCATACCAGAGGACCGACCACGCTGGGAGAGAAGCGCGAAACTTCGCGCTTTCTATGGGCCTTTCCCAGCTGGTAGAGCAAGGGACTAGGGTGCCTGATGTAGATGGCCATACTGCCAACTGTTTGGACCTTCTGCTGACCACTGATCCGGACAGATGTGTTGTAACAGTTTCCTCACCGTTGGGAACTTCAGACCACTGTCTGGTGAAGTCTGTATCGTCCTTCTCCTCACCAGAACACGACTCTCGTGGCGAACAGCGATTGTGGCGATACAGGTCAGCGGATTGGGATGAGATGCGCCACTTCTTTGCGTCTTATCCTTGGCAGCAGGTCTGCTTCTCTTCTGACGATCCGTCGAGCTGTGCGGACGCTATAACCGATGTGGTGCGTCAAGCTATGGAGTATTTTATCCCATTCAATGACGTGCCCGTCGGTGGCTCGGCTCGCCCATGGTTCAATGCCGATTGTGTCCAAGCTGAACAGCGTAAGCACACGGCATTTCTCGCCTGGGTTGACGCTCGTGACCGCGGAGCTCCGGATCTAAGCTCAAAGAAGAGAGCCTTTAACCGTGCTGCCAAGTCCTACAAGAAGGCGCTCAAGAAGGCTCGCTTCGACCGCATCACCCATATTGGCAACAAGTTATCTGCGCAGCCATCCGGTAGCAGATCTTTTTGGTCCCTTGCCAAATCGGTTGAGGCGAACTTCTGTCGGCCCTCACTGCCTCCGCTGGTTAGGCCTGATGGAACACTGGCTCATACGGCAAGAGAGAAAGCAGGTCTCTTTGCTTCTCTCTTTGCCCATAATTCGCGTCTTGATACTGGCAGTGCTACTCCACCTAATTTACCTCATTGCGGAGCCTCAATGCCTGAGGTTCGCATTAGGAACAAGGAGGTTCTGAGAGTACTGTGTCGTCTGGACGTGAATAAGGCTAGTAGTGGTCCGGATGGTATACCAGCGATTGTTCTTAAGGCTTGTGCGCTCGAGTTGTCTCCTGTATTGACGCGCTTGTATCGCCTCTCATTCAGGACTGGTATTGTGCCCAAGTCCTGGAAGCTTGCTAACGTGCAGCCCGTGCCCAAGAAGGGTAGTCGTGCCGATCCTGCCAACTATCGGCCGATTTCGATCACCTCCATACTTTGCAAAATTATGGAGCGCGTATTGAACTCGCGCCTCTTGGCATACCTGGAAGGTAACGATCTCCTCAGTGACCGACAGTACGGGTTTCGCCGCAATCGGTCAACTGGGGACCTACTGGTGTATGCCACTCACTTGTGGGGCGAGGCCCTCGAGAAGAATGGAGAAGCGATTGCTGTCTCCCTTGATGTCTCGAAGGCCTTCGACCGGGTATGGCACGCTGGCCTTTTGAGTAAGCTTCCAGCGTACGGCATTTCCCCTAGCCTGACTGGCTGGGTAAAAGACTTCCTGACTGAACGGTCCCTCCGAGTTGTTGTCGATGGATGCTCTTCTGAGCCCATGTCAACTAATGCCGGTGTTCCTCAGGGGTCTGTTCTCTCTGCAACTCTGTTCCTGCTGCATATTAACGATCTGCTGATGCCTGGTATCTATGGGTATGCAGATGACAGCACAGTTGTAGAGAGATACCTGCCGGGTGCTCGGGCTAGTAGGGAATCAATCCGGTCCGAAAGAGAGGCCATGGTTGAGCGAACGAGTGTTGCGCTGCAGGCAGTCTCCGAATGGGGCAATGCCAATCTTGTAGCATTCAATGCCGCCAAAACACAGGCGTGTCTTTTCACCGCCAAAAGGAGCCCGTTCACCTTGGCTCCTACTTTTCGGAATGTGTCCTTGGAGTGTTCCGACCGCCTTCAGCTTTTGGGAGTTGAGATTTCCTCGGACCTTAACTTTGGCCGGTTCATTGAGTCCAAGGCTAAGGTGGCTGTCAGGAAACTTGGCGTTATCGCAAAGGTCCGGCAGTACTTCACACCTAGGCAGCTTCTAATGTTATACAAAGCACAGGTCCGTTCGTGTGTGGAGTACTGCAGCCACATTTGGGCTGGTGCTGCCAAGTGTCACCTGGCCACTTTGGATTCAGTGGAGAGACGTGCAAAGAGGCTGATTGGTGACCCTGATCTAACTCGAGTTGGTCTCCAAAGCCTAGAGCACAGGCGTAGAGTAGCCAGCCTTTCGGTGTTCTATAGGATGCATTTCGGAGAGTGTGCGATGGAATTGCATGATTTAATTCCCCCATCTCCGTTCCACCAGCGGACGACCCGTGGTACGGCTGGTTTCCACCCTTACGTTGTTAACACCTCTACGATCCGGACGAAGCGTTTCGCCTCCTCCTTTATACCGCGTACATCGAGGGACTGGAATAATTTGCCAGCGGCGGTGTTTCCGTCGGACTACAATTTGAGTGTCTTCAAGGCTAGAGTGAATAGGCTCTTAATAAACTAGTGCGCTTTACCATCAACGATTGCGTCACTGCTTACCATCAGGCAGGATTGCGGTCAAGCGCTAGTTTATAATATATAAAAAAAAAAATATGTCGTTTGCTTACATGCCTTTTCCCAACAATTTTAGCATTCCAGGCTAACCGGATGCAGCTGAACAGTACTTTTCACAACTAAAAAGTGTAAAATTAAAAACATTTTTTTCAAAAAAAACAAAAAAAAAAACAATCGACTTCCAATAAACACTACAAAGTGAAAAATAACTAATTTAGGAAGTCGGTGTCAAAAACTAATATACAAAAACCAAAGACACCGACTTCCGAAATTAGTTATTTTTCATTTTGTAGTGTTTTATTGGCAGTCGGTTGTTTTTTTTTTTTGTAAAAAAAGTTTTTGTTAACAGCACAAAAGACATTCTGGCACAACTTAGGTTTATTGATGAAAGTTTATTATAAAAAGAATATACTTAATAATATTGTCAACTGTAAGAGCCACCTATTCAGACGTAAGTATTTTTATAATCTCACTTTCTATATCACCTAAAGTTTCTCTAACTCTAATTTTATAATACGTAATAATTGTTTACAACTTCGGTAGTTACTCTTCCATGGCTTCCTAGAATACATCAAAATAGATCCAATTTCAACGGAAAACGTAACATAACTTTTCAAAAGTTAAGAGAGATCATATTTTCTGTCTTTGCTAATCTACGAGTAGGTATTTATCTATGTCAAAATCAAAAGTCATTTATTCAAATTAGACTGAGAATCAGCACTTTTGAACATCAATATAGCGTAAGACAATACCTCAGAACGCCCGCCCCGCCTTCCTTTAATAGACAATTCTATAAACCTGTTACCTGTCAGTACAAACATTGTCTTGAGTTAATCAGAGCGGCCAGAATGTAGTATATATATAAGTATAGTCGTCATCATCATCATCAACCTTTTATCGTCCCACTACTGGGCACAGGTCTCCTCTCATACAGAGAAGGATTGAACGTAATCACCACTCTTGCTCAATGCGGGTTGGCGATTTCAGACTTTTATAGCCTTCTCCATATAGGTTTCCTCAAAATGTTTTCATTCACCTAGTAAACAGTCATTGGTGTATAAACCTGTTACCTGTCAGTAAATCTGGAGAAAGAACACAAACATTGTCTTGAGTTAATCAGAGCGGCCAGCTATTCTTATCATTTAAATAATCGTTGAAAATGTAGTATACGAGTATATGGTAAGTATAGTCGTCATCATCATCATCAACCTTTTATCGTCCCACTGCTGGGCACAGGTTTCCTCTCATACAGAGAAGGATTGAACGTAATCACCACTCTTGCTCAATGCGGGTTGGCGATTTCAGACTTTTATAGCCTTCTCCATATAGGTTTCCTCAAAATGTTTTCCTTCACCTAGTAATCAGTCATTGGTGTACAAGATATAGGGAACGCCCGGGCAAGACGCACAATATATTAAGGCAAAAAATAAATAAAACCACAATCTACTAAATTAATAGAACTATTTATACTTTTAATTTGAACTATGTTTAATCATCTTTGGAAAATAATTACATAAACTTAAAAAAAAAACCGATTTCTGTTTTAATTATCAGCATTTACAAAAACTATTAATTATCCGTTCTGCCCGGAGGGGTTGGGCAAAACGGATACGCTTCAAGGGCAAAAAGGATAATGTTGATCTAATAAAGATAAGTCTTCGCATTCATCATAGAAGTAGCTGCCAACTCCTACATAAGAAGTGCTGTCTTCATGCGCCCAAATTTTGCATGGATTACACTGAATCCAATCTTCGGCTGGTGTTTCAGTGTATTTCTCAGCGCACACCAAACAGTAAAAATCTGATTTCCGGTTTTTATTCTGTTGTCTGTATGAGGGTCTTTTAGTTTTAGTTTGGCTGGGGCCTTTTTATGTTGGAATTTTAATGCTTGAGATGATTTCTTAATTATGAAAGATATAATTGAATAACTAAACGGATACCTATTCTTTTTGCCCAACATGCTCATTTTAGAAACAAGTCAAGACGAAAAGTTACATTAGTACTTGCCTGGCCTGGAATTGAATCAGCATACTCATACTTGAGAGGCTGGTGTTTTAACCACTAGGCCATCACGACTTAAGTACGTAAGTGTAGTGTAGTACGTGAAATTAAAAGTCCTGACCGATTGACTTATATAATTTATCCACAACGTAACCGTTGGTCCATGTAATTTGAAAAGTGTGTTCTTAGTGAAGAGTGGGTATCCATAAAAAAGGGGTTTTCTAAATTCCATCCCTAATTTGATGAAATGTGAGATTTTGTTCGTATTAAAATTATTTTTTGGATTATATAAATTAAACAATACCTAGAAGACTTTGTTTAATTATGTTTCAAGATGATTCGGATAAGATGAATCGCAGTTGTTTCACAAAATTATAAATACCTATATAATAAAATTAAATCCGCAGTCTCTCTGAGGGATTAATTTTTCTTCGGGGAAGAATTGCTCAAGGCTTAACGTTTATTGAGAACTTCGCTGAAGTGTGACGGAAACTTAATTGTCTTTACTTAATGGATCTTATTGCTTCAGGCGTAAATTAATGTTTAAGTTTACGTTCATGCGTAGTAGGTAATTATAGGATTGAGATTCCTATGAACCTTCCTAGCATTTTCTTAACTATTATTTCCAGTCTAAACGGATGAATGAGGAGAAATTAGGAGGTCCGCAGAAGAACCAAAGTCACCGACATAGCTCTGCGAGTCGCCAAACTTAAGTGGCAGTGGGCAGGGCACATTGCTCGTAGAACCGATGGCCGATGGGGCAGTAAGGTTCTGGAGTGGCGGCCACGTACTGGAAGACGCAGCGTAGGGAGGCCCCCAACAAGGTGGACCGATGACCTGGTGAAGGTCGCGGAAAGCCGATGGATGCGGGCAGCACAAGACCGGTCAACGTGGAAAGCCTTGAGGGAGGCCTCTGTCCAGCAGTGGACATCTATAGGCTGAAGAAGAAGAAGAAAGAAACGGATGAATATCAGCTTTTACATGGAACGACTGCATTACTGACCTCCATCGCTTATGTAGTTAGGTACTGGATATTACGATATCCCTGGTTAGACTGTTTTTAAATTTATATTTAATTTATCTCTTAATATTTAAAAACGGAATCAAGCACGAAGGTATATTAGTAACTAACAGCTGCCCGCAACATCATTTGCGTGGATTTAGTTATTTGAACATTTTATTTTAATCTCAAAATGTACTCCCCTTCTATTGGTAGCACCGTGATGTTATAAAGCCTTCCTGGACTGGACCAGTAGTTCCTGAGATTAGCGCGTTTAAGCAAACAAAATCTTCAGCTTTATATATTAGTATAGATAGATAATGAACAAGTACGGATACCGAACTTAAACTTTATTTATATGTGAGAGTATTCTTTGTCAAAAGGTTTAAAAGATTGTATGAAATTGGTGTTAGCTTCTTTACCATCCTGTATTTCAAAACATTTAATTGGATACACCACTCAAATATAATTTGTGGGTGCTTGTTCGAAATATTTGTGCAAAATTTTATTTGTAGGTTTCGTGCTATTACTTGTTATAATATAGACACGACGGTGACTTGCGATAATATAGGTAAGTATAATATAATCACACATGTTTTCTATTTTTAACTTCTTTATGTTTTAGTAAACAATTGCTCTAAATTAATTATTTACATTTTTTGCACAAAGGTACAAAGGCAGACTTTAGGCTTTAGGCGTTCTTTACCACTTAACCAAGGCTTGTGAAGAGATGAGATGGCAGGCGCGTTGGTTGATAAGAGCAATGATACAAAATAACTCTTAAATCTAGTTACACAAATACATAAATATGTTATACACATTCATATTATTACCATAATATATACAATTCTAAAACAAGGGAAATATGTGTTGTTTGTTCAGAAAATAACTCTGTAATTTCCGCTTAAATGCAAACCGACTGGTTCTAATCACAAGAAGAAGCGTATTCCAAGGAAAAATGGGCTGAATATTATGAAAGGAAGAATAAAAAAAGTCAGACGTATGGGAAGAACAGATCAAGAGAAGCTTGTAAGAAGAACGCGGATTCTTAGGGTGTAAAGAACACAAATGTTGGAAGTGAGACATGAGACAAGAACGAGGAAACAAGATATGTAATATTGCATACGTAAATGATTAGTACAATAATTGCGTCACATATTATAAATGTTGATCGAGTAGTTTTGTTTGACAGTTGGACTGTAAATCTGTAGATATTTCGCTTAAGCCACAGCGGTGTGTGATTTAGGTATGTGGCTGATGATGGTCACAAAAACAAAACGAAATACCTTCCTCTGTATATCTCAAACCAATGTTCCACTAATCAAACGCGATGTTGATAGAAAATCTCTCTGGAGACGCATTTGAACCGTTCATCGGAGGAAGCCATTCTACTAACAAACTATTTCCCGCAGAGATCGATAGAAAATCTTTCATATAAAAATATTTTCATCTGAACAGTCCTCTTTTTTTCTTTGACGTTATTACCATGCTTTAGAAATAGTAAAGGAAATATAGGGATCTTAATATTATGACAGGTTCAGAAGAAGTAGAGTGGTATGAGCTGATGCGATGTTCAAAGGGATAATCATAGAACCCTTTGTTATACAGAGCATAAAACTCATATCCGGGCGGATTTGAGAATTTAATATATAAGGGAAACCAAAAGGTGGGAGTAGGTACGTATTTTACTGTTCTGACACATGCCACAAGTTGATAATTTAATGTAATGGAGGAAACGTAAAACCATTTTAGATATGAAATTCAAATGATGATGCTGCGGTGTTCCATAAGGCTTGTAGCTAACCCGGTTTGGATATTCTGGCTCCCAAGTTGCCGAATGGATCATAAGTAGGTAACATATTCTGGTAAGTTTTCCTTTTCGATTACACTTACGGTATGAGAAAATATTCTTCGTGGCCTGAATTTGGAAGTAGTATGCCAACGGTTTATTACGACTTAATCCTTAACGGGTGCAACATTTCTGCTACATTAGTTTTTTCGGGTTTTCGGAGTTGTTAACGGAAATAGTACATATACCCAAGTGTGAGTTATTTTGCACATTGCTTAAATAACATAATAATATGATATTATAATGAAATAAATAATATACTAAACAAATTTCTGCCGTTTAACAAAAGATGTCCTCATTAAGAGGCTTCGTTGAAATTGTCAGTTGTAAAATGTGATATCGTAAGTTTGGACATCTTGTAATAACACACTTAGTGTTGTGCAGAATATTTGCGGAAACTTTTGTTACTTCTTTAATTTGAAGAAATCTGCATTATGCTTCTACGCGCAATCGATGGGCCTCAGCTGCAGACTTGAACCAGCTTTTTGCCATAAGGTGAAGCTGCTTTAAGAGAGAGGTTGTCGTGAGTGGTTTCAAAAGCTTAGAAACTGTGAAGACCAAGAACGTAGTGGAACACCGAAATCGTACAAAGACACGGAATTAGAAGCATTATAGGCGGAAGATAGAAGGAAGAGTAAATACGGGCCCATTACGGGCCCATTACTACTCCAGATATGACAAAATTATTCTCCTACGTGATAATGCTCATCCGCATGTTCAAAAAAACGGCAGACTCATCCGCATGTTCAAAAACGGCGGAAACTTATTTGTAAATTCTATTAATATGTATGATCGTTGAAATTATTTGAAGAAAAGTTGCTCATTTGATTTACGTAGTAGACGGGCAAACGCTTGTGACGTTATTTTGTAATGGCGGCACATGGATAGAGTCGCTTTGGAAAGTGGGGTTCCTCGAACGGTCACTTTGCATCGAGGCGCGGACCAAGGAACTTCTCCGAACCGAAACTGTCGGTTTGCCTATTCAAATTGAGATTGTGAAGATTGGACGGTATATCTACATGTATCTACGTACCACCACACCAAGATGCTATCGACCCTACCGCTCCGCTGTCGCTGTCTCCGACATATAAAAACATATCATAATTTGAGCAGATTTGGCCTAACATATTGGTTTGCAATTTAGGTGACGATTTGCCATGCACTCTCTGTCTACAGTAGAGACGCCAGAACATCAAGCTACTACAATTTGACAAATTTATTTATTTTTTTCTCACTTTTATCGCTGATGCATTAAGGTTCAAGGTTGATTGAGAAAATGAGACGGTTCGGGTAGTTTGCTGGTGTCGGTACATCAAACTACTCGATGCATTATACTTACTCTATGCACTAAATGAGATGGCGTAGCAGAGATATCGTGGTTCGTTTTTTCCTTCTGTCTGAGAGTATAGATACACACGTGCTGCATACGTCAATCACAGTCATCAAGGTGCTGTTGGTGTATTGTAGCACTGTGCAAAAGTCTTATAAGTTTTTGGTTTTAAAATAAATACCGGATTCCTGGCAATGTTTTGCTAGACCAATTTGAGAGCATTGATGATGAAATAATTTACACAAAGTAAAGCGACTGTCGGGCACCATACTCAAATTACTCATTTGCATACTTGCTGGAAGTTTAACGAGCAATCATTTCAGCCGAAAGAAAAAATGAGCAAACGAGCAATGAGGACTGAATACTACTGAGCAATCATATTTAAAAATTAACTTCAGATTAATGTGTCAGTAGCAACACATAGCTTGTGTTGCCAATTATCGCCCCTGTAATAATTCTGAATTCTTTATTTCTGGGAAAAGTAACACCTTTTACGAACGAAATGATAAAATTGATGTGTGGTGCCGTCGCTTGCGAGCGCAAAAGTTAATCCAACATACAACAAAGAGACGCATTCTCTACAACTTTTTTTAATCATCAGCGTTTCAATGAACCTCCATCAAATTAATTTTATTTAATAAGCCTGGTGCCAAGCAAAGTGGACTTATGTAGTGTAATAAAGCGCTATAGCATATTTGCCGTTGCTCGGGATAATAACCCCGGATGAAACAATTTTGTATTTTTTGTTTTTAACCGCTTTGTTTGGCGCGCCAAGCGTTATTATTTCTTATACAAGCATCTTCGTAAGTAACGCTAGAGGTTGCCATAATACTATTGCTGAATATAAAATCAATCAAAATTAAAAGTCATTTATTCAAATTAGGCTGAAAATCAGTACTTTTTAAACGTCAGGCAGTTGTGTAAATAAAAATGCATATGACAGTCCTCCAAAGCGTTCCGCCCATTGCCACTTCCTAGTGTTTTTGCTAGAAAGAAGAAGTAGTGGAACAAACCAGCAGCACAACATAAAAAAAAACATGACTTTATACAATCCTATGTATAGTAACAAACACAAGAAAACACAGATCATTAAATCAAATTATTTATTTTTAAAATTATTACGATTTCTTGATATTTAGAACTAGGTTATTAATTTGATGTATATCAATCCGTAACTATTGAGAGTGCACTGTTCACTTCGTCAAAATCTTGTCTATTCTTGTCTATTTTAGAAATAAGAGAGGTATCATCTGCAAATAGTATAACATATTAATATAATATATATATAAAATCACACAAAGGGCAATGGAAAGAGCTATGCTAGGAGTTTCTCTGCGTGATCGAATCAGAAATGAAAGCCTTGGGGGAGGCCTTTGTCCAGCAGTGGACATCTATAGGCTGAAGAAGAGATATATAAAATATGTAATATATTAATATATGCTAAAAACAATAATGGACCTAGTATCGAGTCTTGAGGTACTTCTAACCAAACTGGTAGCCCACAAGACTTCACACCATAGACATTGGTATCTATTATGTAAAAAGAACTAATTACATTGAGAACTTCGATTTGGACACCGTAATGGCGTAGTTTACACAAAAGTGTGTCATGGTGCACGCAATTAAAGGCTTTGGAGAGATCACAAAAAACTCCAATAGGATTTTGCGAGCTCTTCCATGCGTTAAATATGTGTGTCAGTAGAACAACACTCAATTTGTTGTCGAACGACCCTTTATGAAACCATATTGTTCATTATGTAGGAGGTTATTTAAATTAAAATGTCTTAGCAACTGCTTCAGTGTTAATTTTTCAAATATTTTGCTGAATGCAGGTGAGATAGCAGTGAGCCTAAAGTTGCCAATATCGTTTTTATTACGTGAAATTAAATACATTTAATGGAATGGGAATGGAATAACTTTTCTACTCTTCGTGTGATCAGGAAAAATTCCTAAGTCAACACATTTATAAAAGTAACAGCTAGGCTACGATGTCTGTTATATTACTTAATGGAGACGTCCCAGTAATCACCGCAGTTTTAAATTTCAGTATGTTAAAAACATTAACTACATCACGCGGGGTTACATGTTCAACGTGGAATAGTCGACTACACTTAGATACCTACACCACAATGCTAAAGGTTTTCAGCTTTAGACGGGGAGGAATTTGAGGAGCGAGTTGCAGCTATTGGAATGTTAGCAAAAAACTTTAATTTGTTGTCCATCATAATCTCAAGTTGTTTATCCTGTTTAACTGATTTACTAGTTTCATTATTAATAAATTTTCAAGTGGATTTTACTTTAATATTAGAATTTTAACTTTTAGAAATTTGGATTTATCAAATTACAATTTTTTTGAATAATTTTTGACATGCACTAGAAATCGAGTATAAAACTTGTATTTTTACTAACTATACATATACTCGTGACTCGTAACAGACCTGCTCTATTATTGTAAATATCCGGGGAATAGTCCATTGGTTAAAGCCAACAGACGATCCATTATACTTAAAAGCAATTTGGTAATCCTTTCGCACAACATCAAAAAGGGCACCATACATTTCATTAGGATTCTGTAATTTTATGAGATATATTAGTTTTAAACATTTTGCAGCGGTTTTTTATGTAATGGCATGGAGAAATGATTAAATGCATGATTACAATCAAAATATAAAATAGTGTCACTCTGTGATCACAAGTCCTATTATAAATTAACATATGTATTTAAATCATAAATATATCTCTTTTGCCCGCTGGATAAGTAACGGAAATAAGGCAGGGAACAAAAAAAAAAAAAAATTACAACCACTGGTCTCACCAAGCTGTAAAATGAAATGGAAACATTCAATTATGTTCTTTTTCTTACATTTATATTATCCTCATATAATAGTAAAACAGTAGAACTGAGGTTCAATTTTGTCAATTTAATATTACTGATTAATTGACTAATACTGGTAAACAATTATTAATGACATATTGTTGTAAACACTGATTTAATATGCTACTGATTTAATGTATCATCTCTTATTCCATATATACAACGTTATTTTTTGTTTATGCGATACCTGAATATAGTTTGTTCAGAATAAGCAACTGAATCGATTCCAATCATTTTTACACCTTGTTATATTTTTTCCCAAATACATTTAGAAATTTTTGCATTGTGGTTACCGAGCGCTCCACGCATCTTACAGTAGATCACGCCCGTGCAACAGCTGACGCTAGAGGTCAACGCACCGCTCACCACGCCCGAACGGAGGAACGCCCTTCTTAAAGAAACCAGCTTGAAAAATTCTTCAAAGGTATTTTGTTCGGCTTCTTGGTTATTGAATTTTTTTTCCGCCAAGAAAAAATAAATTATGCAAATTCTGGAAAAAGTAATAGTCTGTAGACGCCAGGTCTGTTGAGTAAGACGGAGAGCTTCTATCCCCAGTTCTTGCCATTTGGATGCCGTCTGCTGTGCAGTATGAGGTGGCACGTTGTCGTGCAGGAGCAGCGAAGATGAGCGGTTGACCAATGCTGGTTAGAGATGTGACAGTTTCTCTACCATTGTGTTCAGTTCTTAATTGTACACATCTGGAGTAATGCTCGTTTCGTTTGGCAAGAAGCGGTGATGAATCACACCGGCGCTAGATCACCAAACCGCGATCAACACTTTTCTAGGGGTGTTTTCGTTTAGGGCATTGTTTAAGTGCTGAACCAGGATCCAACAAACTTGCTGTGCTTATCAAACAGAATTCATTTTTCATCGCAGGTAACAATGCGGTTAAAAATTCCTTCATATGTCTGTCTATTGAGCAGTACAAGGCACGTCTCGACGCGTACTTTACTTTCAATAAATGCCCCGGCATTCAAACGGTCAACATACGTACTTTTTTACTCCGTGTATTAATATCAGTTTAAACATTATAACTCGATCACAATTAGTAAATAATAGTAACACAGTGATTCGTAACACTGCCAGTGTGTGAAAAACATATGGAAGCCAAAGTAAAGTGTGTAATTTGAACATTATTAAGTGCAAACAGTTAAAATTTTAAAAGTTAACGAATCAGCCGGTGAGTGAATGACAAGTCACTTTACGCGCAGTGCACGGAATTCGCACGGTTCGGCAGTGCGCAGAACCGTCAATATTGCTTGCAGCGGCGACCGAAGACTAAAGTGGCGGCTTTTTTGTTGCTGCCCTACTAACTGTAATAAGTAATAAATAATAATTATTATGGCCGAAAAAAGAATACAATGGGGTTGTTGCAGTAATGAATGTGAGGCTGGTTCAGAAACGAAATCCATTAAATGCCCAACTTGTGCAAAATGTTATCATTACGCTTGTATAGCCCTTACGAAATCTCCAAACAAGAAAGCTACCTGGAAGTGTCCGTCATGTTTAAGCAAAACACCGAAGTTGGGCAGGGACGACTCAACTCCAGTTCGCAACGTGTCTACGACCAGAGGCTCGAAAAGGCAAGCCACTGAATCACCTTCACCTCCTTCTACGTCCAATGACAACGATGAACTGCGTGCCGTTATAAGAGAAGTGATAAAGTATGAGTTGAGTGAAATGTCGGCGAAGTTCAATAACACTGTTGTTGCCACGATTAGCAAAGAACTAGCACCGATTAAGAAGGAAATTGCAGATATTGTTGAGTCGATGTCTTTCATGAATAAGAAATTTGAAGACATAATGAAGGCACACGAGCTATCTAGGGAGATTATCACAAAATTAGAAGTGGAAAACACAGATCTGAAGCTCACCGTGGAAAGCCTCAGCGACAGACTTGCTAACCTGGAGCAACAGTCGAGATCGAACAACATAGAATTGCAATGTGTACCGGAGAATAAAAATGAAAATGTTTACAACATTGTAACTCAACTTGCGCGTGTTGTTAATTGCGAAATCAATGAAAACGACATAGTACACTGCACTCGTATTGCAAAGGCCGGCCCATCAAGTAACCGCCCTCGCTCTATAATCGTCCAATTGGCCTCACCAAGGATGCGTGATCATCTTCTGGCAGCGACAGTTAAATACAACCAAGCTAACCCTCAAGAAAAGCTGAACTGTTCGCACCTTGGATATGCTGGACCAAAATCTCCAATCTTTGTTGCTGAACATTTGTCCCCGACTAATAGAGCTCTTCATGCAGCTGCGAGGATAAAAGCCAAAGAGAAGAATTATAAATATGTGTGGGTCAGGAACGGTAGAATATTTGTGAGGAAGATTGACGGCGCAGAATATATTCAAATTAGGAACAAAAATAGTCTTAGTAAGGTTGTGTGATGGGGGTGTACCTGTTTGTTGTGATTGTTTTTTTTTTTTTTTTACTACTGTAGTTTAATGCATGCATTAGTTTGGAACCACATGAAATTCAACGACATTTTAATATATTACCAAAATTGTAGAGGCCTAAGAACCAAAACGAGTATTTTTTACTGTAATCTAAGTATTATGAATTGTGATGTTATTGTATTAACAGAAACCTGGCTAAACAGTAATGTATTGAGTAGTGAATTGTTTGATGATCGGTATGAAGTTTACAGACGGGACAGAGAAGCAACTGGGGTTCAAAATAACAGAAACGGAGGTGGAGTCTTGATAGCAGTTAATAAAAGGATTAACTCAACACGTATTGATCGCTGGCAAAGTAATTGTGAAGACCTCTGGGTCACACTTGACATATCGACATCTCACAAGTCACGCCAAGTTGCACTCTGTGCCGTCTATCTTCCACCACCAGTATGTCTCGCAACGTTGGATCATTTTATGGAAAGCTGCAACAGAGTGCTTGACTCAAAGGAAATCCCCTGTTATATAATGGGTGATTTTAACCTAAGTAAATTGAATTGGGATAAAACCGCCGTAATTGACTCTCTGCCTAAAACTTGTCAAAATCTCTTGGATTTTATGAATGTGAATCAACTATTGCAACATAATTATGTAAAGAACAGCTCTGGCCGAATATTGGATCTAGTCTTATCAACAGAGTCAACTTGTTCAGTAAACGAGTCTAGCAATTCTCTGGTAGCCGTTGATAAATTTCATCCCCCCCTTGAACTAACTATGTCTCTGCTTAAAACCTGTAATTTGCCGTATAATATGAACTCAAGACCTAATTTTTACAAGGCTAATTACCCCGAAATTAATAATTACTTAAATAAGCTGAACTGGAACGAACTTTTTCGGAATACTTGTGATATAAATGACATGGTAGCAATTTTCTACAAATATTTGCGTAATGCTATTGGGAAATTTGTGCCAAATCGCAAACCAAAAAATTGTCTCTATCCGCCGTGGTTTGATTTAGCATTAATTAAATCTTTAAAAGAAAAAAATAGGCTGAGGTTGCGTTATGGAAAATACGGAAATCCTCTGGATGGGATTGAATTAAAACTGGTATCCAGGCGGTGTAAAAAATTGGCCATGAATTTGTATAACAATTATATTGATGGAATTGAAAAGGACATAAAAGATAATCCCAAACTGCTCTGGAATTACATAAAAGCAAAACGCGGTGGCTCTAGTGGCTACCCTTTGACAATGACTGATGGACAGGTTATAACATCTAACGGTTCTGAAATCTGCGACCTTTTCGCAAACCACTTTGTTACCGTGTACACGACTGACAAGGATACAGATATTAACTGCCAGACACAGTACCTCCAAGCACTACATCATAATAGTCAGGGCTTGAGTACTCCAGTAATTGATCGCGACTGTTTACTAAAGAAACTTAAAACAGTAAACATTAGCAAAGGACCTGGCCCAGATGGCATCCCACCTGTTTTTATTTCCAACTGTGCCACAGCTCTAGTGTTTCCCTTACTAATAATATATAATGCATCGCTGACTGCGGGAACTTTTCCATCAGAATGGAAAAAAGCCAAGGTGGTACCAGTGCATAAATCAGATAAAAAAGATACCGTGAGTAACTACAGGCCAATTTCAATTTTGTCCACGTTTGCAAGGATTTTTGAATCTATTATATGTCCACACATTCAGCAACACTTAAGATTGTATCTTACTGATAATCAACACGGTTTTGTAGCATCTAGATCTACAGCTACAAATTTAGTGTCATTTACGGAGTCCCTAATACGGGCTGTAGATGCAGGCAAACAATTTGACGTAGTATATACAGACTTCAGTAAGGCATTTGACAAAATGTCCCATTCTATACTGATTAATAAACTAACAGCATATGGTATAGATGGGTCTCTTCTGAGTTGGTTCAAGTCATATCTTACTGAACGCGAATTCTTTGTCGTTGTAAACGGTTTTCGATCGGCTGCACACAAAATAACATCGGGCGCCCCCCAGGGATCTCACTTAGCACCTATACTATTTATTATATTCATAAATGACCTTCCTGAATGTTTTCGTTTTTCTGAACCATTCCTGTATGCCGATGACTTAAAATTTGCACGAGTAATCGAATCAAAAAGAGACAGCGAACTTCTGCAAGACGATCTTAACCAAATTATAAAATGGTGCTACAATAATAAAATGCAACTAAATCCAAAGAAATGTTACCATGTAAAGTATACGCGGAAAATTTGCTGTATTGACACAGAATACTTCATAGACCAAGAGCGAGTTCAAGTAGTCGAAACAATAAGGGATCTGGGAGTACTTTTTGACAAAAAAGTCACTTTTGTGCCCCATATTGAATGTATTATTAAAAAGTCATCAAAAATGTTAGGGTTCCTACTTCGTAACACCAAAGGCTTTCGCAAAAGTAGCACTAAGATAATGTTATATAACAGTCTCGTACGAAGTGTTATGGAGTATTGCAGTGTTGTATGGAGACCTCACTATGCCACTCACATGTTGCGCCTGGAAAGGGTCCAGAAGCGTTTTGTATGGCATTTAGCCTTTAGTGAAGGCAAATCTAAGCGTCTGCCCTCATACAAAGCCCGCCTGTCTCATTTCAAAATGCAAACGTTATCCACGCGTAGAGATATAGCTGATGCTTTGTTTCTTTACAAATTGTTGCGTAATAAGATCGACTGCCCCACTTTATTGAGGCTTATTAGATTCCACGCGCCCTCTAGATATCCTAGGAATAAGATTACACCCCTGTGTCCGCCACTTCGAAAGTCTGTGCTTGGTGCAAATTCCCCGATTTCTAGATTATGCAGAATTGTTAATGGCCGTAGTGACTTGGTAGATATACACCACGACACCTTAAAGAAATTCCTGCGAGCTTTTGTCAACAGTCCAATGGCTACTTAATTTTGTACTGTAGTTTGTTCTTTTAATTTACTTCGATTTCCATTTTCAATTATTTTATTAATTTTAATCCTCTTAAATCATAATTCGTTAATTAATCTCAATAATTATTATAATTCTCAATTAATTGATATCTAATCAGAATTTATATACAAATTATTATTGTTATGTTATTTATTGTTCAATTTCCCGCCTTTTATTTAATTATTTTTTGTATGTGTGCTTTCAATTTTAATATTGATTAAGTTTTAATTATGTATGTAATGTAAGCCGTTTTTTTTGTGCATGTGGAGTTAACCTGTAATTAATTGTTGCACTTGTAAGTGTTACTCTAGTCATTCAATCACAATAATGTACAGTGTAAACAATTGTTGGTTAACCTAAATAAATAAAATAAAATAAAATAGCATATTTGCCGTTGCTCGGGATAATAACCCCGGATGAAACAATTTTGTATTTTTTGTTTTTAACCGCTTTGTTTGGCGCGCCAAGCGTTATTATTTCTTATACAAGCATCTTCGTAAGTAACGCTAGAGGTTGCCATAATACTATTGCTGAATATAAAATCAATCAAAATTAAAAGTCATTTATTCAAATTAGGCTGAAAATCAGTACTTTTTAAACGTCAGGCAGTTGTGTAAATAAAAATGCATATGACAGTCCTCCAAAGCGTTCCGCCCATTGCCACTTCCTAGTGTTTTTGCTAGAAAGAAGAAGTAGTGGAACAAACCAGCAGCACAACATAAAAAAAAACATGACTTTATACAATCCTATGTATAGTAACAAACACAAGAAAACACAGATCATTAAATCAAATTATTTATTTTTAAAATTATTACGATTTCTTGATATTTAGAACTAGGTTATTAATTTGATGTATATCAATCCGTAACTATTGAGAGTGCACTGTTCACTTCGTCAAAATCTTGTCTATTCTTGTCTATTTTAGAAATAAGAGAGGTATCATCTGCAAATAGTATAACATATTAATATAATATATATATAAAATCACACAAAGGGCAATGGAAAGAGCTATGCTAGGAGTTTCTCTGCGTGATCGAATCAGAAATGAAAGCCTTGGGGGAGGCCTTTGTCCAGCAGTGGACATCTATAGGCTGAAGAAGAGATATATAAAATATGTAATATATTAATATATGCTAAAAACAATAATGGACCTAGTATCGAGTCTTGAGGTACTTCTAACCAAACTGGTAGCCCACAAGACTTCACACCATAGACATTGGTATCTATTATGTAAAAAGAACTAATTACATTGAGAACTTCGATTTGGACACCGTAATGGCGTAGTTTACACAAAAGTGTGTCATGGTGCACGCAATTAAAGGCTTTGGAGAGATCACAAAAAACTCCAATAGGATTTTGCGAGCTCTTCCATGCGTTAAATATGTGTGTCAGTAGAACAACACTCAATTTGTTGTCGAACGACCCTTTATGAAACCATATTGTTCATTATGTAGGAGGTTATTTAAATTAAAATGTCTTAGCAACTGCTTCAGTGTTAATTTTTCAAATATTTTGCTGAATGCAGGTGAGATAGCAGTGAGCCTAAAGTTGCCAATATCGTTTTTATTACGTGAAATTAAATACATTTAATGGAATGGGAATGGAATAACTTTTCTACTCTTCGTGTGATCAGGAAAAATTCCTAAGTCAACACATTTATAAAAGTAACAGCTAGGCTACGATGTCTGTTATATTACTTAATGGAGACGTCCCAGTAATCACCGCAGTTTTAAATTTCAGTATGTTAAAAACATTAACTACATCACGCGGGGTTACATGTTCAACGTGGAATAGTCGACTACACTTAGATACCTACACCACAATGCTAAAGGTTTTCAGCTTTAGACGGGGAGGAATTTGAGGAGCGAGTTGCAGCTATTGGAATGTTAGCAAAAAACTTTAATTTGTTGTCCATCATAATCTCAAGTTGTTTATCCTGTTTAACTGATTTACTAGTTTCATTATTAATAAATTTTCAAGTGGATTTTACTTTAATATTAGAATTTTAACTTTTAGAAATTTGGATTTATCAAATTACAATTTTTTTGAATAATTTTTGACATGCACTAGAAATCGAGTATAAAACTTGTATTTTTACTAACTATACATATACTCGTGACTCGTAACAGACCTGCTCTATTATTGTAAATATCCGGGGAATAGTCCATTGGTTAAAGCCAACAGACGATCCATTATACTTAAAAGCAATTTGGTAATCCTTTCGCACAACATCAAAAAGGGCACCATACATTTCATTAGGATTCTGTAATTTTATGAGATATATTAGTTTTAAACATTTTGCAGCGGTTTTTTATGTAATGGCATGGAGAAATGATTAAATGCATGATTACAATCAAAATATAAAATAGTGTCACTCTGTGATCACAAGTCCTATTATAAATTAACATATGTATTTAAATCATAAATATATCTCTTTTGCCCGCTGGATAAGTAACGGAAATAAGGCAGGGAACAAAAAAAAAAAAAAATTACAACCACTGGTCTCACCAAGCTGTAAAATGAAATGGAAACATTCAATTATGTTCTTTTTCTTACATTTATATTATCCTCATATAATAGTAAAACAGTAGAACTGAGGTTCAATTTTGTCAATTTAATATTACTGATTAATTGACTAATACTGGTAAACAATTATTAATGACATATTGTTGTAAACACTGATTTAATATGCTACTGATTTAATGTATCATCTCTTATTCCATATATACAACGTTATTTTTTGTTTATGCGATACCTGAATATAGTTTGTTCAGAATAAGCAACTGAATCGATTCCAATCATTTTTACACCTTGTTATATTTTTTCCCAAATACATTTAGAAATTTTTGCATTGTGGTTACCGAGCGCTCCACGCATCTTACAGTAGATCACGCCCGTGCAACAGCTGACGCTAGAGGTCAACGCACCGCTCACCACGCCCGAACGGAGGAACGCCCTTCTTAAAGAAACCAGCTTGAAAAATTCTTCAAAGGTATTTTGTTCGGCTTCTTGGTTATTGAATTTTTTTTCCGCCAAGAAAAAATAAATTATGCAAATTCTGGAAAAAGTAATAGTCTGTAGACGCCAGGTCTGTTGAGTAAGACGGAGAGCTTCTATCCCCAGTTCTTGCCATTTGGATGCCGTCTGCTGTGCAGTATGAGGTGGCACGTTGTCGTGCAGGAGCAGCGAAGATGAGCGGTTGACCAATGCTGGTTAGAGATGTGACAGTTTCTCTACCATTGTGTTCAGTTCTTAATTGTACACATCTGGAGTAATGCTCGTTTCGTTTGGCAAGAAGCGGTGATGAATCACACCGGCGCTAGATCACCAAACCGCGATCAACACTTTTCTAGGGGTGTTTTCGTTTAGGGCATTGTTTAAGTGCTGAACCAGGATCCAACAAACTTGCTGTGCTTATCAAACAGAATTCATTTTTCATCGCAGGTAACAATGCGGTTAAAAATTCCTTCATATGTCTGTCTATTGAGCAGTACAAGGCACGTCTCGACGCGTACTTTACGCTAGGGGTTCATGGACCACCCATTTGTCAAGCTTTTTACCTTGCCAATTGGACGCAATTGGATCAATACTGTTTTGAAGCTAACGTCGAAAACTGCTGCTAATTCACCCATAGATTGTGAAAAAGACCATGGAACAAGTAAATACCTATTATTACTAGCTGCTCCGCGTGCGTGAAAGAGGAACAAACAAGCAAACACACTTTCAAATTTATAATATTAGTAATGAATTACTATTGATAAATCACACTGATTTCCATCCCCGGGAAATATCAAAATCCAACATACTTTCCATATCAAAAATTGAGTGACGGTCGTATTTTTTTATTGTAAAAATGTCAGTTAGCCGGTCCAGCTTAATAAATTGGTCACGTTCTCTCTCGCGATTCGTTTTTTTTAAATCCGACGTGCTGTTACCGTTGGTTGACCTCGTCACAACACGTTATTCCCATTATGCACATCTAAATAAAAACGCCTAACTCTCGTTTTAGATCAATTCTATCTGTGAGATCCTAAAAGAAATTAAACGCGAAATGTAGCAATTATTAATTAGGGTTTTATTCAGTAATCGCTAGCTTTTTGATATTATTCAGGGATCGAATCTTTCTTAGTTTCTATTTTAATCACAAGCCTTACACATGTCGTCTCAACTTTCGTGAACCTGTGAACATGTTTAACCTGCTGCATCCATGTCCATGAAGTTTTTTTTGGTGTGGAAGGGAAATCATCAAATGACCTCTCCGGCTATATGCGGAGCGGAAGGGCGTGTCAGACTTTTACTTGCTAAAATCCACCCTCAAAAACTCACTTCACTTCACTTGCCTGTGCGCCAGGGTTACCGTTTCTTTTTCAAACAACCCGCAACCCTGGCCCAGGTATCGGTCTACCCCGTCACGATGTACTCATATCTTAGGGCGTCTCCTGCAGCGCGCAGCGGTTAGAGGGGTCAGGACGAGATCGCCGCCGATCCCTACCATGATGACACGGCAATGCTTTGTCCAAGCCGGGCAGGCCTCCACTGTAGTCCTCGAAAACAGGCACGAAGTAAGACAATTTGTCTTACTTCGTGTTCGTTTTGTTTGAGTATCTTTTTTATTTATATATTAACGCTCAAAGCATTCCGGCTCATTTCCACGATATGCTGGCAAGCTTTAACGTACTTTGTAAGAACGTACATGCTATACTTATTTCCGATTCATGGCTGAAACCTTGCCTCCCGTCAATAAGTTACTCTCTGCCCGGTTTCCAGCTTATAAGAAATGATCGCTCAGTCGGTGCTGGTGGTGGTGTGGCCATATATCTCTGTGTGCAAATTACCTACTCTATTGTCAATGCATCGGCTCAGCCACCGCCGTCTAATGCCGGTGAACATCTCTTTATTGAAGTTGACTTCACCATTCGAAGTTACTTCTTGGTATCGATTATTGCCCCTCTTTACGCGTTAGTTGCTTTTCTTCATTTGAACGCCTGTTAGAAATCCTTGTACCTCAGTCATAGCATAGTCATAGGTGACTTAAACGCGTTTGTTGAAAAAAGACCATCGATCTTCTTCTCTCAACTAATATTGTGGCTTCCAATAATCTTTCCGTTCTTCCATTAAGAGCCACCCACTATTTTCCTAACTCTACTCCTTCACTGCTCGACTTAATTTTTGTCTCATCCCTTGATCACGTTGCCAAGCATGGTCAATGTTCAGCTGACGCCTTTTCCTATCATGATCTGATTTTCCTTTCATACAAAATACGTCCGCCTAAGGCTAAAGCTAAAATTCTTATGCAACGTAATTTTGCCATGAATGTTGATAATATTTGATAAAGATGCCAGCAATATAGATTGGTCTGCTCTGTTTGCTTCTGCATCAGTTGATGACCAAGTTATTTTGTGGTCATATTAACTTTTAATCACCATGTTACTGTCTTATATCAATTTCAGCCAAATTCACGAACTGGTTTTTCCTTACATGTCATGTAGGGTCCTTTTATTTTAAACTAGTTGCGCCGCGTGGTTTTATCCGCGTGAGTTTCGATATGTTTTTTTTATATGTTGCTCTTATTGGTTGCAGCGTGATGTTACATCTAGCCTAAAGCCTTTCTGGATTAATGGACTTTCTAACGCAAAAAGCTTTTTTTCAAATCGGGTTAGTAGTTCCTGAGATTAGCGCGTTCAAACAAACAAACAAACAAACTCTTCAGCTTTATATATTAGTATAGACTAGCGGCCGCCAGCGACTTCGTTCGCGTGGAGTTAGTTATGACGTTGATCGCGTGACGTTATTTCGCCTAAGCCCTAAAGTCTTCCTGGGGTAATGGGCTACCAAACACAAAAATAATTTTTCAAATCAGACCACTAGTTCCTGAGATTAGCGTGTTCAAACAATCAAACAAACAAGCTCTTCAGCTTTATAATTATACTAGCTTTCCGCCCGCGGCTTCGCCCGCGTGGAGTTCGGTTATATCGCGCTTTTTAGGTTTCCCTCGGGAACATCAAATTTTTCCGGGATAAAAGGTAGCCTATGTTCTTTCTCGGGGTCTAAAGATTGTCTGTACCAAATTTCATCAAAATCGGTTGAGAGGTTTAAGCGGGAAAGCGTAACAGACAGACAGACAGACAGACAGACAGACAGACAGACAGACAGACAGACAGACAGACAGACAGACAGACAGACAGACAAACAGAGTTACTTTCGCATTTGTAATATTAGTATGGATTAGTATATTTGTATTAGTATATAGATAATACTCAGAGTTAAACCGTTAAAAAATAATAAGGGACAAGTCTCTCTGAGAATTTGTTGGATCATGCATGGTAAATATTTATATGTAAAAAAAAATCATTTAAATAAGGGTACCCTTATTTAAAATGATTTCTTACATAGTATCTTGTTCTGATTATTTCATCATCATCAACAACTTTTTTTTATAGTCCCACTGCCGAACACGGGTCTCCTCTCATACAGAGAAGGAATGAGCGTAATCACCACGCTTGCTCAATGTGGGTTGGCAATTTCAGACTTAAAGTCCAGGCTTTCTCAGGATGATTTCCTTCACCTTGTAATCATTGGGGTCCAAGATATACTTAGAAAGAACATATAACTTAGAAAAGTTGCATTGGTATTTGCCTGACCTGGAATAGAATCCGTACACTCATACTTGAGAGGCTGGTGTTTTAACCACTAGACCACCACGACTTACCTATTATTACTTACTGATTATATTTGCTTGTTGCCAATGGGGAGTGTCTCAACACAGGCTAATTATTATTATGCAATTGTCTTTTGTTTTTTCTTTAAAGTGCATTTTGGAAAAACATTTTATTTTCTTTCTAATTGTTTTGTTTTGTAGGTACATAACGAAGAAGTTTAAATAAAATACGAATACACGAGGTCTAGGTTTTCAAAATAAATCATGAATCTGTTTCACTTTCATACGATAGTTTCGGATTATAATTTTATTATTCGCAATCCCAAACAGAATAACTCGAGGTACGGCACTTCGAAGTGTATGTGTATTTTTAGAAAAGCTAAATTGCGTCGGCAATATAAAATGGTCTCTAAAGCCCTCGTCTGCTCAAGAAAACTTTCCATTTTCCATTTTAACAATATTTATTCAGAAAATCTTCTGTATGAATATCACATACATACTGAAGATTTTCTTTGTTGTCTTTTTATGATTCTGCTTTTTGATATTGAATTTCAATATACCAATTTGTAAGCACACAGTAGTAATACTTCAGCACATAAGTAATACTCCTATTAGTAAGTAGTAATATAATTTGTTATGCTTTTATGATTCTACCAAAGTGATCTTTTGAAAACGCAGATGTTTTTACCAGGTCATATACAGTCAAGACCAAAAGCCGAGTTACAATCTCACAAAACTATGGCCAAGCAATACTAGTTGTAGTTACGACATTCTTCTATAATAAAGTTTGATACACACTCATTCACTTTGACAACTTGCTGCCCGCTTATGATTGTTAGGTACTACTTACTAATTTCAACGTTCACAGTAAGTGTTTCGATGGCTTAGCGGTCCTCGCCTTGATAGGCATTTAAGGTGGTTCGAGTTTCACCGGAAACAGTTGTTTCGGGAGGTTCCTGTTCCGTATAAGGCGGAAGGAAACGCCAGGGTGTCACCATTGTGTGGATCGCCCTGAAGACACGGTGGAGCATACGGTGAAGGTCTGCCCGGCTTGGGTAGAGCACCGCCGTGTCCTCGTAGCGGCGATCAGCGGTGATCTCTTGCATCCGACCCTGGTCCAGGCCATGGTCCGGAGCGAGAGTGCATGGCAGGCCGTCACTTCCTTCTGCGAAGCAGTAATGCTGGCAAAGGAGGAGGCGGAGCTCGTGAGGCAACGGGAATCCCAGCGCCCTCACGCCACTAGCCGCTGCAGAAGACGCCCTGGTCGGGAGATGACACCAAACTCCTAGCCACCGTAAGCGCGGGCCTTAGGGCAGTGAGCAGTGGGCAGCTCGCCGCCCGGTAAGGACCAGGCCCGAGTCGACGGCGCGTCGTGGGTCACGCACGCCTTAAAGAGATGTCAGCACATCGTGACGGGGTCCACGAAGACCGATGCCTCCTGGGTCAGGGTTGCGGGTTGGTTAAACAAGAAACCGTGGTCCTGGTCGTCCCACAGGCAAGTGAAGAAACACGGGTGGGTTTTAGTCAGTAAAAGTCTGAAACGCCCTTTCGCTCCGCCCAGAGTGGGAGAAGTTATTTGATGATTTCCCATCCCAACAAAAAAAAAGGTGGTTCGAGTTCAAATCTAATAACTTACAAAATATTTTTTAAATGTTTATTTGTGAGTTATGAATGCTGACAACAAAAATATGTAAAAATACCGATCCGCATCTAAAAGATGATACTTTATTTTAAGATTTTTTCTATATTAGAGTCATTATAAAAATATGACAGTAGATTTGAAAGAATCTGAATCAATAGTTCACAGAAAATATTCCGCTACCCACAATAACTATTATTAGCTACAATAACTCAAATAGTGTTACTTAGCTGTTGTTGGTTGGTGAACATGTAGTTACGAGTTTGTGTTGTTAGTTTTATTTTTGTAATCAATATGCAGGTGTTATATCTATAACGAGTCATAATTCTAATAAAAGTATTGTGAATTGCTTAAGTTTAGTTGATTCCGAGGGTAGCATAACTTTTATAAAATTATAAAAACGGCTCGATGGTACTCTGAGAGTGGCATTTCCTATAAATACGGTGACTCGTCCTTTAGTAGGAAGTCTTCATCAAGCCGTCGGACCGAACACACTACCAGTTAAGTATTCTTAATATTTGTTATAGGTACATAATTCTTATGTGCCTGGTCTTATGTAATTATATTGCTGATATTACTGATGATTCTAAATATGTCCAGTGTGTAATGTTATAAGTAAATATATACGTAATGTTTCTCCTATAATGTCTGCTTTAATATTATTTAATTACCCATACTCTGCTAACCTAACACAGGCATATGCAGCAATATATCTCAAATATCATATGAAACCGGCTTTTGTGTAAGTTGTTTTTATTATTATTTGGGTAAGGTACAAACCAATCGCTTGTTGCAAGTGTGTAATAATATTGTTATTGTTTTAGAGAAATACTGTAAGCCGTTGGAGGTCAAGTTCAAGAGGTTGGAGGACGAAGGTAGCTGTCGAGACAAGTGAAACGAAACTACAATATTTACCGTTGAATAAACCTTTAAATGGTGCGAAGAAGGGAGGTAGCATTTGTGGTTTAAAAATAAACTGGCGAGACTGGTGGAGTCTTATCGAGCTAAACAAAAAAAAAAAAAACCATTTATAACAATCACAATGCAGAAGTGTCCTACAGAGTGTTTATAAGTATACCATTATGTATCACAATAACTGACTCTAAGTGACAGTAATATGTTCGGTTGGCTTAATGGCTAACAGATGTCGCCTTTTGCAATTTCAATACAAATTACTTTTGGTAAATTATAAAAACAATAATTTCGGAATTCGATAAGAAATAAGTTTGTTAACTATTAAACTAAGAAAGCGCTTGAACATTCTAATCTCATGGCATCAAACTCCGAAAAATGTCAATGCAGGATGGCAGTTCTAGTAACATGCTATACAGGCAAAAAATTGTAAAAGTATATATTATTTTATGATTGTAATAATATTCAGGTTAACCTTCAATCCTCTTTTCTTGAAGAAAAAGAATTAATAAGCTGTAACCTCTTTAATATAAAATTATCATTTTCATATCAAAAAACCGAAAATGGTTTTTATATTTTTTACCATAACAATATCATAAGTTTGTTAGGGATTACTTTTATAGAAAATATTACAATGTTGCCATATCAACGTTTGTTTCATTTATTAGTATAAGTATATCTATACCGAATAATATATAACTTTATAATATATTGCATTATAATATTCTTATTGTTTGTTATTATATTACATCTATAGTAAACTAAAACATATAATAAAAACCTTTTTTGGTATAAATATTCAATAAATTTTCTTATTCGTTTAAATATTTTTGCAAACATTTTTACTTTAAAATACAAATCAGTTATCATAATTTTAAATTATATGAAATAACAAAAAGATACGTCGTTATTAAGGATCGAACCCACAAACGCACGCTTTAAATGCGGCCGCTAACTTAACTTCAAATGAAGTAACGAAATTTTGCATTACTTTAAAGAAAGACGAAGACTGTGATAAAAAAAATAATGCGTTAGTGTGCGTGGCCGGTTTAGCGCAGGCGACAGTAGTCTTTAAGGTGGAATAGGACTTCTACAGCTGATAATAAGACAAACGAAATGGAGTAGGTAACAAAAATATATATATTTTCATTAAAATGCAACGGACCTTCACTAACATATGTTAGACGCCAGCACAACTATTTACTTTTCGTTTAGGCATTCTCTACTGGTTAACAAAGGGTGGTCCATGAGCGCATAACACCGCATGTGCAGAAATTTTGGGATAGGTTTAGGTGGTTTTAGGACTTAGGAGGGGAAAATCAGAACATGGTGGGAAAATCTAGGCGCGTGACAAAGACTATGAGGAACACAGCCCGCCGACACAACCGGCGTCGTCCGAGGCTTATGTTGAAAGAAGCATGTCGGCAACCTTCACCCGCGCTTGTTGCCCGCCGACATTTCAGCTGTAGTGACGTGCTAGTATTTTAACTACCAAATAAGTTTCTGATGTCGAGCCGCCGACAAAGTTTTACGACTTGCAATGATTGAAGCCGCCAACCTAGCCCGCCGGCAAAATGTTGCCGCCATATGCCACCCGGCTTTGGTGTGTAGAGCGCTTATCTATTACATGGAAGAGAAGATTGAACTTATTTGTTCGACGCGGGTTTATTAGAACATGGTATTGAGTGGGACTGCACTCTCAAGAGGCCCAAGTTACTCGACGAAGTCAAAGTGCACACTCTCGACTCGGCCCAGCTTGGTTGTATGCAAACACTCGCGCGAGCTGAGCAGTTCCCACTAACTTTTTTCATTTCATTTTATATGTAGTTGAATCCGCTAGACTTTGTAACTTAAAACCTCTTTTGTCGTGTCTGAAATAGAAACTAGGGATGAAACGTTCTAGTGGGTAACAAAGTGTCTAATTTTAGAGTAGGCAAGTTATTTTAGTTATTTCATAAATAAATAGAAATGTGTTGTAATGGAATCGATTCAGTTACTTATTCTGAACAAACTATTTTCACTATATTCAGATTTTCTATAAAGATAAAATAACGTTGTATAGTGTTTGTAGTTATGTATAGTGTTTTATGTAATGTATTTGTATGCCACAAAAATACGTTACATGAAAAACATCCACAAAATTTCAAAAGCATAGGAATGTATTATGAATATCTTAGAGTTAAAAATACATAGGAAAAACAGATTTTCTTAAGTCTTTAGCGATTATACACTGACTAATAGTGTGAGATTGCATGTTGAACAAAATACGATTCGCGAGTGCAGCAAACATGACGTCGACTTGGAAATATAAAAAAAAAACATAGAAAATGTGATGAATATCGCGGGCTACACCTAAAGCAATAAGCAAAAGATCTTAAAAATTGAGCTCAATGTATAGCCTTAATAATTCACCAACAGTAGGTAGTAGCCAATATATCATTTGCCTAGCCTTTTGTCAACAATGTTGGGGTCGGCTTTCAGTCTAACCGCCTATCTGACCTTTATAACCCAGTTACTGGGTTGATACTACTTAGAAAAAGGTTGTCAGACTCTCGAGCTTCTGACAACCCGTACACACTTTAAAGATATACGAAAGACAGCCGGGTCCAACGCGAACGGTTTAACGTAATTCATAAGGTACGAGTAATCCTTTCTTAGTATGTAAAGCGCACTACACACCAAAGCCGGCCCGCTGACACAGCCCGCCGAAAGAAGCATGTCGGCAGACTTAGCCCACGCATGTTGCCCGCCGAAACGTCGGTGGCTAGCGTACGTAAGCGCTCAGTCGCCCGGCGACATTTCAGCTGTAGTGACGTGCTAGTATTTTAACTGCCAAATATTTTTTTGTTGTCGAGCCGCCGACATGCCGCCGGCGAAGTTTTACGACTTGCAATGACTGAAGCCGCCAGCCTAGCCCGCCGACAAAATGTTGCGGACATATGCCGCCGGGACGGTTTTGGTGTGTAGTGCACTTCAAAATGGCAAGCGTAGCTTAATATGTGACCATGACATACATATGACCATGCGACCGGATATATATCCTGGGATCAATGTGTAAGAAACGATAGTGTATAGTGCTCAATTGCCGTTGGAAAAGTGCTGTTCAAATCAGTTCTCAAAGTCTAAGTGGAATACCTCGTATTCATATTATACTTAGGTTACTAAGTTACCGTATAATAGGTTAAGTAAGTTAGTTATATAATATAAATTCACTATCATTCTATCGACATGATGAAGAAGAATGCTAATATAAGCCAACAACTGTTATTTGATTAATAGGTTAAGTAAGTTAGTACTATCATGCTATCGACATGATGAAGAAGAATGCTAATATAAGCCAACAACTGTTATTTGATTAATAGGTTAAGTAAGTTAGTACTATCATGCTATCGACATGATGAAGAAGAATGCTAATATAAGCCAACAACTGTTATTTGATTAATAGGTTAAGTAAGTTAGTACTATCATGCTATCGACATGATGAAGAAGAATGCTAATATAAGCCAACAACTGTTATTTGATTAATAGGTTAAGTAAGTTAGTACTATCATGCTATCGACATGATGAAGAAGAATGCTAATATAAGCCAACAACTGTTATTTGATTAATAGGTTAAGTAAGTTAGTACTATCATGCTATCGACATGATGAAGAAGAATGCTAATATAAGCCAACAACTGTTATTTGATTAACTTGATATAAATAATAGGTGTTAAAGGTGTTGTAACAATCGCATAGTTAGGTCATATTTACGTCAGTATATCTATTAAAGGTTGTTTACTGAAGTCTGTTTATTATAATAGTGCAGATTGGCAATAAAGTAATTCTGCATTAGGTACATTAAAAAGCTTTTAGTTCATTCTAAACTTCAGAAATCAAATGAATTAAAGTTTAGAGTCACACAAAGGGCGATGGAAAGAGCTATGCGTTCCTACGCATAGCTCTTTCCATCGCCCTTTATCCATCGCCTCTCTGAGGAGATCCGCAGAAGAACCGCAAAGTCACCGACATAGCTCTTCGAGAAGCTAAAATTAAGTGGCAGTGGGCGAGGCACATTGTTTTTTGATTTACTAAAACATATTAATTAAAAGGCTTCGAAAAAGGAGGAAGTTTACAATTTGTATATTTATAAATATTTTTTATACTGCAAATATAACGACCAATTAGATCGAAGCTAATTGAATAGCTATATTTATAATTTCATTTTTCTGTAATCTTCTCCGAAGGTTCTTTCCCGTTTTTCCGGCACATGTAAATACACAAGGAAGTAGGTACTTATATTTTAATCCGTGATCGTTGACTGCGACTTGCGTCTCGTTTACTGGATTATATCTTCATTTCAATGCTTTATTTTGCTTTTATGCTTTCTATTCAAATAAATAATGATTAATACATAACATTCATGGCCTTCACATCCATACTAATATTATGAATGCGAAAGTATCTCTGTCTGCCCGGCTTTCACGCCAAAACTACTAAACCGATTGTAATGAAATTTGGAACCCAGATAGTGTAGAGTTTGAGAAAGGACATAGGCTATAACATCCCGCTATGACCCATAGGAGCAGAGCAGTAACAAAAAATGTTGCGAAAACGCGGACGAACAAATTAATCCCATTATTTTAACAGGCGCTTACTTAATATCAACTGAGCAATAATTCAAAATGTTGCCAGTGGCCGAGGTTGGTTCTTCTTTGTGGATGCTTCAAAATTATTATTAGTTCAAATCTGAAAAGATAAAGGAGTTGCTGTTGCAGTTGCTTCTTCGGGAATAGCTGCTACATTACTTAGCGGAGGACGAACAACGCACTCAGTTTTAAAGTTACCATTGAACTTAGCTCATGGATAAATGCCAATATGCAACATTAGTAAAAGCAGTGAGCGCGAAAGAATGTTACAGCAGTGTAATTTGATGTGATTAATAGGGGTACGCCGGCAGATGAAATAAATGCCTGTTTGAAAGCATGTGCATTATGGGTTCACTTGAATAAGTATTGTCTCACAAAGAAAATGCGAGAACAACTTCACTACGATTCTCAAGCCGGGCAATATGCAGCTACTGTTCTGAAAATCGGAGAAGGTCGTATGCCAACTAACAAGAACGGTATGATTACACTGAGTCATGAGTTCTGTCAAATTGTGGAGAGCTCAGATGACCTATCAAAGAATGTCTATCCGGATCTTCAAACAAATATGGCTAACCATGAATGGCTATGCGAAAGGGCAATTTTGGCTCCGACTAATGAAATAGTGAATAAAATAAATGAACAAATCATGTTAAATGTCCAGGGAAATGTTGTCGAATACCTCTCAGTGGACAATATTATGGACACTGAACAAGTTACATCATATAGAATTTCAACTTTACTCTTTAGAATTATCAGGAGTGCCATTCCATAAGTTGATAAGTTGCTATAACAATTATCAAAGCCCAAGGTAAGACTTTATGTGGCATGCTCACGTGTAGTATCAAATCCAGAAAATCTTTATGTTTTGGGAAAAGATTTAAAATATAAAACGATGTTTTTTTTTGTGGGACAAAACCCGCCACACTGTTCCCAACCCACTGCAACTCCTGAAAGCCAGAATCAACATTGGATTCTGGCTTTCAGGATTGGATTCTGGCGGTCGCCAGAAAAACGCCGAGCAATGAAGCTCGACGAGTCCCGGAGAAACGATTCAACTGTCTTGGGTCCCGCAATGAAATTAATCAGAAAAGAATAGCGGAGGAGATAGAAAATGATATTTTTTCCACTTCCCTCACCCCTTCCCACCTCCCCACTTCCCCCCACAAAGGGACATTATTGCAACTGGGAGAAGCCCAGATTGCCAAGCACCACGGAATAAAATTTGGTTAAGTTAATGGGTCCTAAGTAGGTATGTGCTATTACAATTGATTCCAATAATAGGTATGGCGAAAGCGCCTGAACGCACGGAAATTAGTTCTCGTTTCTACAAGGTCCGTATAATAAACAACTCCGGATGTAACTTGTACACTATCCAATATAATATTGCGTTCTTTCTGCCAAAGAATATACTCCCACAAGATGTGATGTGCGGACTGTTTAAATTCACAGTTGGATGTAGAACATTGACACAAAGGCGAAGGAACAAGTTTAAAAGAATACAGTTTACTTTTAAAGTTGCCATGACATGTGAGAAATTGGGCAACGCAGTGGTCAACCTCCGGCCATGTCTTAGCCAACTGATCGCCAACGGATGGAAAGAACGGATGGAGGTGCCGGCCCTTGATGGAATTATTCCACCTACTTTGCCATTCGGATAAGAGGTCCTCCCAGACGTCAGTCTGAGGTTTAAATAATCTAGAAATTCTATTGAGGTCGCGTTGTGTAACAAAGTTAGTGTCCATGGCCTCCCCCTCGCGGAGTAGTACATTGAAGCACGTCGCTGTACTTCAAGATCGACTGGAAGTACACCTGCCAGAACGGGTAAGGCTTCAGTACTGACTGTTTTATACGCCTTGCATAAAAATATCAATGCCAAACGTTGGCTTTGAAGCAGTTTACGTCGCGCCGCCCCTATGCTGGCCCTATCGGCCCAAACAGGTGCACCGTAGCACATACATCCTAAGTAGGTAGCTCCATATATAGTTTTTAAAGTTAGGAATGATAGTCGCCAAGTTGCTTTGGATATTTTAGTTAGGGCATAAAAGTTCCTTTTAGCTTTTCGTCAACTATTTTTATATGTTCGATAAATGAAAAATTCCTTTCTAAGACCATACCAAGGTAGTATACGGATTGCCGTTTTTTAACGGGAATGTTATTAAATTTAATAGTAGGCAATGATTTAAGATTACCTTTTAGTAGAAGTTGATAGGTTTTATGTGGCGCAAACGCTAGGCGGTTACGATCACCCCACTGAGATATTAGATTTAGGCAAGTATTGGCCAAGTTCTCAAGTCCAGCTCGGATACTTGACTGAATGAGCAGTAGGCCATCGTCCGCGTAATCAGTAAGTGAACAGCCGCAAGGAAGCGGGGTCGCGAGGAAATCATCAAAACCCAAATTCCATAAATAAGGACCGACAGCTGAACCCTGAGGACATCCCATGGTTAGTGCTTTAGTACTATAAAAATGACCGAGCTTAAGTACCGCGGAACCGTTTATAAAGTACGAGTAAACGAGATTATATATGTTTCTATAGCAACCGCGGGTTTTTAATTTTAACAACAGCATAGCCACCAAGCGTTATCAAAAGCCCCAGAAATATCCAAAAAGATACCAATCACGTACTTGTGCTCCGATTGGTTAACGGTTTTTCTGACAGAAAGCGCCGCGTCGACTGTTGATTTACCGATGGTGAAGCCATATTGATTACTATGAAATTTTGGACCGTTCGGTAGTAAATGGGAACGATGAGGCGTTCAAGAAGTTTCCCCAAAGATCGTAGAAGTGTGATAGGCCGATATGACTTCGGATCATCCGGTGGTTTATTACCATACTTTGGTATTATTCATATGAAACCGCGTCGCCATTTACGAGGAAAAACGCCTTCAGCAATGCATCGGTTATATACAGTTGCTGATAAAACGTTGTTTATTTATTTACTTTTTTATAAAAAAAACAACCGACTTCCAAAAACCACTACAAAGTGAAAAATAACTAATTTCGGAAGTCGGTGTCTTTGGTTTTGTAGATTAGTTTTTGACACCGACTTTCGAAATTAGTTATTTTTCACTTTGTAGTGGTTTTTGGAAGTCGGTTGTTTCTTTGTAAAAAAAGTTTTTATTTTACACTTTTTAGTTGTTAAAAGTACTATGTATTCAGTTGCATCCGGTCAGACTGGAAGCTGACGCAAATATAATTGGGAAACGACGTAATTTTGTTTACTTTAATTTTTACCCGTAAGTATTCCCTCAACTGCCTATGGTCTTCATCATCAAATTTACTGCAGACCATTATTTTAACCCAATGGGTGCAAAGGTCTCATCAATATAAATGAATGAAGTCCAACCACAAAGTAGCTACTGTAAACCGTTGATTAGTTCCCGGAACTGGCCTTTATCTTCATCATCAGAGCTCTTATGACAGTCACAACCCATCTAAGTGTAAAGTTCTTAGCAATACAAATTAATCGAGCCCAAACACAAGATGGCTGCTGTGAATTGTTGAGGAGTTCCTTCGACTGTCTCCCGGTTCCATCGTCAGATCTACTCCAGACCTTTATTAAATTGTAGTGCTTTAAAATACTTAATGAAAATGCTAAGAAATGCGCTAGTCACCCCTGCAATTTTTGAAAGTTCCCCTTGTTTTCTCTGGTCTTTCACCATCAAACCCTGATATCCTTATCATGGGACCACCTTGGGATCGTCTTCTTTCCAACAGAAAAATAATTATCAAAATCGGTTCATAAACGACGAAGTTATGCGCGAACAAACATAAAAAAAAGCATATATACGGTCGAATTGAGCAACTTCCTCCTTTTTAACCGACTTCAAAAAGGAGGAGGTTACTCAATTCGACCGTATACAGTATGTTAACTAACAGAGGGCGTTCCCGTTAACCCGAAGTAGTATAGCATACATACACGCTAAAAAAAATATTTCCATTCGAAAACTAAATGTTTTAAAATTTTTTCCAATAAGAAAATATTCAATAAAATTTTTAAATTGACATGTAAAAGAAACACACTGTACACGCGAACATGAAAGACGGCAACGTCGCAATTTATTTATACATGACGACTACTATTTTTAACCGACTTCAAAAAGGAGGAGGTTACTCAATTCGACCGTATATATGCTTTTTTTTTATGTTTGTTCGCGCATAACTTCGTCGTTTATGAACCGATTTTGATAATTCTTTTTCTGTTAAAAAGAAAACGTTCCCAAGGTGGTCCCATGATAAGGATATCAGGGTTTGACGGTGGAAGACCAGAGAAAACAAGGGAAACTTTCAAAAATTGCAGGGGCAACAAGTGCATTTCTAGCATTTTCATTATGTATTTTAAAGCACTACAATTTAGTAAAGGTCTGGAGTAGATCTGACGATGGAGCCGGGAGACAGTCGAAGGAACTCCTCAACAATTCACAGCAGCTACCTTGTGTTTGTGCTTGAATAATTTGTATTGACAAGAACCTTACACCTAGATGGGTGGTGACTGTTATTAGGGAGCTGATGATGATGACAAAGGTCAGTTCAGGGAACTCCTAAACGATTTACAGTAGCTACCTTGTATTTGGACTCAATTCATTTATATTGATGAGACCTTTGCACCCATTGGGTTAAAATAATGGTCTGCAGTAAATTTGATAATGAAGACCATAGGCAGTTGAGGGAATAATTACGGGTAAAAATTAAAGTAAACAAAATTACGTCGTTTCCCAACTATAGTTGCGTCAGCTTCCAGTCTGACCGGATGCAACTGAATACATAGTACTTTCAACAACTAAAAAGTGTAAAATAAAAACTTTTTTTTACAAAAAAACAACCGACTTCCAAAAACCACTACAAAGTGAAAAATAACTAATTTCGGAAGTCGGTGTCAAAAATGAATATACAAAACCAAAGACACCCGACTTTCGAAATTAGTTATTTTTCACTTTGTAGTGGTTTTTGGAAGTCGGTTGTTTTTTTGTAAAAAAGTTTTTTTTTTATTTAAAACAGGAGGTTTCAAATTTATTTCCAATTAGAATTTTTTTTATTCGGATTTTTTATGCTTATTTTTCTATGCTGATATTTTTATTCTAATCTATTAATGATATATATTAACGAGTTTAGGGGAACGCCCTCTGTTATTTAACATACTGTATATGCTTTTTTTTTTATGTTTGTTCGCGCATAACTTCGTCGTTTATGAACCGATTTTGATAATTCTTTTTCTGTTGAAAAGAAGACGATCCCAAGGTGGTCCCATGATAAGAATATCAGGGTTTGATGGTGGAAGACCAGAGAAAACAAGGGGAACTTTCAAAAATTGCAGGGGTGACTAGCGCATTTCTTAGCATTTTCATTAAGTATTTTAAAGCACTACAATTTAATATAGGTCTGGAGTAGATCTGACGATGGAACCGGGAGACAGTCGAAGGAACTCCTCAACAATTCACAGCAGCTATCTTGTGTTTGGGCTCGATTAATTTGTATTGCTAAGAACTTTACACTTAGATGGGTTGTGACTGTCATAAGAGCTCTGATGATGAAGACAAAGGCCAGTTCCGGGAACTCCTCAACGGTTTACAGTAGCTACTTTGTGGTTGGACTTCATTCATTTATATTAATAGGACCTTTGCACCCATTGGGTTAAAATAATGGTCTACAGTAAGTTTGATGATGATGACCATAGCCAGTTGAGGGAATACTTACGGGTAAAAATTAAAGTAAACAAAATTTCGTCGTTTCCCAATTACATTTGCGTCAGCTTCCAGTCTGACCGGATACTACTCTATACATAGTACTTTTAACAACTAAAAAGTGTACAATAAAAACTTTTTTTCCAAAAAAACAACCGACTTCCAAAAACCACTACAAAGTGAAAAATAACTAATTTCGGAAGTCGGTGTCAAAAATGAATATACAAAACCAAAGACACCCGACTTCCGAAATTAGTTATTTTTCACTTTGTAGTGGTTTTTGGAAGTCGGTTGTTTTTTTGTAAAAAAGTTTTTTTTTTATTTAAAACAGGAGGTTTCAAATTTATTTCCAATTAGAATTTTTTTTATTCGGATTTTTTTATGCTTATTTTTCTATGCTGATATTTTTATTTTAATCTATTAATGATATATATTAACGAGTTTAAGGGAACGCCCTCTGTTATTTAACATACTGTACATGCTTTTTTTTATGTTTGTTCGCGCATAACTTCGTCGTTTATGAACCGATTTTGATAATTCTTTTTCTGTTGGAAAGAAGACGATCCCAAGGTGGTCCCATGATAAGGATATCAGGGTTTGATGGTGGAAGACCAGAGAAAACAAGGGGAACTTTCAAAAATTGCAGGGGTGACTAGCGCATTTCTTAGCATTTTCATTAAGTATTTTAAAGCACTACAATTTAATAAAGGTCTGGAGTAGATCTGACGATGGAACCGGGAGACAGTCGAAGGAACTCCTCAACAATTCACAGCAGCTATCTTGTGTTTGGGCTCGATTAATTTGTATTGCTAAGAACTTTACACTTAGATGGGTTGTGACTGTCATAAGAGCTCTGATGATGAAGACAAAGGCCAGTTCCGGGAACTCCTCAACGGCTTACAGTAGCTACTTTGTGGTTGGACTTCATTCATTTATATATTGATGAGACCTTTGCACCCATTGGGTTAAAATAATGGTCTGCAGTAAATTTGATGATGAAGACCATAGGCAGTTGAGGGAATACTTACGGGTAAAAATTAAGTAAACAAAATTACTTCGTTTCCCAACTATATTGGCGCCAGCTTCCAGTCCGACGGATGCAACTGAATACATAGTATTTTTAACAACTAAAAAGTGTAAAATAAAAACTTTTTTACAAAAAAAGAACCGACTTCCAAAAACCACTACAAAGTGAAAAATAACTAATTTCGGAAGTCGGTGTCAAAAAAGGAATATACAAAACCAAAGACACCGACTTCCGAAATTAGTTATTTTTCACTTTGTAGAGTGAAAATTCAAAGAATTTTCACTCTTAAAAGCCCAGAGCTCGCCATATAAGAAGGAAATAATATTTTGTGTGTTTTGATTGATAACAATTTAAATGGGAGAAAGACAATAAGTCAATATCATTGCAATTGTAAGGTAGGCATACGAACTGTGGGATGCTGTTTCCACATTATGACCATTTTATGGTATTTAGGTTGCGCTATGCACCAAAACAATACTGAACCCCCTGCACAGTATCTTGATGAATTGCTAAACGAGTTTGATAATGAAATTGATGATGATAATAATTAATGATTATGGTTAAAAAGAATAAAACTATTCAACAGTTTATTTGTTGTTTAATTTTCTATCCTTAAAATACATAACTTCTAATTTAAAATCTCTGAATAACTTTTTTTTACAAGTTCAATTTAAAAGTGGAAATCACAGGAATACTTTTCACATTAAACCACACCAAAAAACGTAAGAATATTCACTTTCAGTGACAAATGAATATTGAGCCAAAGTTACTATGGAGACCTGACATTGTTCGATCTCACCGAGAATATTTAGTCGATGTAGATAAAAAATAAACAATTTAGATTTTCAGTACAAATCGGCAATTTCATTCTTTAACCCCTATTATTATTTCCCAAATACATTTAAAAGTTTTTGCAGTGTGGGAGCGCACAACACAGTTGTGTTTGTGTCACAGTATTATTATTATAGTACTTGGCTTGGCGTGTGCGTACAGTGACATAGAAATGTTTCCGGTTTCGCACATACATACTTACAAAAAAAAACCGTTGTATAAATAAGTAACAAATTTTGAACTATGAAAGTTTTTGTATATTTTGAAAAATAAGTATAAATCACTCACTCTTTTTGTTAAGACGGTAGAAACTCACCTTGCTCATTTTATTTCTATTAAAAAAAATAGGTAGGGGGAAAAACTGTCTGTATATCTAAATATACAGACAGTTTTTGTACTGTACATTCCTCAATGGCACGAGGGCTAAAACATATTTTGAACCCAAAATGTTTTTTTTTTAACTTTGCGGCACACTAGGAATTTCTCCTGTATCGTAGGTGCGTTTAGAAACATATAACTAACATACACAAACATCCAGACCCGGAACAAATACTTGTAGATCATATAAATATTTGTTCCGTGCGGGAATCGAGCCCGCGATACGCAGCACAGCAGTCAACAGCTGAACCACTGCGCTAACCTGCAGTCAATTGAAAGAATTGACGCAAAAGGACACAAAAACTGATATGTCAACTCTTGGAAACTTTCAACATGGGGTTTTTCGTGAAATAAGGAAAACATGAAATAGAACATAATGTATAAACCAATGGGTTCGTAAGAATTGATATCGTAATACATAACACTACGATCCGGACGAAGCGTTTCGCCTCCTCCTTTATACCGCGTACATCGAGGGACTGGAACAATTTGCCAGCGGCGGTGTTTCCGTCGGACTACAATTGGAGCGTCTTCAAGGCTAGAGTGAATAGGCTCTTAATAAACTATTGCGCTTTACCATCAACGATTGCGTCACTGCTTACCATCAGGCAGGATTGCGGTCAAGCGCTGGTTTATAATATGTAAAAAAAAAAAAAGTTTCATTCAAAAATAAGAAGGAAGTCGCCTTTGAATAAAGCCTGTATACCTTTTGGGGAGTGTGCGAGGGAATTGCATGATTTAATTCCCCCATCTCCGTTCCACCATCGGTTTTCCTGTCGTACGGCGAGTTTCCACCCTTACGTTGTTAACACCACTACGATCAGGACGAAGCGTTTCACCTACAATTTACTCAAATTGTAGTCCGACGGAAAAACATCGAAAAGACGGAAAGACACTCGTCTTCGAGGCTAGAGTGAATAGGCTCTTAATAAACCAGTCCGATTTACCAGTAACGATTGCGTCACTGCTTACCATCAGGCGAGATTGTGGTCAAGCGCTAGTTTATCCATACTAATATTCTAAATGCGAAATTAACTCTGTCTGTCTGTTACGCTTTCCCGCTTAAACCGCTCAACCGATTTTGATGAAATTTGGCACAGACAATTTTTAGACCTTGAGAAAGAACATAGGCTACCTTTTAGCCCGGAAAAATTAGATGTTCCCGAGGGAAATCTAAAAAGCGCGATATACCCGAACTACACGCGGGCGAAGCCGCGGGCGGAAAGCTAGTAGATAATTCATAAAAAAACATATTTATACTTATGACTTTACGTAAGGAACGTAGCAGGAGGCGCTCTCTCCTACGGGGAGAAGGTTATGTAAAGGCTATTCAAATTTGCTATTTCAAATTGAACAAATATCCACTTTATTAAGGAGAACATTAAGTTGCCTTTTAGACTGACAAGCACCACTGAAAAAGTTATATAATGTTTGAAGTTGTACTGTGAACTCAACTTTAATATGTAGGTATTAAAAACTTTTTAGAATGACTTATGTTTATTTAAATTTTTGGCAAATACGTCACGAATACAGTTTACATTGATTGTAGCGGAGATGAGGCTATGACTAGATTTGGAACATTTTTAATTACCGAAATCGGCCTTCAGATCTTAATCCATACTAATATTATAAATGCGAAAGTAACTCTGTCTGTCTGTCTGTCGGTCTGTCTGTCTGTCTGTCTGTCTGTCTGTCTGTCTGTCTGTCTGTCTGTCTGTCTGTCTGTCTGTCTGTCTGTCTGTCTGTCTGTCTACGCTTTCCCGCTTAAACCTCTCAACCGATTTTGATGAAATTTGGCACAGACAATCTTTGGACCCTGAGAAAGAACATAGGCTACCTTTTATCCCGGAAAAATATGATGTTCCCGAGGGAAATCTAAAAAGCGCGATATAACCGAACTCCACGCGGGCGAAGCTGCGGGCGGAAAGCTAGTATTACATGAGTCTCATTTAACTTTAGCCATTCCTTTTTCGAACAATTAGTACAGCGGTTATGGTAGCAGATGTGTCGCAACCATGGGTGGTAACAAAACAATATATTTTATAGCCTCAAGGCTTACAAGGGCTGTGACAGGGTTTAATATTTACTGATGAATGACGATCTCTAAGCAATAACATTGACGTGATTCATAACACAATATAATATGCGAAAGTAACTCTGTCTATCTGTCTGTCTGTCTATCGGCCTGTCTGTCTGTCTGTCTGTCTGTTACGCTTTCCCGCCTAAACCTCTCAACCGATTTTGATGAAATTTGGCACAGACAATCTTTAGACCCTGGGAAAAACATACGTTGCCGAGGGAAATCTAAAAAGCGCGATATAACCGAACTCCACGCGGGCGAAGCCGCGGGCGGAAAGCTAATAAATAAATAAAGGGCAGCGCAGAAACACGTTAATGTCCTAATTTCCTTTATTGTCGTGGTGGCCTAGTGGTTAAAATACCAGCCTCTCAAGTATGAGTGCGCGGGTTCGATTCCAGGTCAGGCAAGTATCTTTTCTAAAGTTATATGTACTTTCTAAATATATCTTGGACACCAATGACTGAAGGTGAAGGAAAACATCTTGAGGAAACCTGGACTTTAAGTCTGAAATCGCCAACCCGCATTGAGCAAGCGTGGTCATTACGCTCAAGCCTTCTCTGTATGAGAGGAGACCTGTGCCCAGCAGTGGGACGATAAAAGGTTGATGATAAATGTCCTAATAAAGGACGAAATTACGTCATCAATCGGGCAAGAATTTAGACTTCGAGCTGCTACCGAGAAATCTTTGAAAGAAAAACCTAATTAAGACCTTTCCTACCTGGAAATTTAATTGTGGTACTTTACGTTTTCGGTACGGTCTTTTACGTACGGTAGGTGGGTACCTGCCGTGAAATTGGCGGGGTAAGATACCATACCTAAAAGAAATCTTTAAAAAAAAAACGCAAGAGACGGCAATGAGGTAATCAGTAAAACTGTGGGAAATTATTGCGATAAAGATATATTACAAGCTTCACTTGTATGTTTGCTTGCTTGCTTGTTTGTTTGCTTGCTTGCTTGCTTGTTTGCTTGTTTGTTTGTTTGTTTTTCCGTCTCTAACTCTTTGGACTACGAGTGAGCGGCTCATTTCTGTAAAATGTCCCACCGTTTTCAATACGTTCGTTCGTTTTTTTTTAAAAAAAAGAACATTGAACTAAAAAGTTAAAAATAAATAGGTACACCTAGGTTAAAAAACTAAAAAAAACATGCTTTTAAAAAATAACAAACTAAAAAGTTAAAAATAATTTTAAAAAAAGCGTGAGTCGCTTAATATTCAAAAATTATGGCCCAAAGGGCCTCATGCTTTTTTTAAAATTATATTTCATCATCATCATCATCATCATCATCATTTTGTCATTTTTTAAAAGCATGTTTTTTTTTGGTTTTTCAAACTATATTTTTTTGATTTGATACCATTTTGATTCAATTAAAATCGTTTTTCGTTTCCCAGCCATGATCAATGTAAGTTTTTTTATATAATAGTTAAAACTTACCAAAAAGTTTTCATGTAAAGTAGGCTGACAAGGCTCCAAGACTCAAATACCTAACGCTTTGACTATCTTCAAGTTATCAGATCTAAAATAAATAACTTTCACCCTCCTATCTCCGTGGGCTGGGAGTTAGAGGTTCAAAGTATAAAAGCTACAAAAAAGAAACGGAGTATGTACTATAAATCTGCTAACCATATTATCATATTCTGAGAATTTCAGCTCTCAAGCATTATCAAAGTCATAAAGGTTTGAAAATACCACGAAACGCTTCAAGATCAGTAAGGTTTGTTTGTTTTGTGGAGCTGCCGTGCCCCAGATACATATATATAGGTAGATACTTATATAGGTCGGTAGATGCTTACCTTCTTTTCTTGGTCTAAGAACTTGTTTGAGAAATTTAGGGTATAGTACAACCAACCCCATTCTGTAAATCCAATTAAGAGCGAAAGGTATTTTATTTAAATACTTATCACAACAAACCGTAACAAGCAAGTATCTTTAGCTTTCCACATAACTTTTTTACATAATTAACTTATCTACTTATAACGAAGTTAAGTTGTTTATTGGTATTTGAGCGGAATAAACGAGTTAATTTTACTCTTTCACCATCATGGAAAACTATGCAGCAATACGGTATATTGTGCTTAACTTCACAACATAAAAAGCAATTCAAAACTCTTGAACGCACCCATAGGTGTCATGTATGTAAGTCACTCCTCTATATTCACTATGGTTTTTTGTGCCAAAACAACTTCACTGATTTTCTTCAAAAAACCTAAATTTATCATATTTCTCATAATATCTATAATGTGTTGGTGTCAAAGAAAGTGGAAACTCAAGAAAATGTTGTGGAAATACAAGTTCAGCCCAACAAGGACAAAATAGACGATGTTTGTACAGCATTATTTACACTAACATTGAATATGATCCCGACAGGTTTGTTCTGTCAAGCTTTATGTACGTAAGTAATTATTACTATATGTAAAGGTTCGTAACATAAGCGCCATTTAAATTATAAACTTTGGTAATCTCTTACAATAAATTACAATTTGAGGTTATCTGCAAATAATCCATTCGTGTATAAAATCCGTTCATTAAAATATCGTCGAATGTAAAAGGTGCATTCCCGCGAGTATTATGCCCAACTATCAAGTGTCTAATTAAAAAAAAAAAAAAAAAAAAAAAAAAAAAAAAAAAAAAAAAAAAACGTTTCCGCTTTGTAATCATAAGCCGGCTATGTGTAGAATTTTCATGTGCGTTATTTTTTCGAATTCTTGTTGAACTATCTTGTCGTTAATAATGGGAAAACGAAAACATCAAGATCGGGAAAATGAAATCCAGAGAAAAATTAAAAAGCTCGAAAAGAAGTTAAGTAAAGAAAAGGATAAATTAAACGAAAATAACTCACGAAGTACAACACCCCCGATTCCACCACTTCAGGAAGATGACGAAATACAAATGGTGGCCAACCAGAACGAAACAGGTTCGTACATAAGGTTACTAGCTTGTATTCTTCTTTCTACAAACCTATGTATTGGTGATGTCCAAATTATATACTTATTATAGAGTTGTCACAAGAGGGCAAACAGGACTTGTCTAAAAAGACTCAGTGGTACATAGTCGTTTACAAAACAAATAACCACTCTTTCACCAATCAGATTGCCATGGTCCAAATTTTATAGAGCTGTCACTAGAGGGCAGACGGAGACCAATGCCAACTTTCACCTGATGCAATCCATACTTATCAATGGAATGTTGCAATCTTGCAAGTAAGTGATGAATAAACTGACTGCGCTTGTCTTTGTATTACATTACAGAATCCTCAGTAGTAGAAATCCTCCCAGAGGAATTTCTTGCAGCGCTTGGGGTAGAAGGAACTAGCACCGACTTAAAGGGGGAAAATATCAAACAGGAGGTAGCAGACAGATGGACTAATATTATAAAAACAGGAATTAAAAAAGAAAACCTTGAAAAAATCATAAACAAATATCCTACCCCAGCTAACTTTCCAATGGCAATTGCCCCAAAGCTGAACACAGAAATCCAAGCAGCTGTATCAGAAACTGTTGCAAAACGTGATAGTAAGTTCATGTACCGTCAAAATCTGACAGGCAAAGTATTATCATGCCTCGGCATGACCCTAACAGACATAATGAAGGGGAATATCAACAGCCTAAAACTAATTGAAAGCATAAATGATGCTGCTAAACTACTTTGCAACATGAACCACTATGATTCACTTACCAGGAGACACTTTATCATAACATCAGTCCAGCCTTATGTCAAACAAGCCATTTCAGGAGTACAAACAGATAGCTACCTGTTCGGGGAAAACTTCGCCGAGAAGTTAAAGACTGCAAAAACTATGGAAAGAACAAGCATTACAATAAAACTAATGACAAAACAATTCTGTCATGGATAAAAGGTTATCACATACCATTTAAAAATACCACACCTTCTCGAAGCGAACTCCAAAATAAAGATCCTATATCAAAAAAGGAGTATTTCGATTTGAATACAGAAATTACAAAATTATTAAAATTAGGGGTGATCTCTGAGTGCGCACACCATGAAGATCAATATTTATCCCCAATTTTTCTTGCATCCAAACCAAATGGTACATTTCGACTTATATTAAATTTAAAAAGCCTTAACCAATTTATAGACACACATCACTTTAAGTTAGAAGATATTCGTACTGTTTGTAAATTAATGTACCATGACTGTTTCATGGCTACTATAGACCTTAAAGAAGCTTATTTCTCTGTCAAAATGTCAAATGAAAGCAAACATTTTTTAAGATTTAAATTTAATGATAAAATTTTTGAATTTAATGCCCTTCCTTATGGACTTTGTACTGCACCATTTATGTATTCACAAAAATACTAAAACCAGTGGTGTCTTATTTGAGAAAACAGAATATTATCATATCTATATATCTTGATGATATTATTTGTATAGATAATAGCTATGTTTCTTGCTATAAAAATGTTCATACAATCTCTGAATTATTACAATCCTTAGGATTTGTTATAAACAAAGAAAAAAGTTGTCTTACACCACAGAAATATTGTAAATACCTAGGATTCATGTTAAATTCACAAGATATGACTTTATCTCTCCCCTCCCAAAAAGCTGATAACATCAAAAGTAATATACTATCACTCAAATCTAAAAAAGAATGTAAAATAAGAGAGTTTGCTCAACTTTTAGGACTATTAAACTCTGCCTGCCCAGATGTAAAATATGGACTTCTATACACAAAATTGTTAAAACGACAAAAATTTTTGGCTCTTCAAGCTCACAACGACAATTATGAAACATCAATGAAAATCCCAAAAGATTTATACTGTGACTTTGATTGGTGGATTACAAAATTAAGTAATTCAAACAATCCTATTAGACAACAAAACTATAGCCTTGAATTATTCACGGACGCCTCACTGTCTGGTTGGGGTGCAATATAATAACGAAAAAGTGTCAGGAAAATGGAACATAGATGAACAAAAATATCATATTAATTATTTAGAATTAAAGGCAGCCTTTTTTGGACTAAAATGCTTAGCCCACAATAAGGAAAATTGCGAAATTCTTATCAGAATTGATAACACAACTGCAATTTCTTATATAAATAGAATGGGGGGGGTACAATATCCATATCTAAATAGCATTACGCGTAACATATGGCAATGGTGCGAAGTCAGAAATATTTTTTTGTTTGCATCATACATAAATACAAAGGATAATGTAGAAGCAGACTATGAATCAAGAAAATCTGACATTGAATGGGAACTGTCCAATTCAGCATTCCAACAAATTGTACTTCAATTTGGAAATCCGGACATAGACTTATTTGCATCAAGATCCAACAATAAATGTAAAAAATTCGTTAGTTTGAAAAAAGACCCCGATGCATTCGCTATTGACCCATTTACCCATACGTAGGCTCGGTGCCATACATAATAAACTTCTTAACAAAGCGGTTCAATGAAGGAGCCTCATATGGCACATTGAATACCTTCAGGTCGGCCTTATCATTGTTGATAGGTCCAAGAGTAGGTACAGATGACCGACTAAAAAGGTTTTTTAAGGGAGTTTTCAAACTCAAACCCCAAAAACCCAAATATGATACAACATGGGACCCAGGAATTGTCCTAAATTTGTTGTCTAGCTGGTTCCCAAGTGAATTAATCGGAATTAAAAAATTAACACAAAAACTTGTACCACTACTTGCCCTTACTACTGGACATAGGATCCAAACATTGTCACTTATTAAAATTTACAATATACCTATCTCACAATAATATAGGAATGCTTATTAATATCACAGACATAATAAAAACTTCAAGGCATGGACTGATCAGCCTATTTTAAATTTACCCTATTATAATAATAAACCAGAGATTTGTCCGGTTAAGACTATCCAGTCATACCTTGAATTGACAAAAAATTATAGAAATGACTTACAAGAATTAATACTTACCTATAAAACACCTTATAAAAATGCTTCAACCCAAAGTATAGGACGATGGATCAAAAGTACCCTAAAAGAAGCTGGCATAGACACAGACATCTTCTCATCTCATAGCACTCTTCATGCTTCAACATCCGCAGCCCTCAGAGCTGGTGTGACCGTAGATGCTATAAGGAAATGTGCGGGATGGAAGGAAAACTCCACCGTTTTCGCCAAGTTTTATAACAGACCCTTGTCCCAAACAAATGTTTTTTCTAATGTTATCCTTAATAATCATTAAGAGTTGATTTTATCTCTATTTGTATAAGACCTTACTTAAATAATTAAAAAGGTACTTGTTAAGTTACATTAAGTGGAATCAAAACGTAGAATCTAAGTTACTTTAGTTATGCAACCCCTCTGGGTTACATACAAAATGTTTAACAAAAGTTGATTGTTTAATAAACATTTAATTGTTTAATTAATAAAAATTGATATTGGATTTATGACTCTTCATTCCACTCACAACCTTAACTCTGAACATCTGCATAGTTTTCCATGATGGTGAAAGAGTAAAATTGTTAAATTAAACGAACTTACCTTAAGTGAAGTTCTATTTCAATTTTACGAATTTCACCATCATGGAACAACCCTCCCAAACCCCTGTGTATTATGTACAAATACTGCCCTTCAATGCTTTGGTTTAAGGTTGTTCGTGCTGGCTCTAAACTACTAGTGAATATAGAGGAGTGACTTACATACATGACACCTATGGGTGCGTTCAAGAGTTTTGAATTGCTTTTTATGTTGTGAAGTTAAGCACAATATACCGTATTGCTGCATAGTTTTCCATGATGGTGAAATTCGTAAAATTGAAATAGAACTTCACTTAAGGTAAGTTCGTTTAATTTAACAATTGTACTTCGAAACTACTCCTAACTATTAATTAATTAGGTCTGTTCCAATATATAAAACAATGTTAAAGAAATTTTTAATTGATAATGTGTTTTATAATTTAAATGAATATTTTGGTAAAAATTAATAAAGTAATTTAATGTAATTTAGACTTATCGTATCAGTTTATAATCTTTTATTTATTTGATATTGCATGTCCGACTTGGATAAACTGTTGAGCCAAAGCATTGTATTTACAATTAAATAACATCAATATGTACACAGTTATGCAATAAATGAATCTTTATCTTTATCTTTAATAAAACAGACTTTTAGTCCCATCTTTGTCTTTTTAGGGTTCCATAGCCAAATGGCAAAAAAACGGAACCCTTATGGATGCGGCATGTCTGTCTGTCCGTCTGTCCGTCCGTATGTCACAGCCATTTTTTTTTCGAAACTATAAGAGCTATACTGTTGAAACTTGGTAGGTAGATGCATTCTGTGAACCACATTAAGATTTTGATGCAAAAATAATAATAAATATTGGGGGCTCCCCATACTTAAAACTAAAACTCAATTTTTTTTTCATCAAACACATATGTGTGGGTTATCTATGGATAGGTCTTCAAAAATGATATCGAGGTTTCTAAAATATTTTTTTTCTAAACCGAATTGTTTCGTGACAGACGCTTCCAAAGTGGAAAAACAGTTGGTCTTCTTCCCCCCTCTAACTTCTAAAATAAGAAAATGAAAAATCTAAAACAAAAAACATATGATGTACATTACTATAAAAACTACGAACGAAAACTGTTTTGAACGAGAAAAAGTTTTTTTTTAATACCTCGTAAATCGTAAACCGCTTATTACTGCGTAATCTTTCTTACAAATAACTTAAATCCTTTAATTTCATAAATCAATGGTACGGAACCCTTTGTGCGTAAGTCCGACACGCACTTGGCCGACACCTTTTTATTTGTATTGTTAAAATTTGTTCGTGTGTAAAATCTATTTTACATAAGGATTAATTTTATTTACCCAAGTCTGTTGTATACCTAACTTAGGTACCAATATTAACTCGGTTTATTGCTTCATAAGTCATTCTCGTGGAAATTATGAACACGTATTAAAAGAAGTACCGTATTGAATTTCAGAAATTCTAAACATGATGCTAAACTTTCTTAATTCTCTATATTATCAACTAGCGATCCGCCCCGGCTTCGCACGGGTGCAATGCTGATACTACATACCGACCCGCTGCTCCCGTCCCACCTCGGCCGGCCGGTGTCGCCGTAAACGCGACGCAATTTTTAAATCCATACTAATATTATAAATGCGAAAGTATCTCTGTCTGTCTGTCCGGCGTTCACGCCAAACCTACTGAACCGATTTTGATGAAATTTGGCACAGACAATCTTTAGACCCTGAGAAAGGACATAGGCTACCTTTTATCCGGGATAAAAGAAAATCTAAAAAGCGCGATATAACCGAACTCCACGCGGGCGAAGCCGCGGGCGGAAAGCTAGTCTGTAATATCTTGCAAAATATTCATTCATATGCTGTGAAGGGCGATGTGGATCTATATTAAATCAACAATGTATTTAAGGTATTAAATTGGATAAGGATTAATGTTGTATTGGTTAAAATAGCTTCGTAAATTAGTCGGTATTTGTCGTAAAAAGTAAATGATGAAATAAGAAAATGAGAGGTCTTAAGAGAGCCGAGGACGGTAATCATCAATACACACGTGTATCATACGACGTTTTTCAACACACTTGTGAATAAAATTAAAATAAAAACTCATTTTATTTAGTACTTTCAAAAAACGTTATTGTGGGATATCCATGAGAGATGACATATACCATCGCGGACTTTTAAAGACCTTTCCAGTGTGTATAATATTTAGTAGCTACATAAATTTAATAAATCTCGTAGGTTTAACCTGCGTTTCACTACAAACGCGGAAGGAAATGTAATTATCACATTAGAAACCTCAAAAATAATAGTGTTTCTTCACAATATAATTGATCTTATTATACAGCTAAACCTTCCTCTTTGATCACTCTATCTATTAAAAAAAACCTCATCAAAATCCATTACAAAATTTTAAAGATTTGATCATACAAACGGACATAGGGAAAGAGAAAGTGACTTTGTTTTGTCGTCCTCCGTGGCGCAACGGTCAACACGCCTGCCTGCGACGTGGAGCCCCCGGGTTCGATCACCGGCCAGGTCATGATGGAAAACGATCTTTTCCTGATTGGCCTGGGTCTTGGATATTTATCTATATATGTATCTATTATAAATGTAGTATCATAAAGTTAGTAGCCCATAACACAAGTCTCTTACTTTGGGGCTAGCTCAATCTGTATGATTTGTCCGTATATTTTTTTTTTTTAATACGTAATGATGATGAACGAAATCGCATGAAATGAACGCAGGATTAGCAGCTTTAGCTAATCGCACATCCATTTGTCGAGCTCACGTAATACACTCAAGGTACTGATGTGGTTTGAAACGTAAAGTCGTCATAGTAAATTCTCATTCATACCAAACCAAAACGAGCCCAAGTTGAAATTACTTAGTAAAGATTGATGACATGATTTAATCCAGAAATAGAAGACAGATCAGTCCGTAATGGCTTTTCGGAAAATCCTAGTAAATACGATATGTCATCAATTTAATGGCAAAATAGTACCGTCCTCGGCTCTCTTAAGACCCTCGCCTACGGCTCGGATCTCAATAGCGCCTCGGAGGTAATCACCAATGTTACACACTAGTACCATAATCATGTATCATACGACGTTTTTCAACACACTTGTGAATAATTAACACAGACGCTCTTCTTACGGCATATTATGGCATAGCAGAATCTCACTTAAGGTATGGGTTCATATTTTGGGGAAACTCTACTGAAAAAGAAACTGCCTTCAAGGCGCAAAAAAGATGCATTCGAGCGATGTTTAAAATAAAACCCACCATCAGTTAGAATAATGTAGTTTTGAACTATTTTCCTAAACTTTATTTTCTAGTTTTAAGTTGAAAGTTAAAAAAAAAAATGCATGCGTAAATGGTAAAACATGGCTGAACCTGTCATTATACATATACCTATACATTTATTCTTTGCTTTCTTTTTACTCATGTTTGCAAAATAAAATTATCTTTATCTTCTTCTTCTTTATCGTAATGTTTACTCAGAGCCGGGGCAAGACCTATATTTGATGTGGGCAAGTTTCGCGAAGCCCTGTTCTATCGCGATCTGAAGACAGATTTTATATAATAATAATAATAAAAAAAACAAAACAAATAACAATTCCAAGTTATTATTGATATTCATTTAGTGGTTATTCTTATAGGATATTGCGTCAAAGCATAATGTTTGAGTTTTGTTTAGTTTTGGCGGGAAAGTCAAGCTGAGTGTCACGCTCATTTTTCATTGGACATTTGAAATATATAGTGTAATAATTTATAGTGTTATTTACTAAATAAAAGTGCGTGATTTATGTAGTAAAAGTGCATTCAGTAAATAATTCATAAAGAACAGTGAAATATCGCAGTTTTTTTAGTATTACACTCCTACCCCACATCAACTAGTGCCACACTACAAGAAAACAAAAAGGCATAATGTTCGTCACTTAAAACCATGTTGTTGCTTAATTTTGTGTCTGATTTTAGTTGCATATGTCAAAAAGAAATCAACAAAATTCATTTACTTCTTTTTTTTTTATCTTGCTTTGAAGCAATGCATACAAATATTTGAAGGCGCGAGGCCCATTGTACCGCGAGGCCGTAGGCGGTGGCCCTCATCGCCCACGCCTTACACCGCCTCTGTGTTTACTTCCCTATGTTATCGTGATATCGTAAGGTGGACGTGGGTTTCCACGATGTCTGAAATTATGTTATATAAAAGTAGGTAGTCTAATTTTTGATAGACATCCAGGTAAAGTAATTATCTGAAGATAGTGGGGTAGTAACATTTTAATGTAGGTATGTCTTCGAAATCTCGTTACTAAATTCAAAATGATCTATGTAATGAAATAGTTCACCCCAATTCACAACTTAAAATTTAATCTTTCATAAACAGGTAAGGTAAGTAATACTTTCAGCGTCGTGTCAAATAGATTGCCTCCCGATATCAAACAAACTTTGCCTTATTAAACTTTAGCAATGTTTTATCACTTCATAAATACATATTCGTATCGTTGTTTGACTCGGCTTCAAGTGTAATTAAAGTCTTTAAGTAGGTTACATGTGGAAAGAGGTGAGTTTATGTTCGATCAACGAAGTTCTAAAGGAGATTTGATTATTTGTGTGCATTGCAGGAAGGACGAAATCGGAGTAATGTTTGAGAGCGTACGATAAGACGTCGGCAACAGATGGATTTAAGCAGCAAATCTGGCTAGAAGTGGCGGCAGGCTGGTAGAGTGTGCCGCTTGGTAGAAGCCGCGCCGTGCCCTCGTCTCAGAAGTAGGCGATCCGTAATCGAGTTGATGATCGGCATCGAAAAGTCATGGAACGCTTTGGTTTCTGGCTGCAGAAATGAAGAGGGAGATCTCTTCACTCTCACTCAATCGGCCCACAGTATTCACACCGGGCGTTAGCGGAGGTTGGTCAACGCCTTCTTTGAGACCTCCTAAATGGATCCAGGGGCAAAAGACTCAGGGGCCGACTATCGGCCCCAAATCATCAGGAACCGAAGTGTTTCACGCGTGCCTCCTTTAGACATCGCGGGGGGAGTCAAACACTTCACTCTCAGAGGAGACCCACACTAGCGGGCGGTTACGGAAGTATAGTTCGTTTCCACGAAGCCAGCGTAGGCGTGAAAAGGAACACAGTGGTGTTTTTTAATCAGCAAGGTCCGTATTATAGAAGGAAACTCAAGCACTGTTGATTATAAAATATTGTTGTCAAGGGAGTGAAATTTTGATTTTAGAACGATCCTCAAGCATACATTCATTGATAGTTCAGCCGAGTTGGACTTAAGGGTCGCGACACATCTACGGAACGTACGGTGCCGAAAGCTCAGCGGCTGAAGTGTCGCAAAACGCGGCGTCTTGCTCAGCGCGCTACGCGACGGAAAGTTACGTGGCGTCATCATCAGTCTGTCTGTGTCGACACTTTATGTTGTGCGGTTTTTGTGACGTACCTGAATTGAAAAATGGATTTAATTAGAATATTACCTATTATAGAGGGCTTAGAAAACGTTGGCGCTCTTCGCTACCGCCACGCGTGCGATGCGCAACACACGCCGAACGTTCAGCTACGGCCGCGAAACTTTCAGTCGCGCAACGCATTGCGTGGTGTGTCGTTTGCTATGCAAAATATTATATTACATGCGTTTTATCTGAAAAGATTTCCCGAAGGAAGGTTAGGCCCTACGCCTAACGCGGCGTAATTTCGGCTGATGTGTCATAGAGTACTTGAAATACACTGCGAGCGTATTTAGCCGAACTTTCGGCGCCGTACGTTCCGCAGATGTGTCGCGATACTTATTTTAAATTGTTACTTAGTTTGTGAATCAAATCCAAACATTGATTTAATCTGTAGTCACTCAAGTGTGGTCGACACCTCGCTTGAGTATAGATTACCGACGAAATTACTGTATTTTATTGGCAGTGTCAAGTGTTCAACTTTAGTGTACATTTAAGGGATATTTTACATATTTAAGGGATACACAGGAATCTGAGGATAGGGTGGAACATTCGGTGGGGGTCTGCCCGGCTTGGGTAGAGCACCGCCGTACCCAAGTGGCGGTGATTGGCGGCGATCTCTCCCCGGTCTTGATCCAGACCATAGTCCGGAGGAAGGAGCAGACGGAGCTAGTGTGGAAGTGGGAATTCTAGTGCCCTCACGCCTCTAGCTGCCGCAGGAGACGCTCTGGTCGGGAGACAACATCGAGCTACCGGCCACCGAAGGCGCGGTCTTGCCTGGTCTACGGGCGGTGAGCTGCTGCCCACTGCTCGCCGCTTGGTAAGGACCAGGACCGCGCCTCAAAGAGATGTCAGCACATCGTGACGGAGTCCAAGAAGACCGATGCCTCCTGGGTCAGGCTTACGGGTTGGTTAAAAAAGAAACCGTGGTCCTGGCGCACAGCCAAGTAAAGAAGAAACACGGGTGAATTTTAGTTAGTAAATTTCTGACGCACCGCTTAGGGCCTAAAGCCTAGAGAGGTCATTTGATGATTTCCCATACAGATCGAAAAAAGGGATAAGTACACCGGACTCACCGACGTCACTGCTGTGCGATCGGTAGACACAGGTGTAAACAATTTTGTCTACATCAGTTTCAACCAACAGCCATAGGGACGAGAAGTTAGGGTCTTCAAGATGACGGAGACGTCGGTAACGTCATTGCGGACATACACACAGACCCAGCAGGAAATGCTGCTCCAATGAGTATCCCGGGTAGCTGAGGTATGCCGCATCTGACGTACATCTAATGTGGGTCTCCGTCATGAAAAGCAGGTAGGGCTTATCATTCTCTAGGTGGTGATGGACTGCATCGAGATTAGAGTGCAGACTTCGAATGTTGGAGAGGTGCACTTGAAATGAGAAGACGTGCGTCTACTGTGCATACCTACATAATATGTTCTTTTCTTTTTATTACTGTTCATTTTTGAAACTGAGTGAATAGGAAGGAAGACGGCACTTGAGTGAGGTGATGCAATGTTAAACCCAACAACGCGACCAACGATGCTGCGCCAGAGGGAGATTGATCTGGAGACTGCGGGGCGTCCGAACCCCCGCACGGATCACCATCGGGTTCTCTCATGCGGTCGCCAGTCGGCACAAGGGGCCCACTCTGGGATTTTTCGCAGTTGGCGGGCAGCCTTTCGTGGGTGGCTGGCACACTATTAATTGTACTCCCATCTACCTGCGGTTGGCCAGCGGAACACTGTGCTTCGAATCCTGCTACCCTCCACGACCAAATTCCCGACACAACAACATTTGGCGCACTGTACCCGGCACACATCGCAACATAACTGCTCAGACCCGTCCTCCGTACGGCTTCACCAGACTTCATGCCTGAACACGACGAATCGCTTGGCGGCAAGATCTTGTCTGGTGGGTGGTAACTTCTGCCGGCAGCCGATGTAATGGCCTACCACCGAGAAATATTAATTGAATGCAGGATTTATAGCGGATGCTCAATCAGAAGGCTCAGGAAGTTTCAAGAGAATAAGTTCATGACAAATAGTGCCTATTTTATGTGCTATCCCATGTGCCATATTACAATGCCAGTTTCAAGGCCCAGAACAAAAGAAAAGCCATAGTATATGGCAGTCACACTCAGATAATAAGAGTGATTATGTAGAAACAATTTATTTTGATATGTAATAAAGCTTGATAATTTTGTTATAAATTCTTTATTTTAGTTTTCCAATTATATCATGCCACTCTTATACCTCATCCCACCTATCCTCATCATGACAGCCTCCGTGGCGTAGCGGTGGCGGACGCGGCCGCTGCGCAAGGTGGCGCGGGTTCGATCCCCGCACAGTGCAAGTATTTGTATGCATGAATATGAATATTTGTACTGGTCTGGTCGTGCCTCGGAAAGCACGTTAAGCCGTTGGTCCCGGTTGCCCTACGAACATCTAGTGGCAGTAGTTACGGGTTGTTGGAGCCCTCAAAAGTCCTACAAGTGGTCTAACTGCAATGCTTCGATGTCGCCTTCGGGTTGTGGAGGTCAGACGGCAGTCGCTTCATGGAAAATGTCGAAGTTTAGCCATATCAGCAGTTGGACTGGTAAAGCGAACCCCAGACTCCAAAGCTGAAAAGGCTTCGGATGTGACTGGGATTAACACTGGGACGATGATGATGATGACTCTTATACCTCATCTTTATTATACATGTAGCTTGAGCTCCTTCGTCATCGTACTCGTACCCCGGCTTTGCATAAGATTAAATAGTAGGTGATAAGTGGCTTTCATAGACGCTTTCAAACTTGCACCTGTAAACAAATACTATAATAGTTATTAAAAAACACTATGACCCAGCTGCATGGGCAGAATGAAGTATTATAAAATAGACTCAAGTGTTGGAGAATGGAATTTTATATAAATAGATTTTATTGTTGTGTATGAAAATAATGGTGATTGTTTGAATTTGGAATCGTGGGCTTTTGTTATTTTGACTGTAGAAAATTTTCAAGGACACTTCATTTTGAGTTTTTGTAGTAGAGACATGTTTTCGTTTTGATGAACTTATTATTTAATTTTGTTTACGCTCAATCCTTCTCTGTATGAGAGGAGACATGTGCCCAGCAGTGGGACGATAAAAGGTTGATGATTTATTTATTTATTATTATTTAATAATTATAAACTAGTGCTTGACTGCAATCCCGCATAATGGTAAGCAGTGATGCAATCGTTGATGGTAAAGCGCACTAGTTTATTAAGCCTATTCACTTAAAAAACTAAGGAATAGGAAGGATGACGGCAGTTGAGCGAGGTGATGCAATGTTAAACCCAAAACCAACACGACCAAACGAAGCTGCGCTAGAGGAAGATTGATCTGGAGACTCTCCACGACCAAACTCCCGACATAGCAACATTTGACGCATCGTACCCGCCACACATCGCAACGCAACTGCTCAGACCCGTCCTCCGTACGGCTTCACCAGACATCATCATGATGATGATGATGATGATGATGATGATGATGTACCCCCAGAGTGTTATAGTGTGTGGGTTTGTGTCTTAAAATGGATTAATATAAAGCAGATGTCATGAATTTATAAAGCAGTGTTTTTCTTATTAAATGATCGACTCCCAATAACCTCCACAGGTCTAGCACACTGCCACTACGCAACTACTAAAGGTTCGACAACTTCAAAAACAAGAACATTTCTAAAAGTTTTAATTAATGTTAACAAGCATTAATTTCAAATCATTTTTAATTAATGTTAACAGGCATGAATACACATATTAGCATAGCTTGTATTGGCTACTGTTTTCAACACTCATTTGGTTAGTTTATGGTTATAGTGGACATTCGAAACTTACCCATTAAACGATTTAAAAGCTATATAAAGGCTAACCTTTGCAAAAAGGGGTATTATAAAATCACAGATTATTAAGAAGACAATAAAAGCTTGGGACTGAGCTGCGCGCTCTGCTAAGAACTGTTATTAATTTTAAATTTTAATTAAGCAATATGCGTAATTATGTTACAATTATGACATTTTAAACACGTTTTTTTAAGTCACGTAAATTATTGTAAACATTTTCATTTTTAAAGTCTGGACTTGAAAAAAGATGATGATCCCTGAGTTTGCTTCGGCTTTTTCTTCTCAGAGGTAGTCAATTAGGAAATGCCGGCTCCATCTAATTTAAAAAAATATGACGTGTAAAAGTGGTCAATTATCCTACTTGCTTAATATACGATTTCATTTCTTATTCAAATTGAATGGCGTGCAATCGGAAAGGCCTATGTCCAGCACTGGACTGCTGTAGCCTGATGATGATGAAGAGTACATAACAAATACCATGCAAATACGGAGAAACGAACTTATTAAATTAATTATCAAATACCTCTTTTCCAAAAATTTATGACTTACGTCTGTCAAAGTCACGACCTATAATTTTTATTATAGTTACGCTTTGATCGCGAACGACTGAATATAATGCCATAAACCCCACGCTTGGCAGGCGAGTTGGCGATCGCAGTAATTTGATATTCCACAGGAGAAGCGCGGCGGCTTCTCCTGTGGAATATCTAATGGTGCCCGCTTCCCTGGTGAGAGTTCCCTTAGTCGCCTCTTTCGAAACCCACTGGAGGATATGGGCTGGTACTATTCTAAGCCCAGTACCACACTTCGGCTAAAATAGGGAGAAGAATAACTGGAACGAAAGATTTATTTTTATATTTATATTTATTTATTTATTTATTTATTTTATTTATTTATTTATTTAGGTGAGCATTTCATCTGAGGGCCAATATTTTTACTCTGTAAATAATGGTCCTTTAGTGGGTCAGCACTTGGAAGTTGAGCTTTCTATTAATATTAATAAGAAGGGCCGCACCGAATTAATGTTCCATAATAATTTTAACAAACGCGAAACGATTACGAAAAAAGCCCTATGTGTAAATGAATTATAAATCTAGTAACACCTAACCACGGTTTAAAACTAAGAAAAGGTTTAGGATTTCTTTGAAAAAGAATATCTTAAAATCATTTAATTAGATTTATTTATGTAGAAAGACTTCACCAAAAGCATCTGTACCTAATATTCTTACGGGAGTGATTTTATTCTGATTTTGGAGGGCTTGGCTGCTGAACCGCATGTGCTATAAGCCCCGTTATTTATGATCCGTGATTCCGGACGACCAGTCTGTTCACGTCCACGTTTGGTTGTGCCGGTTCTTTGTTTATTCAGTCAAGTACATAATGCTTCAAAATGTATAGCGGTAATAAATTTCTCTCTCTCTCTCTTCTCTTTCAGATGAAACTGGGGCAGGTACTGATAACAAACAATCGGAACGGACGCGATGTGCTTCTCTATATTGTGCTTGCAAAAATCGGAACTCATTTCGAATTTCGTGCCGAAATTCCTAATGATGTTGGATGCCGACCAAGAAATCCATGGCTTTTTGCTTCCAACGGAATTTAAGATTAATACAAAAGTGAAATATATGTGTAAGTATTACTGATGGTGATATTGAAGGATTATCGAATCATATTTTGCAGGACGTATACCCAGCATGTGTACGAGTAGAATACGGATACAACATGCATTTCTTTAGTAACAATGCATAACATTTTCTTTAGTACCAATGGGAGTCCCACAGGGGTCAATTCTTGGTCCATTTTTGTTTCTTATTTACATCAATGACCTGCCGTGCCTCATAAAGGATAATCATGATATAGTGTTGTTTGCAGATGACACTTCACTTTTATGTAAACTTAAACGTCAGCAGCAGGTTACTGACGATGTAAATAGCGCGATCTCCAAAGTAGTCCACTGGTTTAATGTTAATAATTTACTCTTAAACGAGAAAAAAACAAATGAATTAAGTTTACTCTACCTCACGTTAGGCAGGTGAAAACTAAAGTGTTGATAAAGCGGGAAGAATTGAAATCTGAAGACAGCACAGTATTCTTGGGTATAACTCTGGATGCTAAGCTTCAATAGGGTCCACAGGTTGAAAAATTATCAAAAAAAACTAAGTTCTGCTGCATACGCAGTTAGCAATTCGTAATTTGACTGATATTGTGACGACCCATTTAGTGTACTTTGGCTATTTCCATAGCGTAATGTCGTACGGCATTCTGTGGTGGGGAAATGTCGCCGATATTCAAACAATATTTGTTTTGCAGAAACGAGCTGTTCGTGCAATTTATAAATTAAGTCCGAGACACTCTCTCAGAGAAAAATTTAAAGAGATTAATACACTGACCGTGCCGTCTGAATATATTTATGAAAATCTTTTGTATGCTCATAAAAATATAAAATTGTTTAAAAAATACAGTGATGTCCATAATATAAATACTAGAAACAGGCACAAATTTATTGTACCTACAACAAGGCTCTAGAAAATAGGTGGCTCTTGTAGATGCCAATGTACATATACATTTTTACAATGGACTTCCAGAGGTGGTTCAAGATCTGAGCCTGAATAAATTCAAATCCTTCATTAAACGTAAGTTGTGTCAGAAAGCATTTTATAGTGTCAAGGATTATATTGAAGACAAAATGACTTGGGCTTGAGCTGCGTCCCATTTCTATACACTGACTGTTCTTGGATTTTTCCTCTTGTAGTTTTAATTTGGAATGGTTTTTTTTTTTACTCAAAGCCAGTATTACACACTATGTAGCCAAGCATATTGTACGTTACGGAATAGCATTGCTGACAGGGGTGTTCGGAACTGGTACAGCTACACAGGAGCTAAACTTAGTATTCGGGAACACTGTTGGAGCTGCTGAACCTTGGACAAAACTAGCTTTGCATTGTGTAGATTCAATTTCTTAGTATTGTATAATTGCGTGGCACACTCTTCTTCTTCTTCAGCCTATAGATGTCCACTGCTGGACAAAGGCCTCCCCCAAGGCTTTCCACGCCGACCGGTCTTGTATCCGCATGCATCGGCTTCCCGCGACCTTCACCAGGTCATCGGTCCACCTTGTTGGGGGCCTCCCTACGCTGCGTCTTCCAGTACGTGGCCGCCACTCCAGAACCTTACTGCCCCATCGGCCATCGGTTCTATGAGCAATGTGCCCTGCCTACTGCCACTTAAGTTTAGCGACTCGCAGAGCTATGTCGGTGACTTTGGTTCTTCTGCGGATCTCCTCATTTCTGATTCGATAACGCAGAGAAACTCCGAGCATAGCTCTTTCCATTGCCCTTTGTGTGACTCTGAGCCTTCGTATGAGGCCCATTGTGAGCGACCACGTTTCAGTTCCGTAAGTCATCACATGGCACTCGTGTAAGCACAATATACTTGCTGTAAAGCATCTATTTGTTGGGTTAGTCTTTTTTATTGACTTGATTGTGCTCTGACTGTTGAGAGTATGTCATGCTCACTCAAATGTCTCGCTGGTGGTGGCGTGTGTGTTGGGTCATTAGGTTCCCTTCCATGTGGTTGAGCTGAATGATGCTGATCCATACGTCATGTTCGTGAACGGACGCCGTCAGAGGGGACTGGGCATCTTTTAGCTGCCACGGCGTATTTTAGTTTCTGAATTGTTCTTTTTTTTGTGTGTTCTCCATAATGGACGCTCTTAGCGTACAATACATGTAACTTTAACTGTAATATTAATCAGAAATTTACAAATATTTTATCAAAACTGTAGAGGTTTAAGAACAAAAACGCATATGGTTAGTCGCAATGTGTATTGTAATAACTATGATATAATAATTCTGTCCGAGACTTGGCTTAATGACACCGTGCAAAGCAGTGAGCTTTTCGACGACAGATACGTAGTTTACAGGAGAGACAGATAAAGTTCGGGTTTGCAAAGTGGTAAAGAAGGCGGAGGAGTTTTAATAGCTGTCAATAAAATAATCAACTCTAAGCGGTCTGTGCAATTCGAAAGTAGTTGTGAAGACCTTTGGGTTCTTTTGGATCTTCCTGCTGCTCACCCTGTCCGTCGAATGGCTCTCTGCCGCCTCCAGTACGCATTACTTACTTGGAAAAAATTCTTGGATAAGTGTAATGCAGCCTTTGAACAGTTTAGTGATTCATACGTATGTATTACAGGCGATTTCAACTTAGGCTTAACTTAGCACCTTGACAACGTGTGACTACGCCTTTCCAAACATGAAAATTTATCTCTAAATAGTGAATATTGCATACTTCAAAATAGTATTGTATGACATTATTGTCAATTTACAACGAAGGCATCTTGGTAGAGTCTACTGTGTCCATTTACTTGCAACTACATTAGCAACTTTGTTCAGTTCAGTATTCTGAAAATCTTGTTTTATACTTTTTCAGCATCGTTTTTTGTCGTAGTTGGGTTTTAGTTTTTTTACTTTTTATTATTTGTACTATTTTGGTGTTAAAGTGTATTTGTGGCGCATAATATTAACAAAACTTAAAGTGATGAACTAAAAACTAGGTACTTGACATATTACATCTACACGCACATATAACAACATAAGCCAGAAGGCATATAGTGCAGAGGACATTTTTATGGGAGTTTTAGCCAGTTATCAAACTGTTTCCGCCTTCACCGCGTGGAGTTACTCCCAGCTTATGCCGTTTTCATTAGTGCATTACATATTCTATTAATGTTCACAATGCTCTATATTGCATAAAGCGATTCACAGTTCCGATGTGATCCGCGCTTTACTCTTATCGCTCATATTTAACATCATTAAAGCATTTTTGTAATTATGTACAAGCATAAAGTACTCGTGAAGCTCTTTCACGTGATACCAAACACGGTATATTTATTTTAATTTTATATTAACATAGAACTTTTTGTCCGCTAGAGGGCGCAATACTAAATTTGGTGACAACCTTTATAGCTCATAACTAACAGAATATCAAGGCCCTTCTAATGGTAACTGCAGTGGTCTTATTCTGATAAGTAGTAAAGAAGCTATGAACGTAAAGATGTGAATTATATGCAACCAGCCCATGAATACAGATAAAGTCACAAGCAAATGCTAGCAATATAAATATATATTCAAAATGTACAAGTAAAGCGCTTTCAAATGATACCAAACACGGCATAATTATCTTAACTTTATTTTTTTACTCTGTATATTTTGTCCGCTAGAGGGCGCCACATTAGGTTTTGTGAAACTCCATATAGCCTATAACCAGCGGACAATTAAGACGCTTCTAATGATATGTCATTTGTCGAATTCTGATAAGTAGTTAAGAAGTTACGAGGGAACAGATGAACATACATACATACATACATAGCCTGTCAAAATCATAACCCTCCTTTTGCTTTGCCGTAGTCGGGTAAAAATGATGTTGTATAACGGCCTAATTCGAAGCGTGTTGGAGTACTGTAGCGTAATTTGGAGGCCACACTATGCTTCACATTCGTTGCGGCTTGAACGTGTTCAAAAGCGTTTTCTATGGCATTTGGTGTTTTCCAGCGGCTTGGCAAAAAAAATACGTTCTTATAGTGATAGACTGAAACACTACAACATGGTCTCCCTGGAGAAACGCCGACGGCTAAACGACGCAATGTTGATGACCCATAAAATTGACTGCCCCCAGATATTAAACACTTTTAATTTCCGTGCCCCCTCAAGAATTCCTCGCAATCCAATAACACCACTGTGGCCACCACAAAGGAGAACGGTTTTAGGCGCCAATTCCCCATATGCTAGATTTTGTAAGGTGGTGAACAATTGTAGCAATCAAATTGATCTGCACTTTGACTCCTTTAGCAAATTGAAAGCCGCATTTTACAAATGTCTTGCGGATTTGAATTAGCACTCACTTTCTGGCAATAAATGAAACATGTATTTTTTTTCCAATAATTTAGTTTAAGTTTTAATTTAGTTTAATACCTGTACAACTCCATTTTTGTATGCATGTGGAGTTCACCTGTAAGTGATTGTTACACTACTCTGTCACCTTTTAAAATTACACTGGATGGATTATAATTACTGGATGTGGTACGTAAAGTAACACTTTACGTACCACATCCAGTGTAAACAGTTGTTGGTGGACTTAAATAAATAAAATAAATAAATAAAATAAATATATGTCTGCATCGTTCTCACACGGTTGATTTCAAAACAAATGATGTAATCAAATATTTGTATCAATAGCTTGACAATTTAAAAGAGTGTCCAAGCAGTTTCTTGCCCGTTTTTCTCCATAGGTACATACTCTTTGGAATGGGAGACTAGCTTCAGCTTACTGACTGACCGACCTTCTGACAATTCAAAAGTGCCTGTAACTGGTTATTTGAAATAAATGCTTTGATTTGATTTGTGACTAGAAGGGTATATTTTACTGAATCCGTGTTAACAGACTGACTGATATTTGTATACTTATACCAGTTTAGTTATCCGGAACTTGCTAACTCTCCGAAAATTTAATATCGATAAAAGCACTCAACTTCCGAATGAAATGAGAAATATCAAAATTGTCTTTTGATAGAAGTACAAAGGACATTTTTCCGTTATTATTTTTGACCAATAACAAAAGGTCCTTAAAAAATTAATAAAAGAACCTACTAAATTTAATTAATATCGACATTAACACCGGATGCACAAAACTTACCGTGGTGGTATTCTATCAATAGTGGAATGATAACTTACTACTCATCTACGAGCTACGTAAGAGTAATTCTTTTATGAATTCTCCAGGCTAGGTGTGTTAACTATTTCAGGTAATGTGTTTCTATGAGTAACCTAACCATCACCAATAATAAAAAATAATAATAGAAAACAAATAAAGAAGGAGTACAAAAGGTATCTAATGTAACACTATCGAGTAAGTGTGTAGGCAGAGTTGTTTCATGGAAACGTAAAATATTGAATTGTGTATGTAATTAGAGCGTACCGTGGAACCAGCGTTGTGTATCTTACAATTACCAATAAAAAAAAATTATTATTATATTTTATCACAACTTGCAGGTTTGATGTTAAATTTTCATGAGTACCTGTTTATTTTTCTTTGCTTTGAATACTGTATTACATTCTAGGCATAATTTTTGTATAAATCTAACAGAACTTATTCTTTATCAAAAGTTTGTTTTCTTGCTAAAATATACAACTTAGCAGCGATTTATTCTGAACTTTCTTTATTTACATGATTTATGTTGTGAGGTTGTTTTCTTAAATCTGAATTCATGCGCTTGAGGTATATGTTGCCTTTTTACCTGACTACGGCAAAGCAAAAGGAGGGTTATGATTTTGACAGGCTGTGTATGTATGTAGGTATGTATGTATGTATGTATATATGTATGTATTTATATCATCTGTTCCCTCGTAACTTCTAAACTACTCATCAGAATTCGACAAATGACATATTTATTAGAAGCGTCTTAATTGTCCGCTAGTTATAGGCCATATGGGGTTTCACAAAATCTACTGTGGCGCCCTCTAGCGGACAAAACATACAGAGTAAAAAAATAAAGTTAAGATAAATATGCCGTATTTGGTATCATTTTAAAGCGCTTTATTTGTACAATTTGAATATATATATATATATATATATTTATATTGATAGCATTTGCTTGTGACTTTACCTGTATTCATGGGCTGGTTGCATATAATTCACATCCTTTCGTTCATAGCTTCTTTAATACTTATCAGAATAAGACCACTGTAGTACCATTAAAAGGGCCTTGATATTCTGTTAGTTATGAGCTATAAAACTTGTCACCAAATTTAGTATTGCGCCCTCTAGCGGACAAGAAGTTCTATGTTAATATAGAATTAAAATAAATATACCGTGTTTGGTATCACGTGAAAGAGCTCCACGAGTACTTTATGCTTGTACATAATTACAAGAATGCTTTAATGATGTTAAATATGAGCGATAAGAGTAAAGCTCGGATCACGGGAACTGTGAATCGCTATATGCAATGTAGAGCAGTGTGAACATTAATAGAATATGTAATGCACTAATGAAAACGACATAAGCTGGGAGTAACTCCACGCGGTGAAGGCGGAAACAGTTTGATAACTGGCTAAAACTCCCATAAAAATGTCCTCTGCACTATATGCCTTCGGGCTTATGTTGTTATATGTGCGTGTAGATGTAATAGGTCAAGTACCTAGTTTTTAGTTCATCAGTTTAACTTTTGTTAATATTATGCGCCACAAATACACTTTAACACCAAAATAGTACAAATAATAACGTTGTCAAGGTGCTACGGTAGGTAGGTATATGTAACGTGTGACTACGCCTTTCCAAACATGAAAATTTATCTCTACATAGTGAATATTGCATATTTCAGAATAGTGTTGTATGACATTACTACTGTGTCCATTTACTTGCAACTACATTAGCAACTTTGTTCATTTCAGTATTCTGAAAATCTTGTTTTATACTTTTTCAGCGTCGTTTTTTGACGTAGTTGGGTTTTAGTTTTTTTACTTTTTATTATTATTCTCCAATACCATAGCATATGTATGATGTATAAAAAAATGCAATAAAATAATACTGGAATTACAGATGCTGAATTACTATGTTTAGGAAAGGCCTATGTACAACTATGGACGTCCCTCTGCTGAAATAGTGATAATGAACATTAATCCATACTTAATATTATAAATGCGAAAGTAACTCTGTCTGTCTGTTACGCTTTCCCGTTTAAATCTCTCAACCGAATTTGATAAAATTTGGCACAGACAATCTTTAGACCCTGAGGAAGGACATAGGCTACCTTTTATTGAAAAACTTGATATTCCCGAGGGAAATCTAAAAAGCGCGATATAACCGAATTCCACGCGGGTGGAAAGCTAGTAATAAAATAAAATAATTACGAACAATTACCAGAGATGTATTGTGAAAGACGACAACACGGTTGACATCTGTCGGGCATGCCACCGTCCGGGGAAGTCTATACCCCATATTATCTTCGAGTGTTCTCGCCTAGCTAACGGAGAGTACTTGCATAGACACAACTCACTCTGAAATACAACCTTGTGGAATCGTAGGTGCCGTACTACAGGTGTGCCCGATCCACTCTTCTAAAATGGAAATTGGACATTGTATACGTGAATTGATCCATCATCACTGACAGAATTATAGTTGCCCTCAAGCCTGATATAGAGTCGGTGGATGATCAGAGCGACGCGTAATGATAGTTGATATTACCGTCCCGGATTATACGAACCTCCTCAAAACTGAGAAATATAAACAAATCAAATATCTTGGCTCGCGAAGCTGTCGACATGTGGGATGTGGACTTAATAATGTGCCGATCGTTGTGATAGCCAATAGTCAAGAGCCTACACCAACACCTTAGGAGGCTTCCGTTAGGCAACTGGATCAAGTTCTTGATTCAGAAAATACTACTTCTGAACACGGCTCGCATTGTCAGGAGGTTCTCTCTGGAGCGCTAACCACCGTGCACTGGTCTGATAGATTGGACCCTGCTTCCGACATCGGTAGATCACTATATTTTTAATGAATTTTGTACATGTTTTTTTTATATATTAAGAAATATTATAAGAAACCAATTATGCTAAACTAGCTGCGCCCCGCGGGTTCTCTCACGTAAGTTTCGATCCCGTGGGAGTATCGATATAAAAAGTATCATAATTATATGTTATTCCTGGTTAAAAACCATTTGTGTGCCAAATTTAATTCAAATTGGTTAGTGTTTCTTGTGTGAAAGAATAACAAACATTTATAATATACATATGTAGGTGGGATAAATTCATTGTTCAGATTTAGGTATAAATAGATTGTATAAATAACGCCAATACCGCTAATGAGCTGTATACGGTTAGGCTGGAAGTCGTTCCAAACATAGTTGGAAAAGGCTAGGCTAGATGATTTATAGATGAAAGAAGGAAAGAAAGAAAGAAAGAAAATACATTTATTTAGCACAAACTAAAAGACACACAATACATCAGATAAAGACAAACATTAAAAAGTAAAACATAGTAATCAATACATAGTATAAAACAAAGTCGCTTTCGCTGTATGTCCGTATGTATGCTTAGATCTTTAAAACTACGCAACGGATTTTGACGCGGTTTTTTTTAATAGATAGAGTGATTCTTAAGGAAGGTTTGTATGTATAATAAATGCATAATATTAAAGGTTTCTAATGTGATGTCGTAAATAAGCCCGTTTTTTTGCGCTTATATTGCAAACGCTGGCTGAACCCTACGAGATAGACCAAAATAATGTACTACAGTATTGTTCACCTTAAAAAGTTCAACAAAAAAGTCCGCGGTCTATCTCTTAGGGATAACCCAGCATAACCATTTTTATTCTTTACTAAAAAATGCTTATTTACAAAGTGATTTTAAACAATACAGCATTAATCCTTATCCATTTAAGTACCTTAAATAAATTAGATCGATATGCTTTTTACAGCATGTAGTTTAAGTGAATATTACCGAAGATATTACAAATTTAAAATGCAGGGTCGTAGTTGTTTGCGCCGGGCGGCGCGTGCCTATAAATAGCGCGTCGATGGCCGCGCTTCGCCTTATAGCACTTTATGATTTGCAGCGATCGCACGCGTTTATCGGAGTTCTCTAGCGAGGAAAATATCAAGAATTAATTAAACTGAATAGAATAAGTATCTTTTGTTTTTTATTATTATAAGTAGGTACATTAGGTTAGATAGGATTAGCTTAAAACCATATTCCTTGGTATTTATTACATTAAGACTTTGATTTGAATTTAGAGTTAAGGCAATTTAGTATTAGGGCGAGCATTTTCAATTATTGAAAATTATAGTTAAGTTCATAGAAGAACTGAATAGAATAGGTATATTTTGTTGTTGATAATCTTTTGTTTTTAGTCAAACGAATAGTAAGTAAATATTTTTTACTCCAGCACTAACCAATAATTAGTGCAATTAGTTCATAATCATACGTATAGTTTTAAGTTGTGAGTTTAATCAAGTACTGAGTACCTAAGTATAAAATTTTGAACAGACATTATAAAGTTATGTCCGGAAGACGTCGTCGTGCGAACATAGGTCGTAGTACAGTGAATGCCAGAAGAGCACGTTCAGCAAGAGATGAAGAATCGTCAACGGAACGCGAGGCTCGCCTCAGCCAGCTCCGAGATAGAAATAGAACTGAGAGAGAAAGAGAATCCTCAATAGAGCGTGAGGCTCGCCACAGCCAGGATCGGGTTAGACGTAGAGTTCAGAGAGCCAGAGAATCCTCTGTAGAGCATGAGGCTCGCCTCAGCCAGAATAGAAATCGAATACAGAGAACGAGAGAATCAGCACAGACACATAGTAACGCTGAACAAAACGGACAACCGATCAGCCAAAGATGGGTAAATAAAGAATATTCTGCCATGAATTACGATCCTTTGATTTGTTACAAGGATGATCGTATTGTGTCCATAGGTACTATGTCAGTAGTGTGTGAATATTGTTTGGCATTGAAGTTCAAGGACGAATCGAAAGGTTTGTGTTGCTTACAAGAAAAAGTAAAATTAGAAGAAATTCTTCCTCCACCTGAACCACTTCACTCTCTGCTTACGGGTGATCATCCGAAATCCAAACAATTCATACGCAATATCCGCCGTTACAATAACGCATTTCAAATGACGTCTTTCAAAAGTAAGCAAGTTGTTGAGCGCGGTTTTATGCCTACATTTAAAATTCAAGGGCAAGTGTATCACTTGGCTGGGAGCTTGCTACCACTTCGACCAGATGATCACAAATTTCTGCAAATTTATTTTATTGCAGACCCAGATACACAAGCATCAACGCGGTGTTCGATTATCACACAGCCAATAGATATAGATTTGATCAGATCTCTTCAAGATATGTTACATTCTCATAACAGCTACATTCAGTCTTTTAAAACTGCTATTGAGAGTGTTTCAATAGATACTCCAGACTATAATGTCGTAATCCATGCAAATAAAGTTCCTGTTGGAGAACACAGAGGGCGATATAATGCGCCTTCCACGAGTGAAGTAGCAGTGGTAATAGCTGGACAGCAATTCGACAAAAGAGATATTGTGTTGCGCAGTCGTGATGATAATTTGCAAAAAATATCAGAGTTACACAGATCTTATGACAGCTTACAATATCCTTTGATGCTATGTCGCGGAGAAGATGGTTATGCCAATAATGTTCCTCAAGTTGACCCAACCAGTAGTGCACCTCTGCGTAAGACAGTGTCGTGTATGAACTACTATTGCTTTTGCTACCGTATAATGACAAGACAAAACAATTTCAACTCTTTGCTTAGATATGGAATGTTGACAAACCAATACTTTGTCGATCAATATGCGAAAATTGAATCTGAGAGATTGGCTTACATTCGTAACAATCAAACTAAATTGAGAGCAGAAAATTACATTCACCTTCAGGATGCTTTACAGGCGAATGAACACAGCAACAAAATTGGACAGTTGGTTATACTACCTTCATCATTCACAGGTGGACCTCGATATTTACATGAAAAATCACAGGACGCAATGACTTATGTCAGACATTACGGTAAACCTGATTTATTCATTACTGCAACATGTAACCCAAATTGGCCAGAAATCAAAGAAAATATTAATACCAATTTAACTCCACAAGACAGATATGATATAGTTAATAGAGTCTTCCATTTAAAAGTACAGAAACTCCTACACCTCATTAACAAGTCTCATATATTCGGTCCGCCGCGCTGTCATATGTACACTATAGAGTGGCAGAAACGTGGTTTGCCACATGTACATCTGCTGGTGTGGTTAGTGAACAAAATTAGACCAAATCAAATCGACAGCGTAATTTCAGCTGAATTACCGGTTAAGGAAGATGATCCTGTCCTGTTTGAAATAGTAAAAAAACACATGGTACACGGTCCCTGCGGGACTTTAAATCGTAATTCTGCATATATGCGAGATTCCAAATGCAGCAAAAAATTTCCGAAGCCATTTCAAATACAAACATCTACTAGCGATGACGGATATCCCAAATATCGACGACGATTGCCAGATCAGGGTGGGCAAAGTGCCACAGTCGGAAACTACGATATTGATAACCGATGGATCGTTCCACATAATCCGCTCCTTTTAAAAATTTTTGATGCCCACATCAACGTCGAGTTGTGCAGTTCAATAAAGTCGATCCAATATGTTACTAAATACATTAATAAAGGTAGCGATCAAGCTACTTTCAGCATACAATCACCAAATGAAGTGGAAACATATCAGTCTGGACGTTACATATGCAGTTCTGAAGCAGTATGGAGGATTTTATCATTCGAAGTTCACGATCGAGCTCCCACTATTGTCCACCTTGCAGTTCATTTAGAAAATGGACAAAGAGTATATTTCACTGAGAACAATATACAAGAAGTTGTCAATAACAGCATTCTTCAAGTTATGCGCTCAAGATGATTTCGCGAAAACACTGACATATGACAGAGTTCCAACTTACTATACATGGAACCAGAGTTCCAAAACATTCCAACGACGAAAACAAGGAACTGCGGTCGATGGTTTCCCCGGAATAAAAAAAACTGATGCTCTTGGTAGAGTCTACGCGATTCATCCCAACAACAGCGAATGCTTTCATTTGAGAATGTTACTCCATGTTGTAAAAGGCCCGACATCCTTTGCACACCTGAGAACTGTACAAGGTGTTATTTACAATACTTATCAAATGGCATGTAAAGCTATGGGACTCTTGGAAGACGATTCTCACTGGGAAAATACATTATCAGAAGCAGCTATTTGCAGTTCCGCTACATCATTAAGATATTTATTTGCCATCATAGTTGCGTTTTGTCAAGTAACTGATTCTGTTAGTCTATGGAATAAATTTCGAGAAAATATGGCCAGTGATATTCTGATTCGGCAACGGCGAGAATTAGTTTCAGATGATTTACAATATGACCAAAACATATTTGATGAAGCATTATTTGAATTGAACAAAGTAGTGCAACTACTGACGAGTAAATCGATCAATGATTTTGGACTGCCGATGCCAGCTAATATTAACTCAGATTTAACGAATAGTGCCGAATACACAAGAGAAACATCATACGATCAATCGAAACTTTTACAGAATATAGCCCAAGATGAGCCACGATTGAACATCGATCAGAAAAAAGTATTTACTACATTACTATCATCAATTGATAACAATGAAGGAAAAATATTTTTTCTTGATGCCCCAGGAGGTACAGGTAAAACATTTTTAGTTAATTTGCTTTTAACAAAAGTCAGATCCACCGGAAAAATTGCATTAGCTGTCGCGTCATCCGGCATTGCCGCTACGCTTTTAGAAGGAGGCCGAACTGCACACTCTACATTCAAGCTCCCGCTGAAAATCGCTACCGATGATAATAAGAGCGTCTGTAGTATTTCTAAACAGAGCAATACAGGAAAATTGATCCGTGACTGCTCATTAATAGTCTGGGATGAAGCCACCATGTCAAACAAGACATCTGTGGAAGCACTGGATAGGACAATGCGCGATTTGCGCAGTAAAAATGCACCTATGGGTGGATGTACAATTCTGTTCTCTGGAGACTTTCGCCAAATCCTACCGGTTGTCACTAGAGGAACACGTGCGGACGAAATAAATGCTTCCCTAAAAAGATCCAACCTTTGGCCATACGTTAATAAGTTAGAGCTTAAAACTAACATGAGGCTTTCATTATCTTCACGTGAGAACAGGCTTTTTTCAGAGATGCTGCTAAAAGTTGGCAATGGAAAGTTAACTCAAAGTGATGGAAGGATTAACCTAGATAACCTTTGTGTTTTGATAGACAACATCCAAGATTTGGTCAACAATTTCTATCCTGACATTCATAACATAAGTTGTAAGACTCTATCTTGGTTCAAAGAAAGAGCCATCCTGTCACCAACCAACGAACAAGTAGATAAGGCAAACAACTTGATTCTTGCAAAAATTGATACGCCGACGCAAATATACTACTCGGTCGATACTGTTCTCGACTCGGAAGAAGCTGTACATTTTCCTACAGAATTTCTTAATTCTTTGAACCCTTCTGGACTCCCTCCTCATAAAATGGAATTGAAAGTAGGTTGTCCTGTTATTTTATTAAGAAATCTGAATCCTCCTAAGCTCTGCAATGGTACACGTTTGCTGGTAAAATCACTAAAAAAATTCATAATAGAGTGCACAATACTCACCGGATGTGGTACCGGAGAAGATGTACTAATTCCCCGAATTCCTCTGATACCATCAGATTTACCGTTCCAATTTAAACTCCTACAATTTCCGGTAAAGATATCTTTTGCAATGACCATTAATAAATCGCAGGGTCAAACTTTTAACGTTGCAGGATTAGACTTGAGTGTTGAGTGTTTTTCACATGGCCAATTATATGTCGCGCTGTCAAGAGTAACGTCTAAGCAAAACATGTTTGTATTGGCTAATGACAAAAAAGCTGTAAACGTTGTGTATAAGGACATTCTGTAGTAGGTATATTTTGCATTGCATCCGTGCGAAGCCGGGGCGGGTCGCTAGTAATAAAATAAAGTAATTTTTTATAAAACAAATTAATGTAGAAAACCGAGCCTTATCTGTGCCTCCCGGCTGCACCAAAAAGGCCCAGTTCAGCAAAAATGCCAGAGAACCAGTGCCTGACGCTGGTTTTCAACTGAACCTGATATGTGAGGTGACGGATGTAAAACAGTTTTATACAGCAATGTGAATTGTGTATGCAAAAAAATACAATATAAAAAAAAATTGTGTTAAGTATATAAAAACAATTTTTACGTGTGTATATGTATACGAAATGTCATTATGAATAGTAAAATAGAAACAGAGCTATATCAGTAAATAAATAAATAATTTAATACTCAATAATTTAATCTATTTTATGCACGTAAAAATAAAAATTAAACCCAAAAAAAACCGGCCAAATGCGAGTCGGACTCGCACACCGAGGGTTCCGCCGTACAAACGTAGCGGTTTACAATTTATGACGTACTAGCTTTCCGCCAGCGGCTTCGCCCGCGTGGGGTTCGGTTATATCGCGCTGTTTAAATTCCCCTCGGGAACATCAAATTTTTCCGGGATAAAAGGTAGCCTATGTTCTTTCTCAGGGTCTAAAGATTGTCTGTGTCAAACTTCATCAAAATCGGTTGAGAGGTTTAGGCGGGAAAGCGTAACAGACAGACAGAGTTACTTTCGCATTTATAATACTAGCATTGATTTAGAATTTTTCACAGGTTAGAGGCAATTAGATTTAAGAAGTGTTTGATATGAATTTCAACTTTAATATCTCTACGCGTTCATGTGAAAAAGGGTAGGTAGTAAGTTAATAATTATTAAAAAAATATTTTATGTCATGTAAGCAAAAATAATATTTTAATATTTATGTAACTTCAAATTTATCATTTTCACAATTTTTCCTTTATCTGTCTGTACTATAATATAACGTTGCTTCGTGCCGAATTTCAAGATTCTGAGTTCACGGGAAGTACCTTGTAGGTTTTGATTCCCTAGCGTGTCGTCTAAGGTGTCGGTATAAACTGCTGTATCTTTTGATCGCTTTAACATAGAAGTTTGATTTTTTCTCCGCTTAAAGGGACAATAGACCTAGGTATTTGATATAAATTTCAATTTGATACCTTTATTAGTTCGTGAGAAATAAAGTAGTAAGTTTCATTTTATTAAAATATGTTTATTATATTATATAACTAAAAAATGTGATTTTCGCAATTTTTCCTATATTTGCATTATATGACAATCCTTCAAGCCAAATTTCAAGATTCTGAGTTTACGGGAAGTATCCTGTAGGTTTTGATTCCTTTGCGAGTGTCGAAAATTTGTTGAAAATATCGACATAATCGGCTGTATCTTTTGATTAGCTTGGCTTAGAAGTTTGATATTTTCACAGCTTAAAGGGACAATAGACTTAGGTATTTGGTATAAATTTCAATTTGATAACTTTATTCGTTCGTGAGAAATAAGGTAGTAAGTTCCATTTTATTAAAATATGTTTATTATATTATATAACTGAAAAAATGTGATTTTCGCAATTTTTCCTATATTTGCATTATATGACAATCCTTCATGCCAAATTTCAAGATTCTGAGTTTACAGGAAGTATCCTGTAGGTTTTGATTCCTTTGCGAGTGTCGAAAATTTGTTGAAAATATCGACATATCGGCTGTATCTTTTGATTAGCTTGGCTTAGAAGTTTGATATTTTCACAGCTTAAAGGGACAATAGACCTAGGTATTTGGTATAAATTTCAATTTGATAACTTTATTCGTTCGTGAGAAATAAGGTAGTAAGTTCCATTTTATTAAAATATGTTTATTATATTAAATAACTAAAAAAATGTGATTTTCGCAATTTTTCCTATATTTGCATTATATGACAATCCTTCATGCCAAATTTTAAGATTCTGAGTTTACGGGAAGTATCCTGTAGGTTTTGATTCCTTTGCGAGTGTCGAAAATATCGACATATCGGCTGTATCTTTTGATTGGCTTGGCTTAGAAGTTTGATATTTTCACAACTTAAAGGGAAAATAGACCTAGGTATTTGGTATAAATTTCAATTTGATAACTGTATTCGTTCGTGAGAAATAAGGTAGTAAGTTCCATTTTATTAAAATATGTTTATTATATTAAATAACTAAAAAAATGTGATTTTCGTAATTTTTCCTATATTTGCATTATATGACAATGCTTCATGCCAATTTTCAAGATTCTGAGTTTACGGGAAGTATCCTGTAGGTTTTGATTCCTTTGCGAGTGTCGAAAATTTGTTGAAAATATCGACATAATCAGCTGTATCTTTTGATTGGCTTGGCTTAGAAGTTTGATATTTTCACAGCTTAAAGGGACAATAGACTTAGGTATTTGGTATAAATTTCAATTTGATAACTTTATTTGTTCGTGAGAAATAAGGTAGTAAGTTCCATTTTATTAAAATATGTTTATTATATTATATAACTAAAAAAATGTGATTTTCGCAATTTTTCCTATATTTGCATTATATGACAATCCTTCAAGCCAAATTTCAAGATTCTGAGTTTACGGGAAGTATCCTGCAGGTTTTGATTCCTTTGCGAGTGTCGAAAATTTGTTGAAAATATCGACATATCGGCTATATCTTTTGATTGGCTTGGCTTAGAAGTTTGATATTTTCACAGCTTAAAGGGACAATAGACTTAGGTATTTGGTATAAATTTCAATTTGATAACTTTATTTGTTCGTGAGAAATAAGGTAGTAAGTTCCATTTTATTAAAATATGTTTATTATATTATATAACTAAAAAAATGTGATTTTCGCAATTTTTCCTATATTTGCATTATATGACAATCCTTCATACCAAATTTTAAGATTCTGAGTTTACGGGAAGTATCCTGTAGGTTTTGATTCCTTTGCGAGTGTCGAAAATATCGACATATCGGCTGTATCTTTTGATTAGCTTGGCTTAGAAGTTTGATATTTTCACAGCTTAAAGGGAAAATAGACCTAGGTATTTGGTATAAATTTCAATTTGATAACTTTATTCGTTCGTGAGAAATAAGGTAGTAAGTTCCATTTTATTAAAATATGTTTATTATATTAAATAACTAAAAAAATGTGATTTTCGCAATTTTTCCTATATTTGCATTATATGACAATGCTTCATGCCAATTTTCAAGATTCTGAGTTTACGGGAAGTATCCTGTAGGCTTTGATTCCTTTGCGAGTGTCGAAAATTTGTTAAAAATATGGACATAATCGGCTGTATCTTTTGATTGGCTTGGCTTAGAAGTTTGATATTTTCACAGCTTAAAGGGACAATAGACCCGAGTATTTCATGTGAATTTCAGCTTGATACGTCCACGTGTTCTTGAGATAAAGGGTCTTGACAGACAGACAGACAGACGGACAACAAAGTGATCCTATAAGGGTTCCGTTTTTTCCTTTTGAGGTACGGAACCCTAAAAACGAGACAAATTAAAATATTTATAAATATATGTAACGTTGTAAAAAAACAGAAAGTTTCAAAAGGAATGCCTGCCATAATTTATTTAACACGCGCACTGCAGCATCATCGCACAACCCTGCAAGCAGGTAAGCCGGACTTCATCATATAATTGACACATTTAGTGTGACCATGTCTAACTGCCTCTGCGATTCTATGAGATGAATTGTGTTCACATTACTGTCTAATAATATTAACATCTATAATGGACCGACTCCGAAAATTTTGATATATTTATTACTCTACTGAGGAAATATTCACGCAATTAACCTAAATGGGAAGATGAAAAGCCCAAATAACAGGTAACTACATGTATTTGGTGGGTATAATGTTTGTAGAAAGGACAGATATATGTACATATATATAGGTATTAACCCCGTACCATGTTGTTAAACCTATTTTAAACAATCGCTCCATAGAGTTGTACACAGGGGTTTCGTAGCAAATGTTTAACATAAACCTTTAAAAACCTTGTCTTGTAAGCGTGACTAGGCTGGGTATAGAAATTAAATGTACAATTCATAATTTTAATATCTAATATTAAAATTAATACAAATAATAATTTTAATATGTAAGTAATATTAAAATATGTAATATTAAAATTATGAATTGTACATTTAATTTCAGTTTAGGGTTTGTATTCTGTGAGAACTTCTTAACTAGACCGGGTGCATGTTTATTTTAAAAGATTTCGTACTATTGTGATGTAAGTGGGTGCTGATGCAATAACCAATTATTCAAGGAATACCATGTGTAATTGAGAGCATTTATATCTTTCTGTGATCTTACGAATATCTGATGAATGGTTTTTTAAAGACAGCCTCCATTGACGTTTCATTTTATATCAGAAAACGCTCAATGTCCTTTCATAATCCCTTCATGAAGCCTACATGGCTTTAATAACATAATACAATGGGTAGAAAAATAAAGAATTCATCTTCCGTTTCCTATTGTATCTATACAAAGTGAGCCTCCACATATACCTTGGTTTTACAGGTTGTAATTTAGTCGCAATCACAGCTGTGTGTCGTTTACGGTCAGGAATCAACAAAGAACTTCCAAAATTTGGTCATGCAAAAACGGGACTCACCTAACTTTGAGTCGTGTGGTAAAGGAGCGCCCGTCACAAAACAACAGGATAGTATGTCGGGACGTCTGTGTGCGTGCGTATTTATATAACTTTGAATTCAGCTCGGTATATCGCTTAAACAGTTCCACTGTTTAAGCAGAAAAATCGACCTTAATCCCTTTTCGACCCTGATTGACCTGGATGACACAGTTGGTCTTCAACAAACCGTGGACTTCATCTGTCTCGATGATAACGAAGGCTCAGATGCGATTTAAAAATTTTCATTCATTGTGTGCTTACTTTTTTGTAGTATTCAGCTTTATTTAATTCAGATAGACTGTAAACAACTCTTTTATATCAAATAAAATGTGCAATATTCATAATATAGTCACTTTTTGTGTCACACGTTACTATAGTCACAGACTTAATACTATTACATGAACACCCTGCTCAGTCCGTCAGTCTAAATACCTATATAATTATTAATATTTAATTATTATATCGATAATAATTAAATAATATAATTATTAATTATATTATATCAATAATAATTAATTACTAAAAAATAAATAAAAATCACGACAACACACACGTTAACAAATGAAAGTTATATTTATTTATTTCAATATATTCATATATTTCAAGAAAGACATTTACAAGAGAAATCAAAGAAATCAACCGAATTTATATACTTTTTTGAGAAATATGTACCCTAAGTTAAATAATAATCGTGAATAACTGTCGAACCGGAGATGACATGTCAGGTGTTCCTCCGATAAATCTGAAAAAATTATACTGCAAAATGTTGACGAGATCGAGAGCCGTTAGACAATGTTCACACCTATCAATCACCACCGGACTCGTCGTTGAGCTCAGCCTCGCCGCCGCCGGTCCCCAGCGCCACAGTAAGAGCTGTGACGACCGCAGCCATGGTAGTTGCGCACCTTCCTGATGACACCTTCCCCTGCTATCCAAGATGTCGAAATATTCAGAGGAATAGCGAACCGATAAGAGCGAGGTATATTTTAGGGCGATACTTGCGAGTCGGCTTTGAGCCTATAGGTATTAGGGTATGTCGAAAGCGTTGGGTATCAATGTTACTGACATGAAGCAATCGGTGAAGGATGCTTCTTTCGCTGCCTGAAAGAAGTACTTATATAGTCTTGTGTTATGCGGAAACAAGGCGCGCGCCATTAACGGTTGGGCCATGCCGGGTTTGATGTATTCTTTCCGCATACTCAAATGGACTCGGACCGAACTCGATGCCCTGGATAGGAGGGTCGGTAAGCTGTTGACTACAAATTGTAATCAATTTGTAGTTGTATTGTGATCAATTTGTGTGTTCTTTCCTCATAACGGATAACTGTGGGTGATGTAATCATCACCCACAGTTATCGGTTATGAGGCTCTATATCCCGCGAAAATGTGAGGGTCGAGGTTTTTTAAATGCTAAGATCGTTCACAATTGCGAGATATACAGTCTAAAAACCGACGTAGGAATGCTTGATGTAGTCTTGGTTGTCAAGGGCCTCACTCCGCTCTCCTTAGTTAAGAGAACTGGCGCAAGTCAGTACCTAGTATTTGAAACTAATGATCACATGGATGTATGGCAGAGTAAGGAGCTACACGGACGCTTCTTCCGCGGCCTTCACGGTCCCGATGAAGATTTACTAGCATCCGTGGCCTGGCTGCGTTTTAGTGACCTATTTGGGGAAACTGAAGGTTCTGTCTGTGCAATTATGGACGAAGTTATGATGACGGACAATTACCGGACATGTATTGTGAAAGATGGCAGATTTAACTTTTGTCGGGCATGTCACCGTCCGGGGGAATCAATCAGGCGCACTATTTCCGGGTGCTCGTCTAGCTAATGCAGAGTACTTGCAAAGACACAACCTTGTAGGCAGGATAATTCATCAGCAACTTGCTCTTAAATACAGCCTTGTGGAATCAGAGGTGTTGTACTACAGGTATATGCCCGATCTAGTTCTCGAAAGTGGCAATAACACATTGTTCTGGGATCGATCCATTATCACTGACAGGACCATTGTTGCCAATAAGCCCGATATAGTGACGGTGGATCGATCAGAGTGGCGTGGAATGATTGTTGATATAACCAAACCACATGATGAGAACATCGTTAAAGCCGGGAAAGATAAACAAATCAAGTATCTTGACTTGGCTCGCGAGATTATCGACATGTGGGATGTAGATTCAGCAACCATTGCAATAATCATACCGCCAATGGTTTAATAACCAAGAGCTTCAACCAACACCTCAGGAGGCTCTCTTTAGGCAGCTGGATCAACAGCTTGATTCAGAAAGTGGTACTTCTGGACACGGCTGCAGTGTCAGGAGGTTCCTCTCTCTGGAGCCCAGACCGCCGGTAGCTTGGACCCTGTTCCTGATATCGGAAGGCTTTTCTATATTTTAAATGTTTTATATTTTAATTTTTTTAAATGTAATTTATATGTAAATATCTAGAAATAAAGGATTGCTAACAATAATTATTTATTTATTTACTCACAACAAAGGATCGTAGGACACGTTAAAAATACAGATGTACAAAATAAGCACTATTTAAGAAAACGTGTGGGTGAGCACTGCTTTCCTACGTAGCTTATGAAACCCTGTGTTAAGGATAATGACCCTTAAGATACAATGACATAAAAGTTACATAGTGATTCTGATTTTACTATTACGTTTTCGAAGAATGTGTGTGATACGTGTGTGTGCGTCTGCGTGTGTGTGTCTATGTGTGAGTGTTTGAGTGTGTCAAACTCATTCGCGTATATCACACAAGTACACCTGACTCTTATTTTGTACCTATTTGGTTTTATAATAATATTAATTAACTTGTTTTATTTTTGTTTGGTTTGTCAATTGCATCATCATCATAATTATCATCAATCTTGTTATCGTCCCACTGATGGGCATAGGTCTCCATACAGAGAAGGATTGAGTGTAATCACCATGCTTGCTCAATGCGGGTTGGCGATGTCAGACTTAAAAGTCCCGGTTTCCTTCACCTTATAATCAGTCATTGGTGTCCAAGATAGACTTAGAAAGTACATATAACTTAGAAAAGTTACCTTGGGACTTGCTGGATCTGTAATCGAACCCGCATACTCATACTTGAGAGACTGGTGTTTTAACCACTAGGCCTCCACGACTACAATTGCATACACGATGATAAGCTGCCATTTGCAAGTTGCCACCGGGCGAAGTACACATAACGCAAGCATTTTTTGCTTTAAAAGTTATCTTCAATTCATATGTGTTTTTATTTTATGTGTTTGCAATAAATATTTATATTTTGTTTTATAATGTGATTTATTTTGTTTAATCACGATAAAAATGACGAAATCGAAAAAACATTTCTAAAACTAAAATATTTCTAATTAGTTTAATTTTACTTAATAACTTTCAAATTAATATTTTTATCTGTATAGATTCTATGTATTATTAGGCTAAAATATTTATCCAGGCCATGTTTTTATAGGACGGGAAACAAATTAAATAAAATTGATTGAACTATTAATCAAATTTCCTAAATAAATATGTATTACAAACCTCATAAACGAACTCTGCCCTGTAATATTTTATCTGAATCTTAAAGTGACTATCATTTATTTACAATTTTCAGAGTTCCGTATCACGAAAGGAAAAGCGTAACCAATATAGGATCACTTTGTTGTACATCCGTCTGTCTGTCAAGACCCTTTTTCTCAAGAATGCGTGGAGGTAAAAAGTTGGAATTTATATCAAATACTCGGGTCTACCATTGGACAGCCTCCGTGGCGTAGAGGTAGCGGACGCGGCCGCTGCGCAAGGTGGCGCGGGTTCGATCCCCGCACAGTGCAAATATTTGTATCCATGAATATGAATATTTGCACTGGTCTGGTCGTGCCTCGGAAAGCACGTTAAGCCGTTGGTCCCGGTTGCCATACGAACATGTAGTGGCAGTCGTTACAGGTTGTTGGAGCCCTCAAAAGTCCAACAATTGGTCTAACTGCAATGCTTCGATGTCGCCTTCGGGTTGTGGAGGTCAGACGGCAGTCGCTTCACGGAAAATGTCGAAGTTTAGCCATATCAGCAGTTGGACTGGTAAAGCGGACCCCAGACTTCAAAGCTGAAAAGGCTTCGGATGCGACTGGGATTAACGCTGGGATGATGATGATGATGGCTCGGGTCTACCATCCTTGGAGCTGTGAAAATAAAAATAATCAACTAAACCAATGATTTCAAGAGATGCAGTCGTTTAGGCTGCATATTTCCGCAAAATTTCGAGGCGCTCAAAGTAATCAAAACCCACAGAGTGAACTTCTCGTGGACTTGGAATCTTAAAATTTGTTATGAGGCAACGTCTTATAGTACAAATAAAAGAAAAATTGCGTAAAACGTAAATTTTTAGTTACAAATAATTTTCATACAGCTTTGTAGAGAACCCTTTTTTCCTTTTCAAAAAACACCCATATAAAACGATTTCACTAAAAATACATCGAGATTTACTGGCGGACTGGTCTTGTTACCATATTTATTAGGCATTGAAACCCCAAATTAAATTCAAGTGGCATGAAATTTATTTATTTATTCCTTCCATTTAAAACATTTTCTATTATGGTTGAAACATTGTATCGTATATTAATGGAATACGGAAATATGAACGGTTTTGAAAGCAAGCAAAACAAGCAGAATTACAAGGTCATAATTATCAACTCATTAAAAGTAAGATCTCGATCTTCTTATAATCCGTACTAATATTATAAATCGGAAAGTGACTTTGTTTGTTTGTTCCGTTTCCACGTCGTAACTACTGAAACGATTGCTTAAAAATTTTGCAGACGTAATGTTAGAAGTCTGGATTAAATAATAGGGTACTTTTTATACGGGAAAAATTTGATATCCACGAGGGAAAACAAATATATTTTTAGCTTCATACCAGTTCGGTGATATTTTTTTTTTTTTTAGATATTATAAACCAGCGCTTGACCGCAATCCTGCCTGATGGTAAGCAGTGACGCAATCGTTGATGGTAAAGCGCACTAGTTTATTAAGAGCCTATTCACTCTAGCCTTGAAGACACTCAAATTGTAGTCCGACGGAAGCACCGCCGCTGGCAAATTGTTCCAGTCCCGCGATGTACGCGGTATAAAGGAGGAGGCGAAACGCTTCGTCCGGATCGTAGTGGTGTTAACAACGTAAGGGTGGAAACCAGCCGTACGACGGGTCGTCCGCAGGTGGAACGGAGATGGGGAATTAAATCATGCAATTCCCTCGCACACTCCCCGAAATGCATCCTATAGAACACCGAAAGGCTGGCTACTCTACGCCTGTGCTCTAGGCTTTGGAGACCAACTCGAGTTAGATCAGGGTCACCAATCAGCGATAATAATGGTAATATATGGCGCTGTGTGTCGTTTAAAACAAGGTAATGTATTGCTAACGAATATGCACATGTAAACTTAGAAGCCAAATGATACGATAACTAATCCCGAACATTTTCGGGGATTAATAATTATCGTATCATTTCTTTTTTATAGATTCCTCATTGAAATCTAATAAGCGTGTTTCCGTCGGACTACAATTTGAGCGTCTTCAAGGCTAGAGTGAATAGGCTCGTAATAAACTAGTGCACTTTACCATCAACGATTGCGTCACTGCTTACCATCAGGCGGGATTGCGGTAAAGCGCTAGTTTGTAATTTATAAAAAAAAAACAACGCGGGCGAAGCCGCGGGCGAAAAGCTGGTATACAATATGTAAAGAAAACCTCGTCGGACCCATGAGGATAATAAAGGTTAGGTAAACACATAATCAAATAAAATACGAAATTTTACACAGTCATCATAGTAACGATACTAATGAATATTAAGATATTTTTTTTTGTTTTCTGCGAATTAATTCCAACTCCCCCAAAATTTGTTATTTTTTTAAAAAGTGACAACACCATTTTCGACGGTAAAATGGGCGATGCGACCGCGTGCCGCGTGCCCTACCCGCGCAGGTATTGCATACTGCACATGTATTAAGTTTAGCACGGCTTTGATTGGCATGAATACAATCAGTTATCGATACCTATTAATACCTTCACGGATCGGACAGGGTTTTCTTTACATATTGTATACATAGATAATATCCATTTCGATCAATGCACTTAGACGAGTCAAGTGATATGAAGTAAAATTTAAAATCAGCTTACTTTAAACATTGATTAAATTAGCACAGTAAGTAGTGTAGATCACAAAGAAAAGTCGATTTCGGCGGAACACACACTACAACGCGCCCCGTAAAGGAGGGCAGATAACGTACGCCCGCGTGTGATTTTTTTACATACGGATTCAGTAAATATACGGGTGACCTCGACTTGGCGCCACACGTCGGGTCTTGGGAAATGGGCCTGATTTCCGGGCGGAAGCGTATATTTATTGAATCTTTATGTAAAAAAAAATAGTGATAAGTTTCCATATCGACTTGCAAAAGTGTTTGTACCAACCTACTTACAGAAAAGAAACTAGTAATAAAAAACGTCTCATTACCAAACTATAATATGCGTAGAAACGTGGCAGATTATGGCACGGTAATTTCGGTAAAAATGTAATGTGGAATCGGTGCGCATCCTTGATGCGTTGCTGGCAGGATGAACTGTCTTTTGTAAACCGCTGCTGCAAGGTTTCGGCCAGGCCTGTCTTTTGTGTGTTTTGTTTATAAATGTATTACTAACATAGTATGTAGGCACGTTGTTATTTACACAATGAGTCTTTTTAGTTGAAATAAATTCATAAATAAAAACTGAATAATAATGAATTCCATAAAAAAACTTTTTTATATGTATAATTTTTTTTTATCCCCGTTAACCAAAATAAGGAATGATTTTTAAATCATTCCTTATTGGATGGTATAGTACCTACCCAGGTTTTTTCTTTAGAAAAAACCTGGGTAGGTACTATACCATCGCCTAGCTCCGTAAAGAATAGAGGTAAACAAACTAATTTAGGGTTATCACAACTCACGTTTTACAAATCTCCTGTTATTTACATGATTATCGACTTTTACATGCTAGCTATTTATTAACAATTCCTATTGCAGCATATTTCAATAGAATCACTAAAATAATATGCATAATAACTTGGTATTTCGAAAAACCATTAAAAAGTCGACATTAATTTTACGTGATAGCCTTAAAAAAAAAAGAAAGATGGACGAAATCTAGGTATTAAACACATTTTGTGGAAGTAAACCAATGAAAAAAGTTGAGGAATTTGTCAATACAATTTTGCGTATTTTATTTACTTTCAAATCAACTAATATAATACATGCATTAATACCTTCAAGTATGGACTAAGTATAATATATATGTATCAAAAAAATTAACTTATTAGAAAATTAGCTTACATGTGTGTCATATTTCATTCAAATCGGTTAAGCGTTCTATGCAAATCGTAAATATCTAAACATGAATAAACTGTTTACATTAGTAGGAAGTAGGATTATTACTTTTATGAATATCATCAATGGGGAAAGGTTTTTAACATCTGTCTTGTAGGCGTAAACTACTCGTTTCCTAGCAACGGTTTGTTTACCTCTATTCTTTATCGAATTTGGCCCAAGTATAGACTCTTGTGTGACTAAGCGTAGCAGTGTTTTCGCGTAGCTGCTACGGCGTAGTCTACTTACGCGACGACGTTGACGCGGCTACGCTGAACGAGCTAAGTAATCAAGTTCACTTTCAAATACCTATTGATTAAATTATTGCTGTATAAATTACGTTTACGTCATACCCAGTGTTACTTATAGTTAGAATCTTAATTAGGTAAATTTTCATTTCAAAAGATTTATTACTCACATCACTTGTTTGATTTATGAAATACTAGCTTTACGCCCGCGGCTTTGCCTGCGTGGAGTTTGGTTATATCGCGCTTTTTAGATTTCCCTCGGGAATATAATTTTTTTCCGGGATAAAAGCCTATGTTCTTTCTCAGAGTCTAAAGATTGTCTGTGCCAAATTTCATCAAAATCGGTTGAGAGGTTTAAGCGGGAAAGCGTAACAGACAGACAGACAGAGTTACTTTCGCATTTATAATATTAGTATGGATTGTTATTAACAGAGGTTGAGAGCCGTCTTTCTAGATTTATGTTAAATGTCGTTTTAGTTAATTAACTTCATATATTTTATTAAATCGTCCATTTTTTTCAAACCTATGGAGCATGAGCTAACAAATAGAGACGCATTACCATTTTAAGCTTGTAACTCCTTAATGTTGATTGTTGTACTCCTTAGAATATACTATGAAAATACATTTGAATACTGTATTTCTCAATAGAATCATTCCAAATCCGCAACATGGAGGTCGATGGTATATAACGAAGACAATAAATGCAATATTTTATATTCTAGAAAGGGAGTATCAAACCTGTATTTTTTCAAACCATATAGCTCGTACAATCTTTTTCAAAACTTGTATACATACTTTGACTTTTATAAATACCCAGAGTAGCCCATTAGTTAAATCCAACAGACAATCCATTAATCTTAATGGTTTTGGTCTTGAAAACAATTTGGTACTACTCTTGTACACCATTCAAAAGAGCATTATACATTCCATTAGAACTCTTGTATTCTACTATGGATGGTCTAATTTATAAGCTACATTATTTTTAAACATTTTGCAGCGACTACCTGTATAAAACCTGCATTGAAGATTATGGCGCTTTTTATGTAATTGCATGGGAAAGCTAGCTAATAAACCACAGTGGTCGGATGTTAGGTCATTTAATACAAATTTACTATCGGAATTAAAATCACTAAATATATTATCAAGACAGGTTGACGAAGATGCTTTGATACGAGTAGGTTTAATAAACAATTTAATTAAATTATAAGACCTAAACAGATTGAGAATTCTAACACTTGAAGGAGTAACATCTAAAATGTCAATGTTGATATCTCCATATAAAATAATACTTTTGTTACTTACTCGATTTCAACCTATTGAGTTAGTCCTCCATTACTAGTTCAAAACTTACAAAGTCCCCAGAGGAGTGCCAATAAACACAAAGAATAGTGTATCGCTCAAGTTCAACAAAAGACAATTCAATAATGCGCTCAATAGAAAGATTAACTAAATCTAAACGTTGCTTACACTTAAACATGTTCGAAACATAAAATTACGAGCCACCGCGAATAGCACTTTTCCTCACAAATGGAACGGCACGGTAAAATTATCAGTATTGATAAACGCTACTTCATGTTCTTTCAACCAGTATTCATTCAAACATAATACCATTCTATAAATAAACTAATAATATAAAAATAATATAAAATATAAAATAAAAAAATAAATATTAACTCTAGCTCTTTGCCGGACAGACCCTGCATATTTTGATGAACTACATTCAACATAGGCAGCTGACCCATTGTCGCACCTAGTAGTTTAAAAGTTTTAAACCTCTAAATGCTAAACAAGGCTCAATATAGCGTAGCCGAGTCGTGCATTTTAAATATGAGTCGGGTCGAAGTGCTTGAGAAGACGAGAATATCAGCGGTTGGTTGGATAATATGATTATCCATATTGGTATCAATATGAATAATCATATTATGTTCCAACCAACGTTCGGTATATGAACAGCAGCTTATAACTTCCCATATATGACAATTGCTGCACGATCACTGCTGATATTCTCATCTTACGGCTACAACTTTTCTAATATATACATCAATCATAACAAAGCAACAAAGCAGGATAACAAAAAACTGTGGAAAGTAATCAAAGATAGCACTAACACTTCCAAAAAAACCTAATTCATCTGAAGAAATACTTACATTGGCGCCGATTCTCTTGTTCATACACTAAAGAAATTTTAAGTAAAGTGTATCTTTTTCTTTTCATTTCGTTAAGAAAAGGATAGAAGATAACATAGACAGTCTAGACGCGATTATAAACATGGCGACTAAAAATACACCAGTTTACGCCAGGAGTGCACTAATGGGGTGAGTAGCAGAAAACCTCCCCGAGTGCCCGGTGGCTGCTAGTCCGGTTTCGACCCCCGAGGACGAGCAGACACTGGGCTGGTGCACCCTGGACGCGGGCAACAATCCCCGGCGAGGGGGATTGTTGTTCGTGGCGAATTTCTACCGGATCGGAGGAGTCGCTGCCGAGGGCTCTCTATCTGCGCTCTGCAGTAGCAGAGTGCATGAATAGGGAGCGAGCTGGGTAGACCGCGGGCTGTTTTTTCAGTCCGCGGTCTAGGGTCCAAGGGCGAGGAGCGGGCGAGTGGTGTCTCCGCCCCGTACTGGATGGACCCGATGCGGAGGTGCACGCGAGTGTCGGCGCGCGCCTCAGAGGTGATGAACGGGGTAGTTAAACATTTCACTATCCCGTGGACGAGGCGAGGCCCCGACAACCGAGCCAGCACAAGAGTGTGGAGCTACGGAGGAATCTGGACTCGCGCGGCCCCGGACATACAGACAGACAGACAGACAGACAGACAGACAGACAGACAGAGATACTTTCGCATTTAAAATATTAGTATGGATTACTCCAGCTCAATAAAAGTTTTCTGGCAAAATATACTTTTAAAGAAAACATCCATCCAGGATCATTTTAAAGTTAGATTAAAAGAGATGTTTATTTATTGTTTAGCGAGAAAAAGCACTTACTCATTAGTTGCCTTATTATATATATTTTTTTTGTGATTGAAGAATTAGGAATATTGTGATTAATCTTGAACTAATAGAAACACTCAGGCTTTTTCTCGGGTCGGTTTTATAAACAACGTTTTAATAACGTTTTTCAATATTTTGCCAAAACATAAAGATTTTCTGGATTTGATACTACACGTGAGCATGCCACATAGAGTTGCCCATGAGAAAAACATGTTGTTTCTAAATGAACTCCTGCAACTTTAAGCGTCTGACCTTGGGCTTTGTTAATTGTTATAGCAAATGCTGCTTTTAGAGGGAATTGTACTCTTTTAAATTGAAATGACAAATCCGTCGGGCTGATGGAAATACGGGGAATCAAGACATTTTGTCCTTTTGCCATACCAGTCATGATTGTAGCCTTTACAATGTTGTGAACAAAATGTGTTATTTGTAGCCGAGTACCATTACACAGCGTTGGAGCGTCAAGATTCTTCATTAATAGGACAGAAACACCAACTCTCAGTATCAACTTATAGGATGGCACTCCTGATAATTCTAAAGAGTTGAAATTCTACAGGGTATGATGTAACTTGTTCAATGCCCATAATATTGGCCACTGAGAGGTATTCGACAACATTTCCCTGAACATTTAACATGATTTGATCATTTATTTTATTAACTATTTCATTAGTCGGAGCCAAAATTGCCCTTTCGTATAGTCATTCTTGGTTAGCCATATTTGTTTGAAAATCCGGATAGGCATTAATTGATAGGTCATCTAAGCCATCCACAATTTGACAGAACTCATGACTCGGTGTAATCATACCTACCGTTCCTGTTAGTTGTCATACGATTTTCTCCGATTTTTAGAAGAGTAGCTGCATATTGCCCGGTTTGAGAATCGTGGTGAAGGTGTACTCGCATGTTCGTTTTGAGACAATTTTCATGTGAACCCATAATGCACATGCTTTCAAACAGGTATTTATTTCGTCTGCCGGCATACCCCTAGTAATCACATCAAATTACACTGCTGTAACATTCTTTCGCACTCACTGCTTTTACTAATGTTGCATACTGGCATTTCCTCATGAGCTAATTGTTGTTTGTTGTTATGCTTTTAATGTTTTTGTATCAATTAATTTTAGTAAATTTTAATACTTATGTAAGATAATTCTAACCATGAACTATTTAATAGGGGAAACGGTACAGTTATTAGCCCCTATACAGTTATCAGCCATTTCAAATTGATGGCCAAAAATAAGGAAAAACCGACCAAAACAGTATGTTTAACATTGCATTAATGGCAAAACTTTCGTCCTCCGTCAAACAGTTGCAACAAAATTCCGCTAGGTTGAGAGTTACCTTTTTGTCGTGTGAAATTTTGGCGGAGGTAAAGCATAAGTAGTATTCTTTAAGAAAATGCTAAGGCTGCTACTTTTTTTGATGCAATATTTTATGGAGTAGGAGTACTAGTGCCGTTATTTAAATTGTATAAAATTATGTCTTTTTATGTGTTATAAACAGCTTTAGGGTGTAAAATAACGTTTTTTCGTTATAACTTCAAAATTTTGTACTGGCCAATAGCTGTCATTATTATTTGAATACTTTATAGTTATTGGCCTCCTATGCCAGTTACTATATTTAAAATAAAATAATTATCTAAGGTTTTTAATGAATAAATCTTCTTATTTCGTAACGATAAGTGTCATTTTTAATTACAAGAATTTTCGGATCATAAGGAATAGTTAATAGCCTAGGCCAATTACTGTGTAATACGAAAAAGTAACTTATAGAAATAGTAGGCCAATAACTATAGTATTTTTTTTTTGGTTACTTAGAATAAATTATTTTCATTTTTATATCAGGTTCATGAGGTAAAAACAATGCTGAAGTTACCCCAATATATGAAAGAGGCCCTTGACGAGTGGCGAGAGGAGGCAAAACGCTGGGACATAATTCCGTTGCCGCGAGAAATCGCTATATGGCGCACAGAGCTCCGGCGGTATCTCATGTCGACATGGAGAGTGCGATTGTCGCAACCCAATGCTGGGCACGCAACAATAGCATCCCCCTCTTTGAGGAGTAGCTAGAGAGGCGCCACGACGCCCTCAGCTTCTGCTTGACGCAGGTCCTCACCGGACACGGATGTTTCAGGAGGTTGTCCTCGTAGTGGCGATCTCTCGCGTCCGAGCCCGGTCCAGGCCATGGTCTGGAGCGAGAGTGCATGGCAGGCCGTCACCTTCTTCTGCAAAACAGTGATGCTAGCAAAGGCGGAGGCGGAGCACGTCAGGCAGCGGGAATCCCAGCGCCCTCACGCCACTAGCCGCCGCAGGAGACCCCCTGGTCGGGAGACGACATCGAACTCCCAGCTACCGTAGGCCCGGCCTGTGAGCCAGGCTTGTGACCAGGCCCGAGTCGACGGCCCGAGTTGCCAGATGATAATGAGCTCATCAAAAATATTCTTGTCATACAAAAGCAGGAAGCTTCCTGATTTTGTATGCCAGAAATGTTTTTTATTAAATGATAATGACTCTGGATCTCTTCAGGATGAAGATAATGAAGATGACGTGTTTTAATTGTTAAAGTCATTGATTTTGTAATTAAAATATGTCTAAAGTTTCAATTCATATTTAATTTACGATGTGGCTAATTACTATACCATCTCATGGCCAATAACCGCAATGTTATGGCCAATAACTATAATTTTCAGTTTTATGTATTTATATTAATTTTATTCCTAAAATGTTTAATGTCAATGTATGTGTAATGCCATATTTGATAAGTAAATTTATGTATAATCATATGGCATAACTTTTATTTATTTCTAACAAAGAATTTAAATTTTAATAAAGATTTTAAAATTTAAAGTCGCTTAACTGGCCAATAACTGTACTGTTTCCCCTATTTGATTTATTATTCTCATTGTTGTTTGCATGCCTAATATCAGGTAGATTGTACAAGGCTCGCTCTATTATTGTAACATCCTATTTAATGTACCTACAATCTTAGCAAATAAATTTTTTACTTACTTACTAAGTTCAATGGTAACTTTAGAACTGAGTGCGCTGTTCATCCCCCGCTAAGTAATGTAGAAGCTATTCCCGAAGAAGCAACTGTAGCAGCAACGTAACAAAGCACTGCAACAGCAGCAGCAGAACAAACCACCTGGGCCACTGGCAACATTTTCAATTATTGCTTAGTTGATATTAAGTAAGCGCCTGTTAAAATAATGGGAACAATATGTACGTCCGCGTTTTCTCCCGTTTTCGCAACATTTTTTGTTACCTACTACTTTGCTCCTATTGGTCATAGCGGGATGTTATATAACCTATGTCCTTTCTCAGACTCTACACTATCGGTGTACCAAATTTCATTACAATCGGTTCAGTAGTTTTGGCGTGATAGCCGGAGAGACAGACAGACAGAGATACTTTCGCATTTATAATATTAGTATGGATTTTAGTATTATGTATTTATTTAAGTATAACTATTTATGTAATTATGTTTGTATTATATGTTTAGGTACCTACGTATATTTAATATGATTAGATTTATACACACTATTCTCTACATTTCTGTTTTACTTCTCCTTTCGCAGGTCTGCTGGAAGAGATTTCTTAAGAAATAAGCAGCACTTTTGTACTCAGATTTTAATTTCGTCATATCCTTATGTATTTACATAATTATTAAAATAAATAAATACGCTACAGTAATTTTTGTAAATAGCTGTTATTTCGTTGTTGTTTTGTATAACGAACGCACGAACTTACCCGGGGTTACTTCGTAAACTTTGCGGAGATTTTAAAGTAATCTAGCTACTTAGCCTGTTACTTGTGTTGACAACAGGTAAAAAAAATCACAAAGTGCCTTTTATTAAATCTGAATTTGACTCTTATGTTTGGACTGTTTCAAGAGGATTATACTAACATTTCAAAGTTTCACTAAAGGTGTCCATCCGACCTTATATTTATTTAGAAAAATATGTCAGTTTCTTTGAGTATCCTGTCCTTATAAATCAGAAAGTGTCATATTTTTATCATTTTGCAAATTACTATAATGAGTATTTTTCTCGATCCAAAAGAAAGTTCTTAAGAGGCAGTCTATGCCAAAGAATAAGTGTTGACCCCCGCGGAGTTGGACCAAGTTTACATAGTTACCATAAATTAAATTGCAACATATGTATGTGAGACACTTACATATATACATATATGTCGCAATATTCTTCAATTGTATAGTACATAAGGAAATCGGCCATATTGTTCGCGCCATCTGGTGAAGGTGCGACGAAACCAACACTACACCAGAGCGCGGTACCAGAGGGACGCAGGAGTGCGATCGCCCCGCGGCCGCGCCGCGCCCTCAGTGACACTCTCTCACCGACGACAGCCAACATGCACGCAAATTAGCTATTTATTATATTTTAAATATAACTGTAATTTTCTGCTAAAATAAACGATTTTTTAAAACCGCGGTGAAAGTAATCATTGAAATAAGATTTGGACAACCTGCATCCCGCAACACATATACTTTCCGGAATAGAGTATTTGACTAATATTGTATATATTGTATTATATAACTATGCGTAAAAAAATTATGCATATAAATTTTTATTGATTTGATAAAACAAAATATACGTATCCAATATACAATATGAAAGACGGACTTTTTTTTTATGTATTATAAACTAGCGCTTGACCGCAATCCTGCCTGATGGTAAGCAGTGACGCAATCGTTGATGGTAAAGCGCACTAGTTTATTAAGAGCTTATTCACTCTAGCCTTGAAGACACTCAAATTGTAGTCCGACGGAAACACCGCCGCTGGCAAATTGTTCCAGTACCTCGATGTACGCGGTATAAAGGAGGAGGCGAAACGCTTCGTCCGGATCGCAGTGGTGTTAACAACGTAAGGGTGGAAACCAGCCGTACGACGGATCGTCCGATGGTGGAACGGAGATGGGGTTCTGGGGAGGGTGGGGGATTCTTGGACACAATCGGCATTGAACCATGGGCGAGCCGAGCCACCGACGGGCACTTCATTGAATAGGATAAAATACTCCATAGCTTGACGCACCACATCGGTTATAGCGTCCGCACAGCTCGACGGATTGTCAGAAGAGAAGCAGACCTGCTGCCAAGGATAAGACGCAAAGAAGTGGCGCATCTCATCCCAATCCGCTAACCTGTATCGCCACATTCGCCGTTCACCACGAGAGTCGTGATCTGGTGGGGAGAAGGATTATACAGACTTCACCAGACAGTGGTCTGAAGTTCCCAACGGTGAGGAAACTGTTACAACACATCTGTCCGGATCAGTGGTCAGCAGAAGATCCAAACAGTTGGCAGTATGACCAACTACATCAGGCACCCTAGTCGCTTGCTCTACCAGCTGGGAAAGGCCCATTGAAAGCGCGAAGTTTCGCGCCTCTCTCCCAGCGTGGTCGGTCCTCTGGTATGGGAAGAGCCAGTCCTGGTGGCAGGCGTTGAAGTCCCCCAGAGCGACGAACTTAGCGTCAGGGTGCCGATGCAGCGCATTGTCAGCAGCCTCACTGAGGTGGTCAAATAATCGAGTTGTCTTCTGATCACCGCTGTGCGATCGGTAGACACAGATGTAAACAATTTTGTCCACACCAGTGTCAACCAACAGCCATAGGGACGAGAAGTGAGGGTCTTCGAGGTGACGGAGGCGCCGGCAACAGATGTCATTGCGGACATACACACAGATCCCGGCACGCTGCAGGAAATGATGCTCCAAAGAGTATACCGGGTAGCCGAGGTATGCCGCATCAGACGGACATCTGTGTCAAAAGTAGATGTGGCTTTTCAGTCTCAAGGTGGTGATGTACTGCAATGAGATTGGAGTGCAGACCTCGAATATTTGAGAGGTGCACTTGGAATGAGAGGACGTGCGCCCGCTGTATACATCCACTTTTCTTTTTAAGACCTTTCATTGTAAAAAAAAATTGAGTGAATAGGAAGTAAGACGGCAGTTGAGTGAGGTGATGCAATGATAAACCCAACAATGCGACCAACGATGCTGGGCCAGAGGGAGACTGATTGACTGCGGGGACGCCCGAACCCCCCAGGGATCGCCATCGGATCCTCTCGTCCGGTCGCCAACCGGCATGATGGGGCCACCCTGGGATTTTTCGCAGTTGGCGGGGCAGCCTTTCGTATGTGGCTGGCACATTACTTGGGCCCCCAACTACCTGCGGTCGGCCAGCGGAGCACCGTGCTTCGGATCCCGCTACCCTCTACGAACAAGCTCCCGACACAACACCATTTGGCGCATCGTACCCGGCACACATCACAACACAACTGCTCAGACCCGTCCTCCGAACGGTTTCACCAGCCATCATGCCGGAACACGACGAATCGCTTGGCGGCATGACTTTGTATGGTGGATGGTAACTTACGCCGGCGGCTGATGTTGTGGCCTATCAATTTTTATTACCCAGGAAACTTCCCTTTTTAAAAGACGTGTATGAGATAACCCGTGTATCAAACCCGTCGTGGGTTTACGCAAAGGATACAGTTATCTTCCGCGTTAAAGCATCAAAGCCCGCGATAGCGGGCTTTGATGCGGTCTTAGCCATAATTTGAGAGCGAATTCTGGAAGGTTATGTGCATTCACATTAAACATACTTCAAATAAACAACCAAAAAAACAGCCAAGAGCGTGTCAAGCCAGCTCAGTGTTAGGTTCCGTAGTTTCGGGACCGTCGCAATAAGAGTTAATAAATAAGATATAAAAAATTGGCTATTTGCTATATTGAGCTGACATACTAAGTACGGGATCCTAAAAACAGTCCCCCAAAGACGGCGATAACTAAAGAAAAAGGTATAGATTCCAACTATTAAATAGCTCATACCCGCCCGACCCTGTCAACTCAAGAAGAATCTCAACAGCTAGAAGGAGCCCAAATACAGCGCTATGTCTCGGAAAATTTGATTATTAATTTAAATAAATTAGACGGGTTATGTATGTTGAATTTTCAATGGTAGTTTTGGATTGCGTGCACCACATTTAATAATCCTGTTTTTTACTAGTTTGAAAAAAAAATACGTTTAAGATTATAAAATATATAAACGAAGATTTATCTATATACGGTTAGATTACAAACTTAGTTCAGAAAAGATTTTGCACATTTTTCAAAAACTAGTCAATCCTATTCTATTCATAATTATTTTCCTAGAGTGTTTATAAAATTCTATTTTTGAGATATTTTCATACTTTTTTTGACTTAAGGTACAAAAGTTAGAGGAAAGACATATTTCTATTTATTTTGGGGGCGATTATGTCTGAAAATATTAACAACATCCAAAAATGATTTTCTTAAACCATTATTCATTTTTAAATACCCTGTATTGTACACGTACAATATATACGTATACTTAAACTTATTAATTGTACTCATACTTTTCATTCATTACTTTCCGTCGTCCTCCGTGGCGCAGCGGTCAACACGCCTGCCTGCGCCGTGGAGGCCCCGGGTTCGATCCGCGGCCAGGTCATGATGGAAAACGATCTTTTCCTGATTGGCCTGGGTCTTGGATGTTTATCTATATATGTATCTATTATAAAATATAGTATCATTGAGTTAGTATCCCATAACACAAGTCTCGAACTTACTTTGGGGCTAGCTCAATCTGTGTGATTTGTCCGTATATATTTATTTATTTATTCCTACAGATCGTAATATGCATTATAGTGTTATGAGGCGCTGTTATATTTTCCACCGCACCAGGATTCATTATTCAGCTCATACTTCAACTTTAACCCTAAGTTTCGACGACTTTGCGACATCTTAGCATAGGAAAAAGTAATACCATCTAGCGTAGGCGCGTACTTACGCTAGATTACTTTTCCAACTAAGCTTAACAGTTTTAATTTAATATCACTTATTATTTCATTGTTATAACAATTTCTTCTTCTTTTTTCAAGGTGAGATTCAACCTCAACTCTTGATCAATGGCCTCTGTGAAATATTTACAATTTTGCCAATTACACGTGTAACAAATTTTAGAAATTCTTTGAAAATTGTATTTCACGATAATCGCGGATATCGCTTTATATTTTTTTTACGGATTTGTCATCCAAACTCTTCAAATATAAAATAATTAATTTTTCATTAGCATGATTTTAAAAGTTCAAATTGCGCATTAAAGACGTTCTCCGAGGATTCTCGCAGAGGGCAGTGGAGGTCTGGCTTCCAAGAAAGAAATTTAAATTAATTAAGAGTTTTCATACAATACTTCCTCCAGAGCCCAACCAGGGGTAACTTCTGTTGCTTGCAAGGACGCTGAGCCGTTACTGCTACCTGAACAACTTCCGAGCTTGATAGTGGTTTAGTGGAAAATGAAACAGTGCCTCATAGTATTGGAATGGCCTGTAGGAAGGAATGAAAAATAAGTATGAACACAAATAATAAGTGTCAGTATATTTATAGTACATTACGATATTAGTGCTTAATGATGGTTATAACATGCGAGGCGGAATTTCAGCCCGAGCCGAAGGCGAGGGTGTAATTGAGCCGAGCATGTTATAACCAATACGCACGTATATCGTACGACGTTTTTTAACACACTTGCGAGGAAACAGAAAAAAAAGTATTTTATATTTTGTTCATTTTAAATAAACTCAATCTGTGAATGCACACTGTTGCTTTCCCGCCATTAGTATTATTATTTGCCATTTCAAATATGGAACAGCGCTCAGCGCGAGTCGTGCGGCGGCGATCAGTTCCATATTTACTTGAAATGGAAAATAATGCTGTTATGGAATTTGTATGGACTATAACTTAACTATTTGCTTTGATAACACACGCGTTTGTTATGGCCCGCTTTACATATTTAAAACCGGTGGAATTACAACAGCTTTACGAGCAAGGGTGTTAAAAAATTACATTACAACCTATTGAACAATATATCACACGTTATGGTGGAAATCACTACATGATATAAAACAAAGTCCCTTTCTCTTTCCCTATGTCCCTTTGTATGATTAAATCTTTAAAACTACGCAACCGATTTTGATGCGGTTTTTAAATAGATTGAGTGATTTAATAGAAAGGTTTATGTGTATTATAACATCCATTAAATGGAGAAATACTATTACATATTTTAGAGGTTTCTAATGCGATGTCGTAAATACTTTTTTTTTCTGCGATTGCAGTGAAACGCAGGCTGAATCCTACGATATTTATCAAAATAATGTACTAATAAATATTGTACACATTGAAAAGATCTACAGAAAAGTCCGAGATTGTTTTTTTTTTTTTTATATATATTACTAGCTTTCCGCCCGCGGCTTCGCCCGCGTAAATTTCGGTTATCTCGCGCTTCTCTCGTTCCCTCGGGAACATCAAATTTTTCCGGGATAAAAGGTAGCCTATGTTTTTCCTCAGGGTCCAAAGATTGTCTGTACCAAATTTCATCAAAATCCGTTGAGAGGTTTAGGCGGGAAAGCGTAACAGACAGACAGACAGACAGACAGACAGAGTTACTTTCGCATTTATAATATTAGTATGGATAAACTAGCGCTTGACCACAATCCTGCCTGATGGTAAGCAGTGACGCAATCGTTGATGGTAAAGCGCACTAGTTTAATGAGCCTATTCACTCTAGCCTTGAAGACACTCAAATTGTAGTCCGACGGAAACACCGCCGCTGGCAAATTATTCCAGTCCCTCGATGTACGCGGTATAAAGGAGGAGGCGAAATGCTTCGTCCGGATCGTAGTGGTGTTAACAACGTAAGAGTGGAAACCAGCCGTACGACGGGTCGTCCGCTGGTGGAACGGAGATGGGGGAATTAAATCATGCAATTCCATCGCATACTCCCCGAAATGCATCCTATAGAACACCGAAAGGCTGGCTACTCTACGCCTGTGCTCTAGGCTTTGGAGACCAACTCGAGCTAGATCAGGGTCACCAATCAGCCTCTTTGCACGTCTCTCCACTGAATCCAAAGTGGCCAAGTGACACTTGGCAGCACCAGCCCAAATGTGGCTGCAGTACTCCACACACGAACGGACCTGTGCTTTGTATAACATTAGAAGCTGCCCAGGTGTGAAGTACTGCCGGACCTTTGCGATAACGCCAAGTTTCCTGGCAGCCACCTTAGCCTTGGTGTGTAAGCATTAACTATCCTAATAATTTATCCATGCATTTCCATTTTCCATCCTTGTTGCGTCAACGACGATTTAAATAAGCGCGGGCTTCTCTTAACTCGTGCTGGTGGCGCCTCTCTCAAGAGTGCCAAGAAAAAGAAAAAAAAATATGTATGGCGGCCTCAGCGCATACAACGCCGCGTCTATTCTAAATAATTTCGAATATCTGACTTTCTAAGGGCTTCACTGGCCAAATAAACCCTCAGTTTCCATATTGGTGGTGTGTCTGTGCTTGACGAGTGTAGGCAGTGAACAAGCAGCATCAAGTCCACATAAAGAAGATAGCTGACCGGCCGGCGTGTGCCCCGTCGTTGGTGATTCCTCTTTTCCTGTCCTGTTGGATCCAGGTTAGTGCTTTGCATGTTTGTTTTCCCTGCTTTGAGACCCTGGGGTTGATAGGAGAATGCAGTGACCCTTCCAGAAAGCATCAACATTAATTATGGTGCCTCCCGTGAGGAATCTTCCTCGCGTAGTTATTTCAAAAATACCTACTATCGGAAATTAAATCTTTCCATTCTCGTTATTACGTTAAATACGTAATCCCAATTATAATTTATTTGTATACTTACCTACTTAAGGCAACTTCAATTGGCCTTTCAAGTTCTAAGTGTCTAAATAAAACCTAGGTCATTCCATGATACCTAGTTATTGTTTCCTATTTGAGACCGATTGACTATTCAATCGTACATTCATACCTCGTTAATTCCCTTGTAATAAGCTGCATTTATTTGTATTCAATAACAAATTGCATAAATTACTTTTAAAAACGTGAGTTCGAAGTTTCTCGAATTTAGTACCGAGGTACCTACACTCGTAGTACTTGTCTCCGGCGGGAGACGGATTAGCTTTGAACTACCTCAAAGTCAAAACTTATATTCTAACAAATAACTTTAAGACGTGTGTGCTTGTATTTCATTTGCGTAATTTTGTATGACTCACGCGTATCGAAAGGGAGTTGCTACGTTTACGTTACGTCGTTACGTCAGTCAATATCTTCGCGCGTGCATTGCTGCCTACCTACCGGCTTACGCTTTTTCCGTTTTACCTACTTTTATAACTTTTATCCTTTTGAGCGTGCGGATATCGTATACCAAGTGAACTATGAGCAAAGCGGAATTAATAACCGCTATTAAAAGGCGGGAATATGAGTTTAAAAGTATGCAGATACTTTACGATTTAGCCAGAACAGTTAAAGAAACTAAAACTAAATTTGCAGCTTTTCGAGCTAGGTACAAAAAGATTGACGAGATTCGTAATAGATTTTTGGAATGCAACGATGATGTTAACCAGTTGCAATTAAAGCTTAACCCTTCGTTTGTTATCGATCATAAAGTGTTACTGTCATTCGATGAGTTGTATTACTATGTTATTGAGTTTGCGGATTCTCTCGATGCGAGCGCAGGTAGCGGCTGTCGCTCGGAATTAGGTCAAGGTCACGTGCGTTCGCAAGTGAAGTTGCCTAAGCTGGAAATTCCAAAGTTTGATGGTAATATAGAAAAGTGGCAAACATTTAAAGATAGTTATACAGCACTTGTTCATAATAATAGTTCATTATCCGACACTGAGAAATTTCACTATTTGCTGTCATGTTTATCTGGTTATGCACTGACATTAGCGAAGGGCGTGCCTGTGACATCGGCAAATTATTCAGTGGTTTTTGCAACTTTACTGGACAGATATGACAACAAGCGTATTCTTGCAACAGCTTATTTAGAAAAAATAATTAAAATTAATCCCATACAAAAACCATCTTTGTCTAACTTATCTGAGTTATCTAACACACTTTATGAATGCGTTAGTGCCTTGCGCGGTTTGTGTATTGATGATTTATGCGAATTTATTTTATTTTACATTGCGTCTAGGCCTTTAGATACAGAAACAAAAAAAAGGTTTGAATTACAAAACACTGAAGAAATTCCGAAATTTAATAACTTCATTACTTATTTACAAAATTACATAAAAGTATTAGAAGTTAGCCAACCAGTTAATATTCCATCATCAAATTCTACAAGCAAACAAAATCGGCCTAATACAAATAAAGATTATTTATCGCGTCAACCAAAATCATCTCTAATTTCTTCCAAAAATAATAATAAAGTTAGTCAGATTGTTTGTGTGTGTTGTAATGAAAATCATTCAATCTACCGTTGTAGTAAATTGCATTCTATGAATATGACACAGCGACAACAATTAGTTAAAGATTTAAAATTATGTCAAAACTGCTTAAGGCCGGGTCACACTGTTACCGATTGTAAATCTAAGTCAACATGTTTCATTTGTAATGCAAAGCATAATACTTTGTTACATGAAGAGCATAAGAGTTTACTGTCTCATACTAGTGAACTGGATTCATCCCAGCATCCCGATATGAACACTACTCTAACTGGTGCTACCCAGTCAAACATTTCAAATCAACCTATTAGCACAAAAATTCTTGGTACAGCAGTAGTTCGTTTGAAGCGATCGGATGGTTCGTGGCAGTATGTCCGTACAATTATTGACAGTGGCTCGATGGATTCATTTATTACAAGTAGCTGTGCGCGACAATTAGGTTTACATATCAAGAAATGTAAATTAAATGTAAGTGGCATCGGTCAAAATTATGTGTGTAGCATTAAAGGTCACACCTTCGGTTCAATAATACCTCGATTGAGTGACACTCCTCAGTTTGATATTCAATTAGTGGTTCTACCTAAAATCACATCCCTGATTCCTTCGGTGTCGTTGCCGACAATCGTCAAGGATAAGTTTACACATCTGGATCTCGCCGACCAGGACTTTGATAAATCCGGTCCGATCGATCTGTTGTTAGGAGTAGACTGTTTTGACCAGATATATACTGGCTCACGTTTCAGTCCAGGCCCGGGCTTTCCATGCGCACTCTCTAGTGTATTCGGCTGGGTGATAAGTGGTCAGTTTCTTCAAAACGTGGTAGCTAAAACTCCGGCTACACCCGTTACGCTCCTCGTCGCGTCTTCTAGTGCGCTCGACGAGATCGTTCAACGGTTTTGGGAGTCCGAGGAGCCGCCGAAATGTAAAATTTCCGGTCCCGAGGATGAAATATGCGAACAAAAATATAAAGAAGGCACGTATCGCACCTCCGATGGGCGTTATGTTGTACCAATTATGCTTAAAGATGATGCTCCAGCCTTAGGAGAATCATATAAACAAGCGTTTAATCGTTTTCTAAATTTGGAAAAAAGACTTGCTAGTCAAAATGAGTTAAAAACTGAATACAAAGAATTTATGCAACAGTACGAGGATCTCGGACATATGCAGCCAGTGCAGTCCTCGTCTACTGACTGTTATATAATTCCCCACCATTGTGTAATCCGACCTGAGAGTACCACGACACGGTTACGAGTGGTCTTCGATGCTAGTAGTCGGACTTCGAGTGACCTGTCACTAAATAATATTGTTCATGTGGGTCCAAAACTTCAAGTAGACATCGTTGATCTAATCACAAAATTCAGAATTCACAAAGTTGTTTTTACTGCGGATATTCGTCGCATGTATAGACAAATATTGATAAGACCGCAAGAAAGATGTTATCAACACGTTCTTTGGCGTAATGACCCAACTGAGGTTTTAAAGGAATACGAACTCAATACCGTTACGTACGGAGTTAGTAGTTCTCCTTACTTAGCCATTCGAACACTTCATCAACTTGCTGAAGACCACGGTGCTGAGTATTCTAGTCGTGCAGCACAGGTTATCCGAGAGGAGACATTTATGGACGATATCACCTCTGGCGGATCTTCTCTCGAAGAAACTATTGCATTAAAAAACGATATTATATCGTTACTATCAAAGGCTCAGTTTGAACTACGGAAATGGACCTCTAATGATCCTCGTCTTCTGACAGATATCCCTCAAGAATTCTGTCAAACTTCCAAATCTTTTGATGAATCGGGAAGTGAGTTTGTCAAAATATTGGGCGTTCGTTGGAATCCTGTTAACGATACCTTTTCTTATACGTTTGCTGACTCGTTCGAATGGAAATTCACAAAACGGTCCATACTCTCATTGGTAGCTCGCATTTTTGACCCTCTTGGATGGATTTGTCCTGTCGTTTTTGCCGCTAAATCTTTGCTACAAGATCTATGGCGTTTAAATTTATCATGGGATGAAACTATTCCCCAAAATTTAGTCAAACAATGGCATTTAATAGCTGCAAATTTGTCCGATTTACAAAATATTACTCTCCCGCGTTTAATCATACCTTCAAATCCTATTCAAGTACATTTAGTTGGCTTTTGTGATGGATCTTTGAAAGGTTATGGTTGTTGTGTTTATATCTGTGTAGTTACCAATGAACCCGGTAATGTAACCACGACCAGTTTGTTAATAGGGAAATCTAGAGTTGCCCCCTTAAAACCAACAACGGTGAATCGACTTGAGCTAAGCGCAGCTGTGCTTCTAGCAAAAGTTCTATCACACATGTATAATTTACTTAAAGATAAAATTTCCATCGATTCCATTCGAGTTTATTCAGACAGCAGCACTACCTTGTCTTGGCTTAACACTGACCCTCATTTACTAAAAATGTATGTAGCCAATCGTGCGGTTCAGACAACTGATTTAATTAGTCGAGATCGCTGGTACTATGTATCAACAAATGATAACCCCGCCGACTGTTGTAGCCGCGGAGTATCATGTCCAGAGATTCTAGATCACCCGCTTTGGTGGACAGGGCCTTCTTGGCTGAAAGAATCACCTGAGCAATGGCCTAAAAGGCAGGTATTACTTCCGAAGGAGAACTTGCCTGAACTTAAATCAATAGAAAGTAAAAGTCTTCTTGTTACGGATGATGAGAATCCACTTTTGAACTTAATTTCTAAACATTCTTCATTTACAAAAATTCAAAGAATGGTAGCATGGTGTAATCGTTTTGTTTCTAACTCTAAAACGGCCAGGCAAGACCGAAATCTCTCTCCTCTTAGTAGTGCTGAGCTTGAAAAAGCAATGAAAGTGCTGGTTAAATTCAGTCAAGATAATTACATGACTTCGGAAGTTGACCGGGTGCGTAAAAATGAACCTTGTGTAAAATCTATTCAAAAGCTGTCACCTTTCCTAGACGATGATGGTATTTTGCGAGTAGGTGGACGCATCGATGAGGCTCAACTGTCGCCATCTGCGTTACACCCTTTCTTGTTACTTAAACAATGTCCTATCTCTCGAAAGATAGTCGAATATTTCCATATAAAATATTTGCATTGTGGCCCTCGCTCTTTACAATCTTTAATTCAAAGAAAATTTTGGATAACCGGATTAAGGCTCCTGATACGGACCGTGTTATCCAAATGTGTCAAATGTTTTAAAGTGAATCCAGTTGCTTGTCAACCAATGATGGGCAAGCTACCTGCAGCCAGGATTCAACCAGCTCGCTGCTTTAGTACCACGGGAATAGATCTGGGGGGTCCCTTTATCATTAAAGAGAGTCGCCGTCGTGGCGCAAAAACTTACAAAGCTTATTTATGTTTATTTGTGTGCCTAAGCTCAAAGGCTGTACACTTAGAAGCCGTAACAGAATTGAGTGCTGAAGCATTTCTTGCCGCTTTAGACCGCTTTGTCTCTCGTCGTGGCATATGCCATACAATAGTAACAGACTGTGGGACAAATTTCGTAGGCGCGAATAAATATTTAAATGAGGTTGCGAATCTGCTTCATCAGCATTATCCAGAAATTTCAAATGGTTTAGCGAATCGCCACATTACCTGGAAATTCAATCCAGCTGGAGCACCGCATTTCGGCGGAATATTTGAAAGTGGTATAAAATCAACAAAGTATCATTTGAAGCGAGTAGTTGGAGCTCAAGTTCTTACTCTAGAAGAATTTTTTACCATATTAGCTAAAATAGAAGCTGTATTAAATTCCCGTCCACTCTGTACTCTATCTACGGATCCTTCAGAGTCTGACGTTCTAACTCCAGGACATTTTCTAACGGGAGGTCCTTTAGTAGCCTTGCCCGAAGAACCGATAAGTGATAATTCGTGTCCTCGATCTCGTTGGATGATGCTTCGGAAAATTACTCAAAGCTTTTGGCGCGTATGGCAACGCGATTATCTTCACACATTGCAACAAAAGAGCAAATGGTTCTTGCCTGAACCAAATATCAAAGTCAATGACATAGTTATAGTTAACGAACCTAATACTCCGCCGATGTTTTGGAAAATGGCTCGTATCGTGCAAGTGCATGCAGGTTCAGACCAGGTAGTTAGAGTCGTTACTCTCCAAACTGCTAACGGAAAGACGTTTCGTAGGCCGGTGGTAAAGGTTTGTCCCTTACCAATTAATTAGTTTATTTTCCTTTTATATACCTAACTAGAGTATAAGTACACACTGTCTTTAGGTTATTTAAAATAAGTCTCCATATTATCTACACTTATTAACTAGATTTTTATGCATTTTTTCGGCAGTAGCTCATAGTCCAGCTATTGCTGATTTCACTCTTAATTTTTCGCATTCTTCTTGAAACCCTTGTGGATTTCAGGTGGGGGGAAATGTGTAAGCATTAACTATCCTAATAATTTATCCATGCATTTCCATTTTCCATCCTTGTTGCGTCAACGACGATTTAAATAAGCGCGGGCTTCTCTTAACTCGTGCTGGTGGCGCCTCTCTCAAGAGTGCCAAGAAAAAGAAAAAAAAAATATGTATGGCGGCCTCAGCGCATACAACGCCACGTCTATTCTAAATAATTTCGAATATCTGACTTTCTAAGGGCTTCACTGGCCAAATAAACCCTCAGTTTCCATATTGGTGGTGTGTCTGTGCTTGACGAGTGTAGGCAGTGAACAAGCAGCATCAAGTCCACATAAAGAAGATAGCTGACCGGCCGGCGTGTGCCCCGTCGTTGGTGATTCCTCTTTTCCTGTCCTGTTGGATCCAGGTTAGTGCTTTGCATGTTTGTTTTCCCTGCTTTGAGACCCTGGGGTTGATAGGAGAATGCAGTGACCCTTCCAGAAAGCATCAACACTTGGACTCAATGAACCGCCCAAAGTTAAGGTCCGAGGAAATCTCAACTCTCAAAAGCTGAAGGCGGTCGGAACACTCCAAGGACACATTCCGAAAAGTAGGTATCGTAAATTGAGTTATATACACCATTCGAACCGCCAGATTTTTCTGCGTCGTTTGGTGTATATAACTCAATTTACGAATTTTTGTCGCTTAGATATGATTGCCTTTCAAGCGTCGAAATATAGTTTAAAAAACTAAAAAGATATGCTTTTAAAAAATATCAAACTGAAAAGTTAAAAATAATTTAAAAAAAGGCGCGAGGCGCATAATATACAAAAAATATGGCACAAAGCGCCTCACGCTTTTTTTTAAATTATTTTTAACTCTTTAGTTTGATATTTTTTAAAAGCATGTTTTATTAGTTTTTTAAACTATATTTTGTACAACAAATATTGGCTAATTTTCTAACCTATTTTAACCAATACAGCATTAATCCTTATCCAATTACATACATTGAATACATTGTTGATTTAATATAAATCTATATGACCCTTACTGATTTAATTAAATTTGAGTGTCTTCAAGGCTAGAGTGAATAGGCTCCTAATAAACTAGTGCGCTTTACCATCAATGATTGCGTCACTGCTTACCATCAGGCAGGATTGCGGTCAAGCGCTAGTTTATAATATGCAAAAAAAAAAAAAAAAATTAATTGGATATTTTCTAAGATATTACAGATTTAAAAATTGCGGGACGTAGCGACCCGCCGATGCGGCGCCGCCGCGCCGGATCTCTATGTTTTAGTATACAACAACGTTCACAGTTTTCTGTAGTGTATTTAGTATCAACATTGCACACGTGCGCAGTCGGGGCGGGTCGCTAGTTAAAAGCCGAAGTTCCGGATAGTTGAGGTGTCTTCTCATTTGCATGAGCATCCATCGTGGGCGGTATTTCGATAAAACGTTGGATTACATTGATAATCTCAGATTAAAATAAATAAGAGCCACCGGGTTTGAGTATGACCAAACACACTGGATCGAAGCTTGAGCACAGCATTATGAATGCCCGCGCCAACGATCACTCGCTATGTCAAACGCAACTTCAGTCGGTGTTACCATTCGCTCCATAGGGTTACCAGCTCTTAATAAAAATCATAATTTATCGGAATACCGATCGATTAATTGACTTCAAAAATAGTAGAGTAATTTATGGACAATTGATACTGACACAAAACATATCACAATATTCAAAATTAACTAGTCACGCGCCGTTATATAAAAAACTAGCTTTCCGCCCGCGGCTTCGCCCGCGTGGAGTTCGGTTATATCGCGCTTTTTAGATTTCCCTCGGGAACTTTAGATTTTTCCGGGATAAAAGGTAGCTTATGTTCTTTCTTAGGGTCTAAAGATTGTCTGTGCCAAATTTCGTCAAAATCGGTTGAGAGGTTTAAGCGAGAAAGCGTAACAGACAGACAGACATACATACAGACAGACAGACAGAGTTACTTTCGCATTTATAATATTAGTATGGATTTGTTTACACTTTTTATTCTTACACTTTGTCGGAGAGATTAATATAATATGTACATATTTGTACCAAATTTCAGCTTTCTAGTGCTAACGGTTACTGAGATTATCCACCGACGGACAGACAGACAGACAGGACATACAGATGGATTTGACGAACTTTTAAGGGTTCCTAGTTGGATACGTAACCCTAAAAAGCTCAAGTCGTAAAACTGTGTGAAGTATGGGCGAGCCGCTAGTACTTAATAAATAGCTCTTGATTTAGCATGTTTCAGTTTACGCCACAATAATTATTTACGATTAATAAATAATTATTGTTCATAATTATTGTTCGTAGCTGCAACATTTATATAAGTAGTGCATTTTCAGTTACAGTGAGAACGAAAACATGCTGCCCTAATATGTGTTTTTTTTTATAGCAGTGAGCCCTAGGCCAGTTGGGGCGTTTATAGATCTATCAGAGGTTCTAAGCCTGAATTTTCTGTGAAAAGTAGGAATCTATAATATAGTCTACTTACGACTCCGCCGGTTGTTGCCCCTTGATTCACTCACACAATTACAATGCACTTATGTAGGTTATAGTTTTATGGGCGCCCAGTCGCTCCTAGCAGGGGTTTTGTTTACTTTTCAAGATTTATTTAAGTTCGGAAATGAGTTTTTAATTACTTTTCTGGTTCGCGTTATGGCGGCTGGCTTCGTACAGACAAGCTTTGGACAGACACATATCAGCCGCATGCTTGGGCCTTAAGCAATTAGAACATAAGCGCTTTGATTTAGCTAAAGCTTCACGTTCATTGATATTTTTTGAATTTAACACCGGACATTTGTAAATAGTGTGGTGAGAATACCCACAGCATATGCACCCAAATTTTTTATCTGAAAGTGCGTATGCATGACCATCTGGATTATTTAAATTATTATTTTGCATAAAATTGTTGTTATTAGAATGCGACCCTGTATTAGAGTTCGACCCTGTATTCAAATTACACTGATTTAAAATTGACTAAAGATTCACATTTGATGTATCATCAAAGTTGGGACTCACACCTAAGTGCGGCCCTGCATCTACGGTAAAAATGCGTGGGAAATTATCCCAACCTAGACTTCATAAAATTATTTTTAATTTTATTACGTATCATCATATGCACACTATTGATTGAATTACATTTAAAAGGCTCACTAGCTTTTAATATTTTAGTCTAAGAACATTAATAATTCTTGAAAAGTAGGTACCTGACTTTTGTTTTGACTTCCGAATCGTTTTCGTGTTAAAGAGAAGATAAATAAAACAAAATATATTTACCAAGGTTTTCGATTTTAATAGATTTTAAGGCACTTACGGATTCTTGTAATAAACTCGAGAAGGTTAACGATTTTACACAAATCTTTAAGGTTACTAGATTTTAATGTAGGAAGACTACATTTTTTTTTCTAAATAAGTAATTCACGGCTAAGATTCGCCTATTTTGATACCGATCAATAAGCGCATCGTAAACAATTTGATAAAAGGGATGTATCCAAGGTATGAAAATCAAAAACATAATTAGTCCGTCTTATACTTAATAAAAACCTTTTTACAAAAAAATAACCGACTTCCAAAAACCACTACAAAGTGAAAAATAACTAATTTCGGAAGTCGGTGTCTTTGGTTTTGTATATTCTTTTTTTGACACCGACTTCCGAAATTAGTTATTTTTCACTTTGTAGTGGTTTTTGGAAGTCGGTTATTTTTTTGTAAAAAAGTTTTTATTTTACACTTTTTAGTTGTTAAAAGTACTATGTATTCAGTTGCGTCCGGTCAGACTGGAAGCTGACGCAAATATAGTTGGGAAACGACGTAATTTTGTTTACTTTAATTTTTACCCGTAAGTAGGTATTCCCTCAACTGCCTATGATCTTCATCATCAAATTTACTGCAGACCATTATTTTAACCCAATGGGTGCAAAGGTCTCATCAATATAAATGAATGAAGTCCAACCACAAAGTAGCTACTGTAAACCGTTGAGGAGTTCCCGGAACTGGCCTTTGCCTTCATCATCAGAGCTCTTATGACAGTCACAACCCATCTAGGTGCAAAGTTCTTATCAATACAAATTAATCGAGCCCAAACACAAGGCAGCTGCTGTGAATTGTTGAGGAGTTCCTTCGACTGTCTCCCGGCTCCATCATCAGATCTACTCCAGACCTTTATTAAATTGTAGTGCTTTATAATACTTAATAATACTTAATGAAAATGCTAAGAAATGCACTAGTCGCCCCTGCAACTTTTCAAAGTTCCCCTTGTTTTCTCTGGTCTTCCACCATCTAACCCTGATATCCTTATAATGGGAGCACCTTGGGAACGTCTTCTTTCCAACAGAAAAAGAATTTTCAAAATCGGTTCATAAACGACGAAGTTATGCGCGAACAAACATAAAAAAAAAAAAAAAAAAAATTGCATATATACGGTCGAATTGACTAACCACCTCCTTTTTGAAGCCGGTTAATAAAAAAAAATGAGACCCATATTTTTTATTATGTCGAAATTACCAAAAATTACTGAGATATAGCGTATTAAAGTTACGAAATGGGGGCTAATTAAGTCACGCCGTGGACCGTGGTATATTTTGTACCACGGCGTGACGTCATGCGACATTTCAAATCAATATAGGTATCTTCCTAAGTATTTGAATGCAAGAAAAAATAAAAAAACACGTGTTCAATATTTTTTCTAAATCTACCTGATGGGCATTAAATTATTTTTTAGGATACAACCCAAGCCCTTAGCGATTGACAAAGCGGAACCCAGAAATATTTTCATTATTGTAAACAAGAGATGCAAATGTGTCATAGAATGTTTGCCAATGTTCAATATTTCCGTCAAATTTAGTAAGTTCGATTTTTGGTAAACATGGTTGCGCAAATGGTTTCCGGTTTCCGGCTGCCTCCGATGACATGGTGTCCCGGTCCGGCAATACGGCTTTACTTTTATCACACTGTCGGTAGATTTCTGCGACTTCGATCTCTGCGTAGTACATGTCGACAAAGGCGTAATCCGTTTTCGGTTTTAAATCTAGACAAAATAAACTTGTTTTGTTCGTGAAATCTAAGAATTCAAGACGCAAGTCGTCAATACGTTTATACCTACTTTTAAACGAGCCTAACTTAGATTTATCGGATGATATTTGACGAGATAAAATTTTAAACTCGCGAAATACGGACTCGTAGATTTCAATTGTGGTCCCCGATGTTCATCATTCAACGTTCATATTGCGTGCAATATGAACGTTGAAAACAGTAAGTCATTTAAACATGTATTAACATCACAAGCGACATTAATTACATGTCAAAGTTTTATTAGCATGAAGTGTAGATAACAAAGTTCTTTATTGTCTGAAACGTGAACTAACACGACATTTATGTAGGAAAACTTGCTCCAGCCATATCTTTATGCGTCTTCAAATAACTGTAATGAATAGTAGAATGAACTCATTTGGGTATCTGTGCCGTTTTCCTACAAACTGAGAGAGAGAACTTAAGGTATCAGAAGTTAGGCAAAAAAATGTAGTTAAATCTCGCTATAAGCAGACAGCGTGACAGCGAAGCTACCGGCTGCAACCAGCCGGCTTCATAAAACACGGAGAGAGAGAGAGATTAAGACAACCCATTTAAAAGTGAGACAGAACCCTGAGGAACTATTTTCTTTTACACCCGAAAACTAAATTCAAATTCTGCCTTCACACTGCTGTATTACTATACTATCCTTACTTATTGTACAACCAAATGTACATACATACATATGTGTGTGTGAGTATGTGTGTAAGTAAGTTGGGCTTAACGTCACATAAAATAAGCTCGCATAAGTGTAAAGTTAAATGGTTTTAACAATAACTTGTTACGATCGAGATACTTTGTTTCAATGTGGCGTACTTATCAAAAACAATTTTCAGGGTTCCGTACCCAAAGGGTAAAAGCGGGGAGGGTCCAACTTTAGCCTTCGGTTTTTAGCCTAGTAGGAATTATTAGCTTAATACGGCGTAATGTGTAGCGGAAGGAGGCGTGGGTTGGATCCCCGTGCAATGCAAATATTAATATGCATGAATATGAACAGTTGCACTGTTCTGGTCGTGCCTCAGAAAGCAGGTTAAGACGTTGGTCCCGGTTGCCATGCGAACATCTAGTGACAGTCGTTACGGGTTGTTGGAGCCTTCAAAAGTCCAACAATTGGTCTAACTGTACGGTACTTTCAGACGGCAGTCGCTTCATGGAAAATATCGAAGTTTAGCGCAATGAACAGTTAGACTGGTAAAGCAGACCCCAGACTCCAAAGCTGAAAAAGCTTCTGACGCGACTAGGATTAAAGCTGAGATGATGATGATGAGGGATTGAGACCATTATCATAAAGTGTATATTCCACAATATGTTTATAAAGAAGAAATGCTTTTAATGAATGTAACTTAGATTTTTAATTCCGCTTAGGTTTTTAATTTCTCTTCTGCGCCCACGCTCTCTGGTTTAGTAAACGGGAAAATTTCTAAGCCTTAAGATACTACTACGGAGAGTGAAAACTACGAGAAATCTACTACATATGCTACTAATATTATGTACATATTTATAGCTCCACTATTAGCAAACTATGCTGAATTTGTACGATGACAAATACGATGCGTCGTTTGACAGCCCTTAAACCATTCTAGAGGGTATTAGTTTAAAACATATAAATACAACTTTATTAGGTATTTACTATCCCAACAAAGGGTACTTTTTGAGGTTTAGATAAGAAAATGTATTATTAATTTATGTAAAAATCTCACAAAGCTTGTCCTAAATGGCCAAGTTTGAAATGAGATGAGCCCACTAGGTACGGGCGAAGAGGATAATGATAAACATATAAGAATAGTTTGTCGGGGATGCTTGCGAAGCTAAACTACATATCTTCAATATGTTAAATTAACAATAATCAAACAAAAGATTCAGAATATTTTTAACAGAATAGGATTATCAGCAAAAAATGCACAATGGTTCGTACTTTCCAAGTCCTAGGTCCAGTTAAAATATTTCAGTCAAAAGTCGGATTTAAGTAATGTTTTTCTGGTTTAGCATCAATCAATCAGTCTGGCTCAAAGTATTCCATATGACACTTTACGATCCCTGGCATTTGCCTGTAATTTTCTTTATCGCTTCGGAGCTAGTGACCTTTGAATGTCATCGAGCTTTTCATGACGTTTTACTTAATTTTCGACCTGCATATTAGTGTGTCTTCAAACTTACTAATATCATGTATTACGTATCTACTTTTTAGGGTTCAGTAGTTAACTTTAGAAGTAAAGTTGACTACGCGCCGCGTTGCCGCGTCGCGTTGAGTTGAGTTGGTTAGTACGCAAAGTGGGGAGTGGCTTTTTTCATTTCCATTCTAAAGTGTGATGTATTGTTGGATAGGTATCTATATATCGCCCCATTCATTTTTATTAAAATGAATGGGGCGAAATTATTTTTTGATAATGTAATTATTTTCTGAAATAATCGCTCCATAAGTATTAAAAAAATGTGTGTGCCCGTGAATAGTTAGCTATTGAACCATAACTTTAAAGAACTTCATAATTTTAAAAGTAACACTGTATAATAAAGGCTTTCTAGGAAAATTAATTTAAACTTGATTCGGGTTGATTAGTTTTGAAAAGTTATACAAAATAATTTCAGGACTGTTTGTAACGGTACCATATAGGTGTGCAAGCATTTTTTTTTATTTTAATTTAAAAAAATATTATCCTGAGCGTATATTCTTATAAATAAAAAAAGAATAAATAAAATCAGTGCACCCAATTAAAAATTACCACCGAATATCCAACATACGCGCATAAGCGCGCGTTTGACTGTATTAACGTTTCTCTATTGTTGTCAAAGATGGCTTTTTATGGATTTAATGAAAGCACAATAAAATGGTTTGAAAGCTATCTTGAAAACCGTACACAATTCGTTGCAGTGCGTCGGGCGGACGGCTCGGTAGCTTTCTCTAAAAATCGGTCGGTAGGTAGGGGTGTTCCACAGGGCTCGATACTTGGACCAATATTGTTTATTTTGTACTGTACCGACATTACGAAAATCATAAATAAATGTAAGTACCATATTTATGCTGATGATACACAGATATATATATATCATTTAGGCCAGAGAACTATGAACAAGCGCTAAAAGATCTTAATACGGATCTTAAAAACATAGTGCAATGGTCCATTGCCAACACGATTACTTTGAACCCTGCAAAAACCAAGTATATGCTTTTTGGAACCGAAAACCAGTTAGGTAAAATTAAACCCTGTGCCAGCTGTGTGACCGTTATGGGAGAGCCTATCGAACGAGTGTGTGAAGCACGAAATTTAGGTGTCATCATGGACACAGAACTTCGTTTTCACAAGCACGTGTCTGAGTCAATCCGTAATTGCTTTTATAGACTTAGGATATTATACAAGGCCCGTTCCTATCTTAGTGAAGAATTGCGAGTTTTGCTTGTGGAGTCTTTGGTTTTATCTAAGTTAAATTATGCGGACACGATCTATGGTCGACGATTACTATCAAAAACTGAAAGAATGATCCAAAGACTTCAAAATGCTTGTGCACGCTTCTGTTTTAAAGTTCCCTTTAGGGGACATGTTACGCCTTTCCTCAATGACCACAACATTATGAAAATGAAGGCTAGACGTAAACTTCACTTGGTGACGTTACTATTTGGAGTTATTAAGTCTCACTCCCCTTCTTACTTGTATGATAAGCTAACGTGGACAAGCAGGTACAGAATTGGTGAGGGGAGAAAATGTTCTCAGCAACTTTCCATCCCACAGCACAAGTCGGCGGCTTTTAGAGGCAGTTTTCACTATGCAGCTTCTAACCCCCGATGCACCACCTACTTTTTGCAGCCAAATAGGCGAATCTTGTATTGACGTCACACTTTCTAGTGCCGACGTACGTTTGGATAGGTGGCGTGTCCTACCGGACGCGTCTTGTAGTGATCATCGCCTGATCGTGTACGAATTTGTTCCTGGTTATATTCAGGGTCCGTCTCATATTCCTGGTAATTTCAGATATAGATGTAAAGGTGCGAACTGGGAATTTTTTGGCTCGCTTTTTGCGTGTCACGCCAAGGAGTTCACTCGGGACGGGCTGTCAGCCGAAGAAAGTGCTGACATTATGTCAGAAACCTTTACCTACTGTGCTGACATCGCCATTGGTCGTGGATCTATGATCAATATTCGTAGATGTGACTGGTGGAGTGATTATTTAGTTGAACAGCGCAAAAGATATCGCAGAGCGCGTAGACAGTTAAATAAACTCAAGAGCCGAAAGATTACTGGAGATCTTCTTACGTCCGCTTTAAATGCTTTTAGAGTTGCCAAGTCACGCTACAAAGCCTCGGTGGAAAAATCTAAGGGTAACTTGTTGCGGAAAATCGTTGACAAACTTGACAGGGAGGGTCCGTGGTCTCCCTTATATCACGAATTTAAAGCTAACAGATTGGTCGACCTTGCATACGTTCAAAACATTAAGGTCAATGATAAGCATACCACGGGCATAGAGGAAACAACAAAAGTACTAATTAATACACTTATCCCTGATGATTCACCGGCTAACGATAGCGACTACCACCAACAGATTCGAGCGTGGGCTCCTGTGCCACCTGAATCACCAATGTCAGACGTACCATCTAATGACGAATTTATAAATATTGTTAGAAAACTACCGGTCAACAAATCATCAGGGGAAGATAAAATATCTAATAGGATGATTAAAGAAGCGTGTAAAACAGCGGGTGATGCCATCTTAACTGTATATAACCGATGCATTGCTGAAGGCGTTTTTCCTCGTAAATGGCGACGCGGTTTCATACGAATAATACCAAAGTGTGGTGATAAACCACCGGATGATCCGAAGTCATATCGGCCTATCACGCTTCTACCATCTTTGGGGAAACTTCTTGAGCGCCTCATCGTTCCACGGTTACTACCGAACGGTCCAAAATTTCATAGTAATCAATATGGCTTCACCATCGGTAAATCAACAGTCGACGCGGCGCTTTCTGTCAGAAGAACCGTTAACCAGTCGGAACACAAGTACGTGATTGGTATCTTTTTGGATATTTCTGGGGCTTTTGATAACGCTTGGTGGCCTATGCTGTTGTTAAAATTAAAAAACCGCGGTTGCTATAGAAACATATATAATCTCGTTTACTCGTACTTTATAAACGGTTCCGCGGTACTTAAGCTCGGTCATTTTTCTAGTACTAAAGCACTAACCATGGGATGTCCTCAGGGTTCAGTTGTCGGTCCTTATTTATGGAATTTGGGTTTTGATGATTTTCTCGCGATCCCGCTTCCTTGCGGCTGTTCACTTACTGGTTACGCGGACGATGGCCTACTGCTCATTCAATCAAGTACCCGAGCCGGACTTGAGAACTTGGCCCATACTTGCCTAAATCTAATATCTCAGTGGGGTGATCGTAACCGCCTAGCGTTTGCGCCGCATAAAACCTATCAACTTCTACTAAAAGGTAATCTTAAATCATTGCCTACTATTAAATTTAATAACGTTCCCGTTAAAAAACAGCAATCCGTATGCTACCTTGGTATGGTCTTAGAAAGGAATTTTTCATTTATCGAACATATAAAAATAGTTGGCGAAAAAGCTAAAAGGAACTTTTATGCCCTAACTAGAATATCCAAAGCAACTTGGGGTCTATCATTCCTAACTTTAAAAACTATATATGGAGCTACCTACTTAGGATGTATGTGCTACGGTGCACCTGTTTGGGCCGATAGGGCCAGCATAGGGGCGGCGCGACGTAAACTGCTTCAAAGCCAACGTTTGGCATTGATATTTTTATGCAAGGCGTATAGAACAGTCAGTACTGAAGCCTTACCCGTTCTGGCAGGTGTACTTCCAGTCGATCTTGAAGTACAGCGACGTGCTTCAATGTACTACTCCGCGATTGAGGTCGCGTTGTGTAACAAAGTTAGTGTCCATGGCCTCCCGAGGGGGGAGGCCATGGACACTAACTTTGTTACACAACGCGACCTCAATAGAATTTCTAGATTATTTAAACCTCAGACTGACGTCTGGGAGGACCTCTTATCCGAATGGCAAAGTAGGTGGGATAATTCCATCAAGGGCCGGCACCTCCATCTGTTCTTTCCATCCGTTGGCGATCGGCTGGCTAAGACATGGCTGGAGGTTGACCACTGCGTTGCCCAATTTCTCACAGGTCATGGCAACTTTAAAAGTAAACTGTATTCTTTTAAACTTGTTCCTTCGCCTTTGTGTCAGTGTTCTACATCGAACTGTGAATTTGAACAGTCCGCACATCACATCTTGTGGGAGTGTATTCTTTGGCAGAATGAACGCAATATTATGTTGGATAGTGTACAAGTTACATCCGGAGTTGTTTATTATACGGACCTTGTTGAAACTAGAACTAATTTCCGTGCGTTCAGGCGCTTTTGCCATACCTATTATTGGAATCAATTGTAACAGCAAATACCTACTTAGGACCCATTAACTTGATCAAATGTTATTCCGTGGTGCTTGGCAATCTGGGCTTCTCCCAGTTGCAATAATGTCCCTTTGTGCCGATTGGCCTAGTTCTATTCTGTCTCCTGCTTATTATGGAGGGAAGTGGAAAAAATATCTTTTTTCTTACTCCTCCGCTATTCTTTTCTGATTAATTTCGTTGCGGGACCCAAGACAGTTGAAACATTTCTCCGGGACTCGTCGAGCTTCATTGCTCGGCGTTTTTCTGGCGGTCTCCACTGTTGATTCTGGCTTTCAGGAGTTGCAGTGGGTTGGGAACAGTGTGGCGGGTTTTGTCCCATAAAAAAAATAAAAAAAAAAATAAAAAAAAAATGCAGCTTCTAAATGCTGGAACAATATCCCTCCTCCCATAAAGTTTTGTAAAAGTTCCTCGACTTTCAAATTTAAATTAAAAGAATATCTTTTATCTCATCAAAAAGAATTCGAAGATGTCCAAGCAGATGTATCTGCCATATAAGCCATCTTATTTTATTTTCTATGTTTAGTGGGGAGGTTTTTCTGTTTTCTATTTTCCGGATTTATTTATTGAATTTTAATGTTGTTAAGTATTTATTTAGGTATTAATATTTATCTAACGTATTTGTTTATAAAATTAATGGAAATTGAATGCTTATTTTATATTTTATTAATTACAATATATACAGTATGTTAACTAACAGAGGGCGTTCCCGTTAACCCGAAATAGTATACCATACATACATGCTAAAAAAAATATTTCCATTCGAAAACAAAATGTTTTAAAATTTTTTCCAATAAGAAAATATTCAATAAAAATTTTAAATTGACATGGAAAAGAAACACACTGTATACGCGAACATGAAAGACGGCAACGTCGCAATTTATTTATACATGACGACTACTATTTTGATTTAAAACAGGAGGTTTCAAATTTATTTCCAATTAGATTTTTTTTTATTCGAATTTTTTTATGCTTATTTTTTTATGCTGATATTTTTATTTTAATCTATTAATGATATATATTAACGAGTTTAAGGGAACGCCCTCTGTTATTTAACATACTGTATAACATATATATACCTATACACACACACTCATTTATGCATGTCACAATATTTTCATGAGATTCTGTTTAGTTTTTCTATCATTTGGATAACTATTATTATAATATATCATTTATATTATTGCGGACTGTGTTTTGTAATACTTGCGTATGGCACTCGTGGGGTTGCAGCTGAAAATCAGCGTCAGATGGTACACTTTCTGTTGTCATCTGACATTATGCTGAGCTGAGGCCCTTTTGGCATTACACGCCAAGTTTTATAGTTTTTAAATTTATGTTTTTGCTGTAATGTCAATAAATGCATTTTTCTTTCTTTCTTTCTTTCTTTCATACATAACCCGTCTAATTTGTTCAAATTACCAATTTACCGGCAGTAAAGAAGAAAAGAGAAGGCATTATACTATGGGCTATTTCGCACTGCTAAGGTCTTTTTCTGGATCGAAGGGATCGGGATCAATATGACCTATAAAATAGTTAGAATCTATAACTTTTCTTTAGTTAATACCGCCTTTCGTGGGGCCGTTTTTGGGATTCTGAACTTAGTCAACTCGATGTAACAAAAAGCCCGTGGTTTGAACTTTTATCTCTTCATTATGACGGACGGAAAACTACGGAACCCTACACTGGCCGTGACCCGATGTGCTCTTGATCGTTTTTTTTAAATTATAAACGTATTTAAGTTATATAACGTATACGTATTTTAAGATGTAATGTAATGTACATACTATACAATATGTAAAGAAAACCCTGTCGAGTCCGTGAAGGTATTGTTAGGTACTTCGATAACTGATTCTACTAATGCCTACCAAACCTGGCTAATCTTAAAAAAAAAAACCCTAAAAAAATGAATATTATTTCGCGAAAAGAGGTAACTTAAAAGATGTGCGGTAGGCCATACAGGCGCGGGCGAAGAGGGGCAGAACATGCGGCACGCGGTCGCAACAAAAATAATGTTGTCACTTTTTAAAAATGACCAAATTTTGGGGAAGTTGGAATTAATTTGCGGGAAAAAGTGATTATTTCTAAATTCACTCTTATTGTTACTATGATGATTAGGTAAAATTTCATATGTTATTTGGTCATGTGTTTACCTAACCTTTATTATCCTTACGGGTCAGACAGGGTTTTCTTAACATATTGTATATACACTTATTTGCTTTCATTCCTACGGATCAGAATAAGAATTCCTTTACTGTTAAGCGCTGTTATGATTATCTTACAGGACGCCGCTAGTCTGCTATCTATACTTAATATACATAAAGCTGAAGAGTTTATTTGTATGTTTGTTTGTTTGTTTGTTCGCGCTAATCTCGGGAACTACTGGTCCGATTTGAAAAATTCTTTTTGCGTTGGATAGCCCATTAATCCAGGAAGGATTTGGGCTGCATTACATCACGCTGCGACCAATAGGTGCTGAGCATAACTAATTCTACGCAAACGAAGTCGCTGGCGGCCGCTAGTTTTATATAATTTTGTCATTCCAGCACGTTTCCATTGTCATTTTGCTATTAGCCCGTAATCTGCTAAGATCATAAACATCGGTCATTGGTCTCGTAACGGAATGGTTATTGTTTTATTGCCATTATTATAAAACTCGTTAGTAGAAATGAGTTTCTAAAATCTACTACCCAATTTGAACATTTCTTAAAGCAAGATTTTGTTAATATATATTTTTAAATATTAATTATAAGGTTTATAAGCAGTCTAGAGTAGAAAATAGTTATTAAATAGCAAAAAACATTATTATGAAACTATAAAACTAAATATTTTGTTATCTGTTAAAGTCAAATGTTACATTAATACAAACTGACTGACGTTTATATGTTTTTTTTTAACAGTTGGTGTTTTGATATGTATTTATTTTATAGTATTAAAATTATATTTACTGCTTAAAGAAAAACAAGAATAAAACAATCAGCAAATTTCGGCAGAGATATGGCGCCTGGCCACTATAGCCGCATCAATAAAAGTACCACAAATGGAGGGGCCAAAGTGGCTTCGCGGGGATTATTACCTTCCTTCGATCTAGACTGTAACCCTTTTATATGGAAAAGAAAAAATGGCGTCACTGTCGCGCTGTGAACTCTTAACCTAGGAATGGGTTATGGAAATATCATGCACCTTACCAATCTTGACGGGCTCTCGTCGTCTCGTAGGAGTTCAATCAGTTGGCTCCGTCTTCGACTTTCTTCACCCTCGCGGTTCGGCACAAACTTCACACAACACCCACGTGGATATAAAGTTCCCCGCTAACAGCTTCGGTTTCTTTTCTTGAAGCCACAAAGACATGTCTCCAATTTGAGCGGATGGTTACAACTTATAATCGAATGATTATATCGTTCAGCGATAAATTAACACAGCAGAACTGTGCAAATGCGGGTTTTTAAACAGCGGTTAGCGCGCGGTACGGAGTGCGCACACGCGGAGGGTCCAGGAGACACACTTTCACTTTTCACTTTTCACAAGCGAAGTGTGATTTGTTTTTAAAAATAAACCTGCATCATCCTTCAAGGCTGGATGCTATTGAAGTCAGGAACGCTGAGGCGTCTTTTATACATGCTCAGACCATCAACAACTTGACTAAGGTCATTAAACGACAGAGCTCCATCACAGCAAAAATGGTTCAAGTTTATAGTTCACCGAGACCTCTGTCAAAAAAGGTAATTAAGTACTGTTTATTATTCGTAATTCATCTTTATGAAAGTTTAGTAGAATAAACTTAATTATTCAAAATCAAAACTTCCACTCATTGGGTGTTGTACAAACATACCAATAAGAATTAAGTAGCTTTGAAAACAATACCATAAAAAATAAATGTAACCCCCAAAGCTAAGCTTGTGTTAGATGTAGGTTTAAATCAGTAGTAGTACATTGGCCATAATTTAAAATCTTTATGGCAACTACATACAAAGCGCTGGGTTACAAAATTCACATTAGATAGGTATATGAAGTTGCAATTTTTTGTTAAAGTTAATTTTGTTTTACAGAAACTCTGCAGAATTGTTATCAGATTCTGAGTCAGATTTCTGGAGAATACAAGAGGTAAATTTGACAATCTATTAAAAGCTAGTTTGTTACGATGCCAAGATGCTGGCTGAGCACCCATGCAAACAAGCGCGAAGTGTAAAGTTACATGAGTTGCGCTTCCCACGGTAACAACGAATCCCTGGGCTTTTTCCATCATAACATCGGTGGGAACAGACACTCGCACTCATCGCGTATACCTATTTTACGTTTAGTTTCTATAATTTTCTAAAATTAATACTTTCTAAAATTAATTTGTGAATTTCTGTGAACCTTCTTTTGTGAACATTTAATAAACATTTATTATGTACCATTGACTTTATTTAAAAGTTTCCCGACACGCCCCACCCACGTATCTAGTTTAATGAAATATATTTTAGGAGAGATCTCCTAAAATATTAAACAAACTATAACCTACTAAGTATGTACATATAATAATAGTCCATAGAAGATTCTGTCTAGCAGTATGGGTTACAAATGGATGTAAAAGTAAAAGAAACAGTGTTTATAAAAAGAATAATACTTTATTTTAAATTTCTGTTTTGTGCAATACTGCGGTGGATCTGTAACAAAGAGTTACATCATTTTAATAATAATTAGAGCATTTTCATACTTTCCTAGAATAAAGGGTTTACACTACATGATCTTTCTCTGTATGCGAGGAGACCTGTGCCCAGCAGTGGGACGATAAAAAGGTTGATGATGACATGCTAATTTATTTGATGCATTTTTCCACAGTATGTCAACAAGAGTGCAGTGCTGCAGTGCAACTTTCAAGCAGATCCCGATGCACCCTACTATGGTCTTGATAATTGGGCGCTTCTTATTGCTTTCCTCCTAAATTAAAAGACTGATTATAATTGGTGTGTTTTATTATTTAAATGACTTTTTGTTTTGTATAATAAAACTTTTTGACTTAATGTAAAGTTGATATTTAGTTTATGAGAAAATTTATATACATACCTATGTATATTTATAAATAAATGTTGATTTTTAATAGGTATAGTGGTTTCATTTATGTTGCTCCCAGCAAAAACTAGCCAGAGCTAAATCTCGGGTCTGTCATACTATAAAGGTGCTGAATGTATATGTTTGGTCTTCTGTGAAAGAAAGTATGCGAGAGACTCCACTGTTCCATGTTAGTTTTAGTAGTAGTTTTTAAGTTAATTAATGTAATTAACGTTGTACCATTTTAGTTAACTATAAATAAATAAAATAATTAATAGAAGTCCAACTATTATGCACCTTTACCAACATAGTTAAAAGAAATTACATACCTGCCGCAGTGCTTCTGCATAATCTTCATCAGGTGGCAATAATACTTTTGGCATGTTTGCAATATTTGTGGTTTATTTTTTAGTTTCAAGTCTTTGTTCCTTCATTGATTGCAGTAGACACAGTAATTTGTGAAACTTTTTGAAGGGCGCACCTTGTCCAATAAAATTCTCGTCGGACCTCGATGCATAAAATGCAAGTGCTATTAGATTTGCAATAAAAATATAACATTAATTGAATTTATTTCGTGTTTGTAGCTATGGATTACTATAGAGTAATATATCAATTGTCAAATTACGTTTCCTCACCTTAATTTCTGTCCATACGCTATCGATTCGATGCAGTCTGGCCATAAGGAGAATGAGTTCTTCAATTAACCCTCTTACTGAGACATATTCAAGGTGAAACCTTTTCACAAATTCCGCCTCGTGAACATCAATAAAGGGATTCGTATTCAAACTCGTCAAGCTATGAGTTCCACGTCTCCTGTATATCTTCTTTCTCTAGCATCTACTGCGTTGGCTAGCTCAAGAATATTTGCTAATAGTGAAAACATTCTCAAATATTCCATAAACACAATAGATATCACACTTAATGTACAAAACCACCACCACCATCGAGCTGCCTCGCTTCGAAAAGCAATGTTTGTACAAAGACGGCATCATAACAGTTCAATGATCAAAAGAACTGTCAAAATTTTAGCAGATTACCGCGTATGTCAGTCATTGATTTGTCATTTTGGACAAGATTACCGTTTTATGCCATTTCGTTCAGTGATTGGCCACTAGGCACGCCATTTTGTTAGTAGATTCCGTAATCTACTAACAAAATGGCGTGCCTAGTGGCCAATCACTTTTAATGTCATAATGACCGATAAAATCCGTATTTTATCGGTCATTATGACATTAAAAGTCGACAATTTTGCCACTATTTCAATAGCAGACGCCCTAGTCTGCTATTGAAATAGTGGACTCATTACCCAACCAAAAGCAGATCACAGACACAGCCCTGAACTTTGACGCTATGTTTCAACCACTTAGTGGCATCTCAGCGTTGGGAACTTGTTCCAAATACAATACTTTTTAATACAACGTAACTTAAGATTTCATTGTATCAACAATCTATATCTATACTCTATACTAATATATAAAGCTTTTAAAGGACAAAACCCGCCACACATTTCCCACCCACTGCAACTCCAATCAACAGTGGAGACCGCCAGAAAAACGCCGAGCAATGAAGCTCGACGAGTCCCGGAGAAACGATTCAACTGTCAATTAATCAGAAAAGAATAGCAAAAAGAATAAAAGAAAAAAGATATTTTATAAAGAAAAGATATTTTATTTTATAATATACTAGCTGTGCCCCACGGTTTCACCCTCATAAGCTTCAAACCGAAAGAGCTCAGATTTAAAATAAGCGCCTATTAAAATAGTGGTAGCAATATGTACGTCCGCGTTTGTTCCCGTTTTAGCAACGTTTTTTGTTCCTGCTCTGCTCCTATTGGTCATAGTGGGATGTTTTATAGCCTATGTCCTTTCTCAGGCTCTAGATTATCTGTGTACCAAATTTCATTACAATCGGTTCAGTAGTTTTGGCGTGAAAGTCGGACAGACGGACAGAGATACTTTCGCATTTATAATATTAGTACGGATAGTATGGATAAAGCTGAAGAGTTTGTTTGATTGAAGGCGCTAATCTCAGAAACTACAGGGCGGATTTCATTGTATCAACAATTCTTTTTGCGTTGAATAGCCTTAATAGGCTATCCAACGCAAAAAGATTTTTTCAATGGATTAATATCCAGGAAGGTTTTAGGTTATATAGCATCACACTGAGACCAATAGGAGTGGAGCATAACTAACTCCACGCGAACGAAGTCGCTGGCGGCCACTAGTATTATTATATTATGACAGTTTTGACGACGCTGTTCATTACGTCACCTAGGTAATATATTTTTTTCTATTATTCTCGGTTTTATTCAGATTTTAATTAAATTTTTATCTTATAATTAAGAAGAATAAAACTCTTTAGTTTTATTCTAAACCGACTTTAGACGCTGACTAGACTTAAGTAAGTAAACGTTTCATATTATTTCTATTCTGTTTAGCTGAAGTTGGTATTTCAACTTCTTCAAAAAGCACAAAGTTGTGGTTTTTCGTCAGTCTACAATCAGACCACAGTATATAGAAAAAAACAAAATTATATAAAAATGCCACTAAAAATCAATCGTTGGTTAATGTAAACGTAACCACACAAATTTATATAATTTTGTTTTAAAATCTGTGGCATTTGTTGTGACAAGTCTGAAAACTCTTTATAAAGCGGGTTCAAAACAATCAAAACATCATTTCGTTTCTGTTAACTTTTAACGAGTTTTACCTACCTACATTCAATAACAATGCGATTGATGTGTTAACTGCATTTTAATTTAACTCTAGATTAACACAAAACGACCTCTCGTTTTATGTTAATTATTGTTCTTAAAAAACAACTCGATACTTACCTATAGAAAACAAATTACAAAAGTGCTTACAATTATTACGGCTGAGTGCGCTTAGTGTCCCGCAAAGTGTTAACTGATTTCAAGAGCCCACGAATACCAAACGAAACGCCTATAGTTAGTTAGATCCAGAAAGTTTTAAAAACAGTAGGAAACTCATCTATAACTTTTTCAACAGCGCTCGGAACCTAATTGAAACAAATATTCCCTTTTCCCAGTTTTTGACGTGTAAGCTCTGGTTCTAATCAACTTGGAAGGAAAAATTGCAAACATGTGAACTACCTTTAGAAAGTTATATGAAATTTATAAATTATTATATTTTTTTTTTTGTAACTTTCAGGTCCACCACTTACTTAAATAGCTCTAACAGTAGGTACTTACAAGCTGATATCATGAACAGATCTTTTCTTTTTATTTTTTGTTTCCGGGTTGAAAAATTCTGCGGATGACACAAGACACGCTGTGTAGTGTCCTCTCAGTTGGGGCTAAAGCTCTTTGAGAGCGAGAGCTAACACGCAGCCGTCGATCCCATCGGGCTCTTGAGTCATATTTTTGGCCTTTAGCTGAATCACGGCTGCTCATCTTTCCTAGTGCCAAAACCGCAATTTGTGCCTTAAGCTAACATTGGTGTTGCCAATAAATAAAAGCTGTCCAACGAGAACACATTGGAAGCTCTTCACTACAGACCATTTTTTTGTCCGAATAAATGGCTATTTCCAATTTAGAGGAATTGTGTTGTATGTTTAAGACACGGGCTATTGATCTCCATCAGAGATAATAAACGTCACTAATATAAGCGTAGTTAGGAGTTATCTCGAAACAGATTAGGCAAAAATGTAGTGTCCACCTCAGGACACAAATTTTCATAACAAAACAAGGTTAGGTCAAGTTAAACCCTTCTCCCAGTTTATTAATATTCGACCTGTCTACCCTATTTGCATTTACTCCGACCTGTGCACGAAAATATATGATTTAATTAAAAGTTTTATTTGGAAAACTAGTATTTTTCCAGAGTAACTGATATGGTTAAGTATTATAATTTCATTGTTCTGTAGCCTGATAATTTTAAGTATCGAACTAGGTTCAATAATACGGTTGAAGGCAAAACCTAGGTTGCGTTGTGCACGTTATACAATGAGTAAGGTCGGATGGTTCGATAAGTCGGAAGTTTTAGGCCAAAGAATTATGATCATTTTTTTTTAAATTATAAACTAGTTCTTAACCGCAATCCTGCTTGATGGTAAGTTGTGATGAAATCGTTGCACGCTAGTATATTAAGACGGTTCTAGGGGAAAAACACACCGCAGGCCGTTTTTATGTAGTTTTTCGGAGCTATCTACTCTTTATCCAAAAGAAGTATCAACTTACTAAAAATACATAAATTTTCTCCATAACCTTGGTTCCAAAATTGTAGATTTTTTTTTTCTAAGCATAATGTTTAAATAATTCCTTCACAACGAAACCTCTGACAAGAGAAATAATTATCAAAAACGTGCATCTACTCGAAAAGTAAGCATTATTTAGATTGCGTTCTTACACTAATGGATAGGCAATTTCATGACGAACATTATTGTAGAAATATTTTTTTAAAACGACCAAAACAAAAATTTTATTCAACAATCTGAGCGTATTCCCCATCATTTCTCTTGCCCGAGCTATTGAGATTCAGTATGCCACAGCCTATATATATAATGTACTCTGTGTGCCACAGGCTCTCGAAGGGGGAACCCGTGTCTTTCGTCATCGCGCGGTCCGCTAGCATAGCGGGCGGCGCGTGAGCGAGAAAGCATCTGTTTGCTCGCTCACGTACCGCATGTCGCATAGAGTATAATACTATCATAAAGTGTTTCTGTTATTGATGTTCATTTTGGTGTTCGTTTATTTAACCGGTTTCAAAAGGGAGGAGGTTATATGTTTTTTTATGTTTGTTTGCGGATAACTTTACTATAATATAAATAATAGGGTATTTGACTAAAAAAAACTAATTAGTCCGTCATTCAGATTATAGAAAAATATTGGATAGGTTTATTATATACGTTTTACATTTCGTATATTTTGTTTTATCAAATCAATAAAAATTGACAAATATAATAGGCATCAAAGATCAGGAGTGATGGCTGGTGACGTCACTGGCCGCTAAAAAGTGTAGCGTGCAGTGACGTCACACGAGTTTTCAAAGCACTGTGTCGTCTTAATTTTTTGTTTATATAAAAAAAGAAAAAAATATGTGTCTAGTATTTTTTGGGTAGGCCCCCGACAAGGTGGACCGACGACCTGGTGAAGGTCGCGGGAAACCGCTGGATGCGGGAGGCGCAGGACCGGTCGTCGTGGAGAACCTTGGGGGAGGCCTATATGCAGCAGTGGACGTCTTTCGGCTGAAATGATGATGATGATGATGAGTATTTTTTGGAAATCTGACTGACGGACTAATTAGGTTTTTTTAGTGAAATACCCTATTGCATAAGTTGATAAAAAATGCTATGCAATAGCTTTACAGCGGTAGTTCCCGAGTGCCACATGTTTTTTGTTTAATTAGAAAGATCAGGATCGATCGATCGATCATCAGGCAGGATTGCGGTCAAGCGCTAGTTTATAATATATAAAATTATATCTTCAAGGTAGTCTCATGTTAAGGAAATTAGGGTCTGATGATGGAAGACTAAGGAAACCTAGGAGAAATTTAAAAAATCATAGGGGCGCCTAGGGCATTTCTATGTTTTTTTCATTAAGTGTTTTAACGCACTACAATTTAGTAAAGTTCGGAGTTGATGATGGAGCCGGGAGACAGCCGCGGGATCTCCTTAACGATTCAGATCAGCTGCCTCGTGTTTGTGCTTAATAAATTTATATTGATAAGAACTTTACACCTAAATGAGTTGTGATTGTCATTAAAGCTCTGATGATGAAGAGAAAGTCCAGTTAAGGGAACTCCTCAAAGGTTTACAATAGTTACCTTGTGTTTGGACTTAATTCATTTATATTGATGAAAACTTTACACCCATATAGGTTTAAATGAAGGTCTGCAATAAATCTGATGATGAAGACCATAGACAGTCGAGGGAATTCCTCAACAATTTACAACACTGTACTTTAACATAGTACAAACACCACAGTACCTACTCGTCATGTTTATGCAAAAATCAAATAACATCAAGAGACTGAATTTAAGTTGTGTTATTTCATTGCGTTATTTCTAGAAATGCTCATACTTTCATTGTGGTCTTATAGGAATTAAAGCAAACGAAATACGTCGTTTGCTTGCAGGCCTTTTCCAAATATGCTGCCGTCAGCGTCCAGTCTGACCGGATATTGTATTAGTCAGATGTTTATTATTTTTCTGCAAAAGGAAGCTTTGTGTAAATAATATTATAGTATATGTATTTTTTTTTTTATACGATAGTTTTATTTTTTACAATTTACGTATTTGTTTTATTAAACGAGAATAATAATATAATTTCAGTCTTGCCTGAGCCCAAAAAAAACATCAAATCTTTTTTTTATGTAGGTTTCCTGTCTGCAGAAATTTATTTGACCCTGATTACGTTTTCCCTTAAAATAATAAATAATGATAAATTAACCTTTATTATATTATTTTTCTATCCCTTTGACCATCTGACTTAGCTAACTTTCAATCTACAAAACTAACTTCCAACCCTGAAGTTACAGTCATAACATATTTAGTTGTAAAGGTCTAATCAATACAAATTAAGTAAGCCGAAACACATGACAGTTGCTTCCGATGTGGATTCCCTTGATTCTCTGTCATCTCCATAATCAGGTCAGGCCCATATCTTCACGGTTTTATAGTATCATCCGATATAAATACGAGTATCAAGTATTCACCCGAAGCGTGCCTACAATTTTCGATAATTGGCCTAAATTTCTTAGAATTTCCATTATCGACACTGACGTGGTAACAATGAGATTTCATAGGTAGCATACTCTTTCATATAAAAAAAGAATGGTCAAAATCGGTTCATTAACGATAAAGTTATCACACCTAGATCGAATTGAGAACCACACTTTTGGGAAGACGGTTAAAAAATAAAATACGCAAAATTTTTATTATGAAGTATCGTCAACATTTGTTTCAGTCTATATTAACCAAAAGTATTTGGGCGCACCAATAAAGAAAAATAAAAGTGCCATGTCTGTTACTTCTGTGGTCTATGAATTTAACTTGTATTTGTAAGTATTTCGCCCGCCAGACGGCGCTAGTAATATTTTGCGAAGTATTGTAGAGGTGGGGCGCGGTGAAGAGGGAGCAAATGCTCAAGGTCATTTGGTGAGGGTACGACCTTAAGAGCCTTTTGTAGTCCGACGGAAATACCGCCGTTGGCAAATTGTTCCAGTCCCTCGATGTACGCGTTATAAAGGACGAGGCGAAACGCTTTGTTCGGATCGTAATAGTTTCAATAACGTAAGGGTGGATACTCGCTGTATGACGGGTCGTCCGATGATGGAACGGAGATAGGGGAATTAAGTCATGAAATTTCCGCACACAGTCTTCAAAATGCATCCTGTAGAACACCGACAGGCTGCCTACTCTTCGCCTGTATTCCAGGTTTTGGAGACCGTTCTGAACTAAATCTGGGTCGCAAATTAGCGTCTTTGGACGCTTCTCCACTGAATTCAAAGTTGCCAGGAGGCATTTTGCAGCACCAGCCCAAATGTGACTGTAATACCCACACACAAACGGACCTGTCTGCTATTTCTGTCTCCATTTTATTGGATAAGCTGGAAAGGTTGGGAATCAGAAGCATTTTCAAAGTTATTAGTCTGGGCGATCTCAATGTTACTGATTTGGTACACACAAAAGTTCTAGATTCCCAATTACACATGGAGTTCTAGAGGGCAGCATCTTGGGGCCTACGTTAGTTCTGGTATAGTTGGTTTATACCAACTCACTAATCTCAGGCTATCCCAGGGCGAAATAATCTCCATTGAAGACGACACTCTGTTTTGCAGCAGATAACTGGGATGAGACTTTCGGCGCAGCTTAGCATGGTTATAAACGGTTGGAAAGTGGTTGCAGAGTAATATTTATCACTTTACACATAGATAAAACATTACAATTAATTGGCATTAGAAATATAAGTGAAGTCACTCAGACTTTAAAGTACACATTTAAAAATCTTATCTGGTGGAATTCGCAAGTTAATATTTATTTTTAACAATTTGTGGAATTTCGCTGATCCATAATTGCTAAAGCAGGTCTATTTTGCTCTCTGCCAGTCGCTTCTATCCTACTGTATTTCTTTCTGGAGAGGGGCTTTAAAAACTACGGTACTGCATGTTGGGCGATCTCAAGCCTCTTCAAAGCCTTGAGATAGCCCAACATGCAGTACACAAAGTTTGTACTTTCAAACGTATATTTTACTCCACCGCACAGCTATACAAAAACTGTGAGGTTCTGACTGTAAGACAGCTGTTCCTACTTAATGTTGTACTTCTACAACACACTTCAGAAACTTATAGTCTACTAAACCTATAAAAATAAAGAAAAGATAGACTATGCTATAAACAAAGTTAGTACTACTAAATTTAATTCAACCAACTCGCACTGGGCCAGCGTGGTAGACTACAGCCCACTCCCTCTCATGGAGAGGAGGCCTGTGTCCCAACAGTGAAAACATTATGGGCTGATTATGATGAAATTTAATTCAAGAGTTAAAGACTTCATTGGACCTTACATCTATAGATATATAATAAGATAAACAAAACAATTAACACCTACCCCTAAACGAAAACTCAATGTAAGGAAAGGAAGAAAATACAAAAACTTAATTACACATACGACTGTGATTGACTATTTACAACATACATACATCCTTTTGCATTCATACACATATAATCATATCACACAAATATGGGTACATACGTACTGTTCAGTGCTTATACTTTATTTAATTGTAAGTTAATTATTATTTTTTGCAAATTAAAAAAAAAAAAACATTTTTTACAAAAAAAAAAAAAAACCAATCGACTTCCACAAAAAGAAAATACTACAAAGTGAAAAATAACTAATTTCGGAAGTCGGAGGCAAAAATGAATATACGTATTAATAAGTAATATGTATACAGTATGTTAACTAACAGAGGGCTTTCCCGTTAACCCGAAATAGTATAGCATACATACATGCTAAAAAAATATTTCCATTCGAAAACAAAATGTTTTAAATTTTTTTCCAATAAAAATTTTAAATTGACATGTAAAAGAAACACACTGTACACGCGAACATGAAAGACGGCAACGTCGCAATTTATTTATACATGACGACTACTATTTTGATTTAAAACAGGAGGTTTCAAATTTATTTCCAATTAGAATTTTTTTTTATTAATCTATTAATGATATATATTAACGAGTTTAAGAGAACGCCCTCTGTAAGTTAACATACTGTATATTCGTTTTTGCCACCGACTTCCGAAATTAGTTATTTTTCACTTTGTAGTGTTTTTTTTTTGTGGAAGTCGGTTGGTTTTTTTGTAATAAATGTTTTTATTTTATGATTTTTAGTTACAAAAAGTACTGTTCAGATGCATCCGGACGGACAGACTGGACGCTACCGCCAACATAGTTGGGAATAGGCTAGCAATCAAATGACGCCTTTTTGTATTTGAATTTTTACCCGTAACTTTGGTTTAAATACCAAACTACTGAACCCATTTTTATAAATTCTCTGGGACCGGACTGAATGTATGAGCATTGCTAGAGATGACACGATTACGCGACTTAATTTTAGTCTTTTGATTTTTTTGATTGTCGCATCAGCATGGCGAGCATCAATGGCTAGTGATTGTACTAAGTTAAACTTCAATGCTGTAAATTTTTGAGGACTTCCCTCGACTGTCTCTGGTCTTTATTATCAGATCTACTGCAGACTTTCGTTATAACCCACATTGATGCAAACCTCTCATCAATATAAATGAATTGATTCTAAACACAAGGTAGGTAATGTAAATTGTTGAGGCGTTCCCTGAACTGACCTTTGTCTTCATCATCAGCTCCCTAATGCCCCTAATCTATCTAGACGTACGGTTCTTATTAATTCAAATTAATCAAGCACGAACATAACGTAGCTGCCGTGAATCGTTGAGGAGTTCCCTCGACTGTCTTTAATCTACATCATCAGATCTACCGCAGACCATCATAATAACCCATATGGCTGCAAAGTTCTCTTAAATATAAATGAATTGAGTCCAAACACAAGGTCATCATCATCATCTCAGCGTTAATCCCAGTCGCATCCGAAGCTATTTTTCAGCTTTGGAGTCTGGGGTCCGCTTTACCAGTCCAACCGCTGAGATGGCCAAACTTCGACACTTTCCATGGAGCGACTGCCGTCTGACCTCCACAACCCGAAGGCGACATCGAAGCATTGCAGCTAGACCAATTGTTGGACTTTTGAGGGCTCCAACAACCCGTAACGACTGCCACTAGATGTTCGTATGGCGACCGAGACCAACGGCTTAACGTGCTTTCCGAGGCACGACCAGACCAGTGCAAATATTCATATTCATGCATATAAATATTTGCACTGTGCGGGGATCGAACCCGCGCCCCCTTGCGCAGCGGCCGCGTCCGCTACCGCTACGCCACGAAGGCTGTCTGAGTCCAAACACAAGGTAACTACTGTAAATCGTTAAGGAGTTCCCTGAACTGACCTTTGTCTTCGTCATCAGCTCTCTAATGACAGTCACCAATCAACAGTCACCCATCTAGATGTAAGGTTCTTATCAATGCAAATTATTCAAGCACAAACACAAGGTTGCTGCTGTGAATCGTTGAGGAGTTCTCTCACCTGTCTCCCGAATCCATCAACAGATTTACTCCAGACCCTTATTAAATTGTAGTGCTTTAAAATACCTAACGAAAAAACTTACAAATGCCGTCGCCGTCGCGGTCGCTGCAATTTTTGAAAGTTTCCCTTTATTTCTCTGGTCTTCCACCATCAAAGCCTGATATCCTTATCATGGTACCTCCTTGGGAATGTCTTCTTTCCAACAGAAAAAGAATGATTAAAATCGGTTTATAAACGACGAAGTTATGCGCGAACAAATAAAAAAAACCTATACGGTCGAATTGAGTAACCTTCTCCTTTTTGAAGTCGGTTAAAAAAAGATAATTTTGTTTCCTATGTTATTTATTTTATTTGAACTTGTAAATTTTTAAAATGTTGTCTCTACTAAATGGCTACCTATATCTAGTGTTTATTTTTAAGGGTTTGAGCGCTGATAACCGAAACACAGGCTTTTGCCTAGTTGGTTACAGATGTCTAACTCGATTGTAATAAGAAATTATAACCTATGATATATTATGTGTATCTTTCTTTTTTGTGTAATATCTGATCACAACTTAAAAATTTTTACAAAAAGACCTATGTTCGGAACCTAACTCGTAAAATTGCGATGTAAATACCTACACATTTTCATCACATCCAAGATTAATGCCACTTACCGAATGCCCTTGAATGATGAATGATTGGATAATATAATTATAATTATACAAAATTTGCTAATAACAATTTTATATGTTTGGATGTTTGTTGGTTACTCTTTTAAGCTCTTGATTCTTCTTTAAAAACTACTTAACGGATTTTGGTGATATTTGGCACACAGGCTTAAAACCAAGATTAACATATACATAGGTACATATATTCCCACCGGATCGAAACTTATGCGGGTGATAGCGCGAGGCGCAGCTAGTACGTTATGTAACAGGTTTAATATTTTCATAGTTTTAATGTGGCGATCATTACCTCCAAATATACGTATAATTACACTTTTATATACACTTGTAATAGGTACATTTTTCGGATATTTCACGAAAAAACGTTCTAACCACTTTCATTGATTCAGAAAAGTACCCAAAAGAGGTTAGAAAACGTATTTATTTCTAAATCAACGAACCGAACGAGTGGCTTTGATTGCTATTTCAGTTTGAAGCTAACCCTTTTGTGAAGATTTCTCGACTTGTGTTTGTGTTTGAAAATATAAAACACTCAAAAGTATTATTATTATTAGAAGCTAGGGAGCAAAGTTGAAACATCCTTGAGGGGCACCTTAAGCAAAGATACTTAATTGTTTCAAAATTGTGTTACGAAAGTAAGCAAACCACTTATTAAATAAGTATACTCATTTAATTGGCAACAAAGCTTTTAAAAAAAATCCAGAGATGGACCATCATTGTTTGATTAAAGTGGCAAACATGGAAAGTAATACTTACAAAAATTTAACATAACAACATATTAACATTTTTTAACGACATAATACTACTCTAGTTTATATAAAAACTACGAATCCCTGCATTTGATATAGTTACTAATATGCTATATATTGTGTTGTGTGTTGTATTGTGTTTCGTGTTGTTATGTATGTTACATAATATTTATTAGTTTACTAGTAGACGCGGAAAAACACTAAATATTTAATTAATCGGTACAAAATCGATGCATAAGACTGGTTGCTTAGTACCCGTAATTATATAAAATGAGCTTATTTGGGAGGCTTTGAAGTGTACCAGTTAACCAAATTACAAATAAATAAGATGGAATGATGACTTATGTTTCATAAATTTTATATACAAGCTATAAGTAGGTAACAGAAAAGTTGTTTTTTTTTTTTTTAAATATATGTAACACTAGCTTTAGGAACATCATTTTTGTTTTGTTCCTTTCTCATGGTCCAAAATTACCAAAATCGGTTGAGAGGTTTAAGTGGGAAAGCGTAACAGACAGACAGACAGAGTTACTTCCGCTTTTATAATATTAGTATGGATTATATTACATTTGTCGTCCTTCGTGGCGCAGCGGTCAACAAGTCTGCCTGCGACGTGGAGGCCCCGGGTTCAATCCCCGGCCAGGTCATGATGGAAAACGATCTTTTCCTGATTGGCCTGGGTCGGGGAAGTTTATCTATATATGTATCTATTATAAATATAGTATCGTTGAGTTAGTATCCCATAACACAAGTCTCGAACTTACTTTGGGCCTAGCTCAATCTATGTGATTTGTCCGCATGTATTTATTTATTTTATTTATTTATTTAGTGCTAGATTTCAAAGTGTAAGCAAATACATTTTACGAAAGGAACGCGGGGTGCGTCGTTAAAACCGTGCCATAGAGCGGTGGAGCGAAAAGTACCTACCATGTTTGTACCGTCGAGGCGAACATACATTTTATGTTATTTATTATTTATTTATTTTCTTAATGTCCACTTGTACAATAGGATAAATGCTATGCCCCGCAAAACCGTTTTCACGGTTTGTCTGCGGGAACGGAACAAACAGTGTATCAATATTTAATCAGCAATAATTAAAAATGCAACAATATTACATAAAAAAAAAAAGATTTTTGTGGATTTTCGCTTACTGAAACCCGTTGGTTTAGTAATTGTTATGAATCATAACGATTACTAAACCATATCATAACTTATGATATTCTTATATATTACACTAGCTTTCCGCCCGCGGCTTCGCTTCGTGTGAAATTCGGTTATATCGCGCGTTTTAGATTTTCCCTTGGGAACGAGCAGTTTTCCCGCGGTTATCCAGGACTCAAACTGGAGGTAGTTTGAGTCCTGGATAAGCAATGTTTTACCGGATACCAAATTTTATCTAAATACTTTCAGGCGTTTAGTCGTGAAAGAACAACAGACAGACGGAGTTACTTTCGCATAATCACGTAGATCATGACTTAAACAAAATTGAGTGGTAAACTATATTATATGTTTTACCTTGGGGAACAAAAACATGCAGATTTTGGGCACTGGATACCCGGGAACACGCTACATATGGCTGACTATGCGAAAAACAATATTTTTCCAAGTGTAGTCCAGCATCCCTTAGAGTTTAGCTTTATGCTTTATTAATGGTCATTAAAAATGAAACCCTTATAGGATATTAATGTCTTTTAAATTGAAATAAAAGGTATGTTGGAATAATCAGAATCCGAGGAATGAGTACACTTTCACCCTTTGCTGCACCAGTTAAAATAGTTGCTGTAAGAAAATTCCGCCGAAGGTGAGTGATACGCAGCCTGGTACCATTACACAGTCTAGAGGCATCGAGATTACGCATGAATTTTAATTTATGAGAAGCCACCCCAAATAATTCCCAAGAATTTTAGGTGCTAATATTGCGCGTTCGCAGAGCCATCGGTCATCATGTATATTATCGTCTACCAACTCCGATTCGCTGCCTACAGCATTACAAATCTCTTCCATTAAAGTAATCATTCAATCTGCATCTACTGTCATTTTCCCATCACCGATTTTTAACAATGTTTCCGCGTAAAGACCTGAATGAATCTCGTTGAATAATCTCACTCGCATGTTTGTAGTTAATTGGAACTTTGACATGGTCCCAAACTTAGACGATTTTAGGCAAGCTTTTATTTCATCTGCTGGACAACACTATCAGACATACATACAAAGGGGGGCTCCCTTTGTATGTATGTCTGATAGTGTTTGCCGGAAGTCACCTGTTAATAAAACTACCAATACTCCAATTAAGCTTTTGCAGTGCCTTATATCCCGCAAAGTCCTATTGAGAGCTTCAATAGCTCCTTTGGTGCGACATGGTACACTCATCTTAAACTAACAACATCCACTGGCACAGCATCGCGGACTGACCACTATTTTTACTTAAATTGCAGGTTGGGGATTTCTCTTGAGCAAGATTTAGAGACAGTTTACTGCAAATGCTATTACAATGTTCTTATCCTTTCTGACATGAGCCATAAGAAGATTCAGCAAAGAAGTTTAAGCAGTGCCCCCCTGAGCATCAAGAAAAAAAAGTGCGCCATTCCCTGACTCTACATAGTGTGTTACTTCGCCGAATACAGTTTTTTGCCCTGATAACAATTGTGAGATCATGTCATTTACCTGCTGTTGCAGTATAGTATCATTATTATCTAGCTCTCTGGCAATGTCATTTACGCGTTACTCTGATCGTTGTGGGCTAATTATTTCAAATTCACTCAGTTTTTAGCGGTTATTTCCATATTTTTATTTTCTATTTTAATGAGAACCTCGTTGTAAATGAAATCATTGTGCGTGATGTCCGGGTGTGTCATCTGCAATCTTTTTATAATATTTTCTGCCATACCATAACTGTTTAGGATTGGAAACGCTGCAGGTTGAGATCAAGGTTGCAAACAATTCTCTTATTTTTGTAGCTGATCTGCATTGCACTGCTTCTATCATGGTACCATCCCAATGATTATTATCATTCTCCAACTGACCAAGAACTTCAAATGCTTCTTTGTATGTTGCGCACTCTTGACCGTTCACAATTTTAAGGTTCCTGTACAAAAACACTCAAAATTGCACACGTGAGAGTAATATACACGACCAAGAGCATCCCCTGATTTTACCCCGGGCCAGTTTTCTACTGGGGTGCCATGAATGCGACGTTTCCACTCTTTTCTAGAGGCATTTCATGTGTAGTATTGGGGAACCTCTAAACCCAAAAGGGTTTTTGCAAATGGGTCGATTCGGCAAAGCTGAAAAAATGCGGTCAGTGTTGTCTTTGGCGGAGCGCGATCCTTTCATGAAAATTGCTTTCATTATAATACACACGCTCTCCATTTTCTAAATACCTACACGGCCAAATGAGTGACAGTGAAGTGCCTTTCATGTAATGGGAATCCCAAAAGTCGTCATTGCGGCTCACATAACGCCCCTGTTGGAAAGCTTGCACTTCGCTTATTAAATGACAGACGATCCAGCTTCTTGTATAAAATTGAACACGGCTTGATCGGTTCCTTTGTTAATATATTTACAAATATATTTGATAGCGCACACGGAACCGCAGGCCTCCACATTTATACGGGCATTAAATATTTTACATAAAATTGCCGATTACGGTACAATCCATCTGTTGTCCATAGTTTCAAAAGCTTCGCTGCGGGTTCTGATGGTAACCGTTCAGCCTCCATCTTCAGTTGATTTTCTTCTGTATAACCGATGGCCGGCTGGCCGTCACTTCGTTCACGTGGAGTTAGTTATTTGAACATTTTATTTTAACCCCAAAATATACAGCATACATTGTAACTTTTCATTTTAATTTTGATATGCACCGTTCTTATTGGTCGCAACGTGATGTTATATAGCCTAAAGCCTTCCTGGATTAATGTGCTATCCAACTCAAAAAGAATTTTTCAAATCGGACCCGTAGTTCCCGAGATTAGCGCGAACAAACAAACAAACAAACAAACAAACATACAAACAAACTCTTCAGCTTTATATATTAGTATAGATGATTAATAAACCTGTAATTTGTAGCGCGTAGGTCGTGTTACGTAATTAAAACTCGGATAAATAGAACGTTGTATATTGCACGTAAGCAATGTATACTGTAAGTTAACTAATTACAAGAGTGTAGACGCGACTCGATATAAGAACAGAATGTACAGAATGTGAATGTGGATGTGAATGTTACAGAAATTTGTCTCTTACAGGCTATGCACTAACGTAAATACACTAGCTATCTCTAAACAACAGTGGGGTGACCAATAGGGCTCCTCGATACTGATTCATTGATCGAGGGAAGCCGTGGCGTATGATTGGTCAGTGAAGAGAGCGCGCCAATTTACAGTCACGGTTCGGTATGGTTTCACACGCTCCCACGCACATGGGTCACCAGATGTGCTTCCGGAGTTCCGGGGTGAGATTTATAGGCACCCCCCGCGCTAGGTGGTCGAGACCCTCGCGGTTGGCGGTCGGGACGCACGCCATGACTTTCGCGATCCTGGTGTGATTTATTTGAACCCTTTCGCGGAAGGTCGTCAATTGTGCAATTGTCTAGCATCTGTCGGGCTGCTACACATCGATCAATCTTACTCAGCTTTCGACAGCAAAGTTCTGGGGTTTTAGCCAATGTAACATCGCTTCATAACGAAACATGAAAGATTTCGTTTATTTAATAATTAAGCCTATTCATTCAAAAAAAGTTTACAAACTAAATTAAATTTAAGTTCACTGCATCTTTTTTTTATATGTCACTAAGAAAAGGACAGAAGATAATATGTTACAAACTAGTCCAAACAAAATCGGCTTAATAAAGTCGACGATGACGAATTTCGATTTGACAGCCTCCGTGGCGTAGCGGTAGCGAATGCGGCCGTTGCGCAAGGAGGCGCGGGTTCGATCCCCGCGCAGTGCAAATATTTGTATGCATGAATATGAATGTTTGCACTGGTCTGGTCGTGCCTCGGAAAGCACGTTAAGCCGTTGGTCCCAGTTGCCATACGAACATCTAGTGGCAGTCGTTACGGGTTTTTGGAGCCCTCAAAAGACTAACAAAATTGATTTAACTGCAATGCTTCGATATCGCCTTCGGGTTGTGGAGGTCAGACGGCAGTCGCTTCGCGGAAAATATCGAAGTTTAGTCAAAATCAGCAGTTACACTGGTAAAGCGGACCCCAGACTCCAAAGCTGAAAAGCTACGGATGCGACTGGGATTAACGCTGAGATGATGATGATGACTAAGAAAAGGACTGAAGATAATATGCTGGTTAAGACCTGTCAAACTAGTCCACATCTGACGTAAATTGACATATTTTTGGTCGTCATGTTTAAACTAGGGCATTTATTTTTGAGTGAATAGGCTTACTTGCTTTATTCTACACTTTACTACTACTTCATTACTTTACTTTACTTTTTTGACTTTATTATAAAGTAGACGATGACGAAATTCGACTTCGTTTTCGTTATGAAGAGATGTTACATTGGCTAGGGCCCCAGAGCTATAGATTCAACACTAAGCAGCCCCAGCCAAACAGTGTAATTAAGTAACATACTATGAGTAGGAATAGGTTTCATTTTGACTGTTATACAGCATTCATTGTGTTATTTACGTTGTTGAGCAAATATTTTTTCGGTCAACGACAACAAGCAATATGCTTCAAATTGAGAGTAATAGTATAAAGCACAGAGTGGGCTGTCCCCTATTATAAAATAGGAATAAATACTGAATAGTAATGAAAAACAGGCGGATGCTACTACCAGATTTATTATCGGTATTTCCACAGGTTTTAAAGTATACAATCTCTGGATTCGGTCAAGTATAGACACGGTGTAGTCTTAAAATCTAAAACACGATTACATTTTACGAGACTAAACTAACTCACCCGCACTCTACGACGTCTTGAAGCGAAAAGGGGCCGTTACCACAGTATGTGGGCGGAAGAAACCGATATTTTCTTACTTCCGGATCTGAGAGTTTCTAGAACATTCGGAACGTGTTTACCTTACCGCCCCCAAGTGTCGAGAGGCGGGAAACTACAATTTTCATTGACAAATAATCGTCATTCATTCATAAACCCAGCACCTCTGGCGTCCAATAGCGGTACTACAGTTCTCAAGGTCAATATGGCGACCGTTTTCATTCATAATACAGCGCCTCCAGTGTCGAAAAGCGGTACTACTAATATTGTGCGTAACTCGTTCATTGATGCTGTCGCCTCCTTTCGACAACAGAGGTCGCTAGCTGCCTATGTCAGCCACAATATATATATATATATATATAAACACCTCTTTGGGCATATAGTTGATCCAGCCGCAATCCCGAACACAATAGACTCCACCTTTAGCACGGAATAACTTTGATCTAGCTGCGTATTTCTCGGGCGGAGTGGCAACGTCACATTCGATTAAGCGATGTTGCCAAACATATTCGTCGATAGGACATTATACTCGATAATTTTTTTTTAACAATTTCATGCAATTGTGGATCTGTAACGGCTAAATTTTTTGAACCCACGAGGACTTTTTAGCTCTGAATATATTTTAGAAATCAATTACTTGTGTTGTTCCATTTATATACTCGTACTTCCAGTAATACTTCTTTTGATCCGATGCCTGTACCGTAATGGTTGATCAATTATGAAGTTATTAAACCTAATCTAGATATTTTATATTCGCATTGCTCCATACATTGTAAGATCTATATATATTTTTTCAACAATTTCATGCATTAGTGGATCCATAAGGATTTTTTTAAATGCACGAAGACTTTTGGCTCGGAATATATTTCAAAAATCATTGACTTATGTTGATCCATTTAGCTACTCGTACTTCGTAATACTTATTTTGATCTGAATAGGTACTGATACCGTACCGGTCGATCGGTCAGTTTAAGAAATCAAGTTATTGTTATGAATATTTAAAGAGGTTAAATTTTACGTATGGGGTTTTTATACTTTATTTCTAATTAACCATTTATTTTAAATTTTTAAACTCTATTCATCGAAACCAATCTAATGAGTCCAAACACGATATCGCCGCTGTATGTTTTATGTGGACAGCCTCGGTTACATTCAATGCAATTAACACTGCTTGTATAGACTTCTGTGGTAGAGATTGTATGCGAATACATATTATAATTAAATTTTAAGTTTCAGTTTTAAGGGTTGAATTTTGCGTAGCGGTTTTTTAAGGTATTAATCAGGCATTCTGATGAGTGTGCAAGGGAATTGCATGATTTAATTCCCCCATCTCCGTTCTACCATCGGACGACCCGTCGTACGGCGACTTTCCACCCTCACGTTGTTAACACCACTACGATTCGGACGAAGCGTTTTGCTTCCTCTTTTATTCCGCGTACATCGAGGGACTGGGACAATTTGCCAGCGGCGGTGTTTCCGTCACACTACAATTTGAGTGTCTTCAAGGCTAGAGTGAATAGGCTCTTAATAAACTAGCTCGCTTTACCATCAATGATCGCATCACTGCTTACCATCAGGCGGGATGGCGGTCAAGCGCCAGTTTATAAATAATAATAATAATAAAAAAATAGAAAGAAAAATTCTTTACTCCGCCCAAACAGAACCCACATTATAATAATAATACACTAAAAAAATAATAAACACAATAAAGAAAAAAGAAAAAAACAAAGTAACATAATTTACTAAAAAGCCTCGTACTCAAAATAAAACAATGTTTTCCTGATGTTATAACCCGGGGCAGGAGTTTTGGCGGGAAAGGTAAGCTGAGTGTCGCTTCAATTTTTCCATTGGAGTTTTAAATTACTTATAGTGTTCTTTACTAAATAAAAATGCGTGATTTATGTAGTAAAAAGTGCATTCAGTAAATAATTCATAAAGAACATCGAGACATCCTAGCGTAGTGTGTACAATAAACATGTGTACCCCATTTATAATGTTTTTGTAAATTAAAAAAGGTAAACTCAACCGCACGTTATTGGAAATAAAATCTTATTTGCTACTTAGTAATAGCGCCATAGCGCAGGGAAAAATATTATTGTTCATTATTCGTCATTGAACTTAAAAACGAAAATTACGTGTTTGATTTCCGCAGATTGTTTGAGGAAAGTAGTTAGTAAATGCCTGCGTGATTTCACCGTTTACTGCTTAGTATGATACTATTGTCATCGGCAGCAGCGCGGGCGTTGAGACTAAAGGATTCGACCTCGGGCAATAGCAATAAAAAAGTTAGTAATCAATGTCAAAATCCTATAAAAATTTAAATTGTCAACAGAAAAATTATTTTCTTTTGGCAATTTAAGTTTTTATCCGACTTCAAAAAAGGAGGAGGTTTATTTTTATGTATGTTCATCAATTACTGTAAGACGCCTGGACTCGTTTGCAAAATTCTTGTTTTATTTGAAAGGGTGGTCCCATAGTCACCAGGTCAGGATCTGATGATTAAAGACTAGAGAAATTAAGGAAAACTTTCACAATTTTTACGAGCAACTAGTGCATTTCTAGTTATTTTCATTAAGTATTTTAAAGCACTACAATTTAGGTAATAATGATCTGGAGTAGATATGAAGTCGGGAGACAGTTGAGGGAACTCCTCGACAATTCACAGCAGCTACCTTGTGTTTGAGCTTGATTAATTTGTATTAATAAGAACTTTACAATATATTTAGGTAAATGGGTTGTAACTGTCATTAGGGCGCTGATGATGAATACAAAGGCCAGTTCAGGTCAACTCCTCAACGGTTTACAGTAGTTCCTTTGTATTTGGATTTAATTATTAAACATATACAGTATGTTAACTAACAGAGGGCGTTCCCGTTAACCCGAAATAGTATAGCATACATACATGCTAAAAAAAAATATTTCCATTCGAAAACAAAATGTTTTTAAAATTTTTCCAATAAGAAAATATTCAATAAAAATTTTAAATTGACATGTAAAAGAAACACTGTACACGCGAACATGAAAGACGGCAACGTCGCAATTTATTTATACATGACGACTACTCTTTTGATTTAAAACAGGAGGTTATTATTCTATGCTGATATTTTTATTTTAATCTATTAATGATATATATTAACGAGTTTAAGGGAACGCCCTCTGGTATTTAACATACTGTATTGATGAGCAATTTTCACCCATATGGATTATTATGAAAATCTGCAGTAGGTTTGATGATGAAGACCACGACCGACAAACCTTCATTTTAACCCACATAGGTGCAAAGTTCTTATCAATACGAATTAATCAAGCACAAACGCAAGGTCACTGCTGTGTATAGTTGAGGAGTTCCCTCGACTGCCTATGGTCTTCATCATCAGATTTACTACAGACCATCATTTTAACTCTATAGGTGCAAAGTTCTCATCAATATAAATGAATTAAGTCCAAACACAAGGTACCTACTATTAACCGTTGAAGAGTTTCCTGAACTGGCCTTTACTTTTATCACCAGAGCCTTCATGACAGTCATAACCCATCTTTTTGTAAAGTTCTTATCTATACAAATTAATCAAGCACTAACTCAATGTAGCTGCTGTGAATCATTGAGGAGTTCCCTTGACTGTCTAGGGTCTTCATCATCAGATCTACTGCACACCTTCATTTCAACCCATACAGGTGCAAAGTTCTCATCAATATAAATGAATTAAGTCCAAACCCAAGGTACCTACTGTTAACCGTTGAAGAGTTCCGTGAACTGGCCTTTTTTTCATCACCAGAGCCTTCATGACAGTCATAACCCATCTTTTTGTAAAGTTCTTATCTATACAAATTAATCAAGCACTAACTCAATGTAGCTGCTGTGAATCATCGAGGAGTTCCTTTGACTGTCTAGGGTCTTCAACATCAGATCTACTACAGACTTTCATTTTAACCCATATAGGTGCAAAGTTCTTATCAATATAAAAGAATTAAGTCCAAAACACAAGGTACCTACTGTTAACCGTTGAAGAGTTCCGTGAACTGGCCTTTCTTTTCCAACACCAGAGCCTTCATGACAGTCATAACCCATCTTTTTGTAAAGTTCTTATCTATACAAATTAATCAAGCACTAACTCAATGTAGCTGCTGTGAATCATTGAGGAGTTCCCTTGACTGTCTAGGGTCTTCAACATCAGATCTACTACAGACTTTCATTTTAACCCATATAGGTGCAAAGTTCTTACCAATATAAAAGAATTAAGTCCAAACACAAGGTACCTACTGTTAACCGTTGAAGAGTTCCGTGAACTGGCCTTTCTTTTCCAACACCAGAGCCTTCATGACAGTCATAACCCATATTTTTGTAAAGTTCTTATCAACACAAATTAATCAAGCACAAACTCAAGGTAGCTGCTGTAAATCATTGAGGAGTTCCCTTGACTGTCTCCCGGCTCCATCATTAGCTACACCAGACCTTTATTAAATTGTAGTTCTTTGAAATACTTAATGAAGATATTTAGAAATGCACTAGTCACCCCTATGATTTTTGGAATTTCCTCTTAATTTCTTTTACTCTTCCATCATCAGATCCTGACTTGGTGACTACGGGACCGCTTAAAAAGTTTACCTTTCCAAACAACAAAGTATTTTGAAAATCGATCCAGGCGTCTGAGATTACTCAGTGAACATACTTAAAAAAAGAAGCTGCTGCTTATCCAATCGCTTCACGCCCTTGGCAAATGCTGCGCCCTGATTGGCCCGTTTGAATTGGATCAACAACTGGTCAGACGCCAAAAAGGTGGATTTGTATAAAACAGCCCTTAATTATTGTTATTACTTCTTATTATTCATCGTGACGCATGTGGATCCGAACGGAGCCACATATTTATGGTCAGATAGCAACGGATCAAGAAAAGGCCCCCGGATCAACAAGTGAAAATGGATCAACAAATTACTACCTATACGGCACGTCTGATCAACAAAGTGCCCAAAGGGATATCTATATATATATATATATATATATATATATATATATCAGTCACAAATAGTGTTACCCATTTAAGCTACTGGAACTGGAGCTACACCAGCGGTAGTCACGGAAGAACGTGTTGTGGTGTTTGTGACTGAAAATCCCCGTTTATTACTTCGTGCACATTCATCAATATTGGGAATTACGATATCAACTTTGAAGGTCATAATGTGAATAATACTCAAGTTCCCTCCGTATAAAATTTAAATCGTTCAAAATTTATATGATTCACGCGCTCTGTAAATCTCTCACTCTTTTGAAAACATGCGTATGTTACATTATTTCAGTGTATTACTTGTAAGTATACATACTAGAAGTATATGTATTAAATTCTATTAGCAAAACAAAAAGCTCTTGAATATCACAATACTTAATTACCAGTTGTTGTTTACTGTAAGAAGATTCTTATGAATATGGTTTGGGACAAGTCTAGACTTGTATTTAATATAGGCTTGTCAGTAATTTAATCAGTCGTCCTTTCACAAAACTAGTTCATTGTGGAGAAGAAAGACAAGACACTCCTTTGAAACGGTATTGACGTAGTTTAAAGTGAAACTTTTATTACTGTGAGTGTGTGGGTCTGTGTGTTGCATGTCGCGTGACAGTCGGCGCGGAGTAGGGATAAAATAAAAGACACTCGCCAGAGCAGTTTTAGTTAAATGGCTACAATATGAAAAAAAGTTAAGTCTTACCACAGTCTAAAAATCATACAGTCCAACGAAGACGTCTAGACAGAGCAATAGTTTGTTTTATAATTTGATATGAGTGTCGATTTTGAGTATAATTGGGGTGCTTGTTACGAAAAAGCAAAGAAATTGTATAAATAGGTACCAAGAACGCTGACGAGCCGGCAAAGGAGTTCCTAGAAAGAGAAACGCACGAAGGACCCCTGTGTCCCTTTCTAGTAGGGTGTACACAGTTCATAAGAAAATTGGGACATTTAATAAACTTACCATTTTTTTTTAGTAAAAATCTAATAACAGTAAGAGGTACAAAATAAAACATGAACTTTATTTTTATTGTATACTAGCGACCCGACCAGGCTTCGCTCGAATAAATGTATTATATTAGGTATATATAACTTTATCTTGAATCACTCTATCTATTAAAGAAAAGCGCATCCCGTTACTTAGTTTTATGGATCTAAACTTACATAGGGACAGTTACAGGCTCGCGTTGCCCCTGTGCGCCGTAGCCTCTATGTCTCTGTAATATCTTCGAAAATATTTATCACGAGTCACTGATATAATATTGTATATCAGCGTAAATAACAAAACGAGTGGATGAAGTTTATGTACCAAAGTTACCAAATAGTAGTTTCATTTCACACTGGCAGTCTGCGGGAAAGGGACACAGGGGTCTTTCGATGCCTCTCATGCGGAACTTTAGGTATTTATGCGTAAGCCTTGTGGCAATATAAGCTTTATGGAGCAGGCTTTAGGTTTATTTTTGAATGTTGTTCTTTAAATATTATTATTACATCCAAAGTGGCGGACATATCTTTTTTTTATAATTTTATATGAATGTCAATTTTGAGTATAATTGGAGTGCTTGGTACGAAAAAGCCACCTTTTCTGAAATCCAAGATGGCGGACGCCAATTTAAATGTATATTAATATGATATGGGTGTTAACTCCGAGGTGGATTGGGGTGCTGGTTACGAAAATGCCAACTAAATAACTTAAATCTGTCTTGAGTTGTTCCCTTAGTAAAAATAGCATATTAATTAAATATAATACAGCTATCAATATTGATCTGCAATAGATAAATAATTTCATAAATATTGTTTATTTGTGACAACCCTGGCCGATGCGTTACTGTCTAGACGATGTCGGCATTTTACACGAGATCAAAGGCATCGACCTACTGTATGATTTTGGTACTGTGCTCTTACCGTGGTTTCATAAAACCACACAATCCTTTTGCAGCGGACCAGATGAGGGCAACAATCACATCAATAATCACAAAAACTGAAGTGAGGAAGCGAATAAGAACATGTATTAGAAACCGAGGGCAGCACATCGATCAAGACGTGTGAAAGTGAAAAGTTTTTAAACTGATATTGATTAAAAATAATGCTAATATTCACGAAATTTTTTTATTGATTTTCCAAATAATCACCTTTTTGTGAGACGCACATAATGTAGTCCTTAACGTTGTATTAACTTTCATACCTTTTTGGATAGCTAATGAGACAAGGATATTTTCCTAGTAATTTGTACATCAGGCGTAGTAATTTTTTTTTTTTTTCACTAGACAACGTTTTGTATGAAGTAATAGCAAAAATCACATTTCAAAAATCAATTTGACAGCCTCCGTGGCGTAGCGGTAGCGGACGCGACCGCTGCGCAGCGTGGCGCGGATTTGATCCCCGCACAGTGCAAGTATTTGTATGCATGAATATGAATATTTGCACTGGTCTGGTCGTGCCTCGGAAAGCGCGTTAAGCCGTTGGTCCCGGTTGCAATACGAACATCTAGTGGCAGTCGTTACAGGTTCTTGGAGCCCTCAAAAGTCCAACAATTGGTCTAACTGCAATGCTTCGATGGCGCCTTCGGGTTGTGGAGGTCAGACGGCAGTCGCTTCACGGAAAAATGTCGAAGTTTAGCCATATCAGCAGTTGGACTGGTAAAGCGGACCCACCCGCAATTATTGATGAGACCTTTGCACCCATTGGGTTAAAAAAATGGTCTGCAATAAATTTGATGATGAAGACCATAGGCAGTTGAGGGAATACTTACGGGTAAAAATTAAAGTAAACAAAATTACGTCGTTTCCCAACTATATTTGCGTCAGCTGCCAGTCTGACCGGATGCAACTGAATACATACAATACTTTTAACAACTAAAAAGTGTAAAATAAAAACTTTTTTACAAAAAAAAAAACAACCGACTTCCAAAAACCACTACAAAGTGAAAAATGACTAATTTCGGAAGTCGGTGTCAAAAATGAATATAGAAAACCAAAAACACTGACTTCCGAAATTAGTTATTTTTCACTTTGTAGTGGTTTTTGGAAGTCGTTTGTTTGTTTTGTAAAAAAGGTTTTTATATAAACTGCAATGCAACGTCTTTACATTGAACCAATCACATGTCGTTAAATATTTTGACTTAATAAATAAATAAATAAATATATACGGACAAATTACACAGATTTAGCTAGCCCCAAAGTAAGTTCGAGACTTGTGTTATGGGATACTAACTCAACGATACTATATTTTATAATAGATACATACATATATAAACATCCAAGACCCAGGCCAATCAGGAAAATATAGTTTTCCATCATGACCTGACCGGGGATCGAACCCGGGGCCTCCACGTCGCAGGCAGGCGTGTTGACCGCTGCGCCAAGGTGGACGTCAAATAATATCTCTTAAAATCTTCTTGCAAAGGTCATAAACAATTCTTATCTCGTGAAACCATTTTAAAACACTATAAGATAATTTAAAAAAATAATATAAAAATATTGGTTTTATCTCTCTATAAAATGTTCATTCGTGATTTTTTGACATCATCAAAAAGTATAGGTACCAACGTCAATGTAAGTCGTACGTCAACAAGTACGATAGTACTGTGGCAATCATTTCAAACAACTATTAAATTAAAATAACAGTATAAAATCTGTGATATAAAATCATAATTAAATATTATTTAACCATTTATAGTCCTAACTTTTAAATGATTCTATAAGTTAAGACTGTTGTCTTATGTAAAAAACAGCAGTTAAATTGGGTACAGCTTCGTCAACGTGACAGATGCCATTTTCCAATAAACAATACTCTAAGTCTAAAAAGAGTACTTAAATATCAAAATGAAATCAAAACACTTTGATATAAGACTTTGAATAATAGAGTGCTTTCGATTTAAAATAAAATTGTAGGTATTATTTTGTTCTTGGATACATTTTTTTTTTTATTTTGTGTAGTATTCACTTTTTTTTTGTTTTTGAGCAGCGGTGGCCTAGTGGTATCGTTTGCGACCGGTTCGAACCCGATCAGACGCTTTACTTTGTGTAGATTATTTCATCACCACGAGAGAGTGAAATTATCCCACACTAGCTTGGGTTTATGCTAAGTCGAGGAACAATAAACGCCACTTTTAAACTCCGCCAATTGCTTGAGAAATAAAGACGTGGTGATCTGGAGTAAGCTTATGATAGGGTGGGCCTTGTTAAAGAGGGTAACAAAATAATTTATAGTTGTGCCCTCTATAATGTCTGTATGGCATAGTCTGTATAGTCTATTGATATCTGTATCATAAATTGATTGTCTATGTTGACTGTGCCAGAAAAAATAAAAATAACTTTCTCTGCTTTCAACCACTAAAACGTGCGTTTTATTAGGTTATGGGCCCAGTCCCAATTTTTATAATCAATTATTATTTCCGTGAGTGTAAGCAGTAAAAATGTCTGCAAGTTATATCGAAAATGTTCCTAAGCTTAGAGGTCGCGAAAACTACGAAGCTTTGCTGGTGTTAGAAGGAATGGCGGCGGCCATTGAGACTCAGTTAGCGGCAATGGCGTCTGCAGTTCAAAGGACAGAAGATGCTTAGGCGAAAGCGAAGTTAATCCTCACAATTGATGCATCGCTTTACGTCCACATAAAGCAAGCAGTCACGACCTATAATCTTTGGACGACGTTACAGAAAATGTTTGACGATTCCGGCTACTCGAGAAAAATCTACTTACTTAGAAATCTTATCAACATCAGATTAGACACCTGTGAATCTATAACGAGCTACGTAACACAGATCATAGAAACTCACATTGCGAAATCCCAACGCATCAAAAATGGCGGCAAATCGTCGTCGCGACCACCATAAATAATTACAAACGTCAGAAACCAAAGCTGTCAAAATAATTAAATGTTATAATTGCAAACAAACCGGTCATTACAGAAACCAGTGTCCGAGTTTAATAAGTAAAGACAAAAGAAAAACTTCCAATGCATTTAGTGCAATTTTTCTAAGTGGAAAGTTTAACAAAAACAATTGGTATATTGACAGCGGCGCGAGTAAGCACATGACTGCGAGAAAAGATTTTATAGTGAATCCATCACATAAATCAGACACCAAGGAAATAATAATTGCCAATCAGACCAGTGTTGCAGTATTATACTTCAGGTGATGTGAACATCGTAACTGTTCTGAATGATAGGCAGCATGACATCACCGTTTCTAATGTGTTGCGTATCCCAGACTTGACAACTAACCTGCTTTCGGTGAGTCAACTGATGAAAATGGCAACAAAGGATCTTCAAAGGAAATGCTTGTTATATTCATAACAAGAAAATTGGAAGTCCTGTTGTTTAGGGGGCCCATTAAACAAGATAGAATATTGCTGTTATTTAGTTGCAAGTAAATGGACACAGTAGTAATGTCATACAATATTATTCTGAAGTATGCAATATTCAATATGTAGAGATAAATTTTCATGTTTGGAAAGGCGTAGTCACACGTTACTTATACCTACCGTAGCACCTTGACAACGTGTGACTACGCCTTTCCATGAAAATTTATCTCTACATAGTGAATGTTGCGTACTTCAGAATAATATTGTATGACATTACTACTGTGTCCATTTACTTGCAACTACATTAGCAACTTTGTTCAGTTCAGTATTCTGAAAATCTTGTTTTATATTTTTTCAGCGTCGTTTTTTGTCGTAGTTGGGTTTTAGTTTTTTTTGCTTTTTATTATTTGTACTATTTTGGTGTTAAAGTGTATTTGTGGCGCATAATATTAACAAAAGTTTTTTTTTTAATCTGTTTCTATTTTGGGGCTTTTATGGGGATATGTCAGCCCCATCGTTCCCTTTACATTGATCTTACTTACTAAATACAGTATAAACTCCAATAATATAAATATAAACAAATAAATTAAAAAAAAGACTACAGCTATTCTTATAGAACCTTAATTAAACAACACAACTTTTTCGTCATCTCCGATAATGGTACTGACAAAATGGATTGTATTAAACCTATATCTAATTTATTTATGTTAAATTCCCTTGTGTATAGCTCCCGTTCATCTTTATTCCTTGTACACTCCATCAACAAATGTTGCACATCCTCAATTTGATTGCAAGCCGAGCAGTTAGGAGACTCGGTCTTTTTCATGATAAATGCAAATTTTGCTGACGGGTAGTGTCCCGAACGAAGTCTTAAAATTAACTTAATGTCGCTTCTGCTTAACGTACTATCATCGAACCAGGGTGTAAGAGACGGCTGTCCTTGAATGCTTTTATACCAGATGCCTTTATCAAGTGAAATTTTGAAAAAAATTTGTCTCCAACATTTAAAGTTCATTAATTTATATTTCGATATATATTCCCAATAATCAGGGACGTAACATAAAGGAGTACCATCCACTACCGCTGATTTTGATATGCGATCAGCCCTCTCGTTTCCCCTTAAACCAATATGTGCTGGAACCCATTGCAATCTAAGTTTTATATTATTATTATCTAAAAAAATTAAACATTTTAAAATATCATACGCTATCGATGCACCGCTGCTGTAACCAGAGGCGCACCGAGCGATATGCTGTAGTGCGCTCCTACTATCTGAAAAAATGACTACCTTATTTAAATTTTGTTGCACGGTGTAATTCATTGCTTGATAAATAGCAATGAGCTCCAGCGTCATAATTAATATGTTACAATTTATTTTATATTCAAAACTATACCCTAAACTCTGGTCAAATATTCCTGCTCCTAGTCCAGAGTTGCTTTTAGAACCATCGGTATAAATTTTATGCCATCCAAAATAAGTAGTATTTAATTCAGCTACGACATCGTTTAGTAACAGATTTAGATTATTGTCACATTTACTGGTGCTTAAACATCCTAGTTCGATTTTAATTACAATTTTTTGAATATAAGATGTCCAAATTTCTAAACAAAAAATTTTAAGAAAATCTGATGATACAATTTTTTCATGTTTTGCGACATTATGTACATTAACCAGTAATGGCTTTTTTTTCTTTTGCGAATAAGAGATTAACAAAAGTTAAACTGATGAACTAAAAACTAGGTACTTGACATATTACATCTACACGCACTTATAACAACATAAGCCCGAAGGCATATAGTGCAGAGGACATTTTTATGGGAGTTTTAGCCAGTTGTCAAACTGTTTCCGCCTTTACCGCGTGGAGTTACTCCCAGCTTATGTCGTTTTCATTAGTGCATTACATATTCTATTAATGTTCACACTGCCCTGTATTGCATAAAGCGATTCACAGTTCCCGTGACCCGCGCTTTACTCTTATCGCTCATATTTAACATCATTGAAGCATTCTTGTAATTATGTACAAGCATAAAGTACTCGTAACATAGAACTTTTTGTCTGCTAGAGGGCGCAATACTAAATTTGGTGATAAGCTTTATAGCTCATAACTAACAGAATATCAAGGCCCTTCTAATGGTACTACAGTAGTCTTATTCTGACAAGTAGTAAAGAAGCTATGAACGAAAAGATGTGAATTATATGCAACTAGCCCACGAATACAGGTAAAGTCACAAACGAATGCTAGCAATATATATATATATATATATATATATATATATATTCAAAATGTACAAGTTAAGCGCTTTCAAATGATACCAAACACGGCATATTTATCTTAACTTTATTTTTTTACTCTGTATGTTTTGTCCGCTAGAGGGCACCACAGTAAATTTTGTGAAACCCCATATAGCCTATAACCAGCGGACAATTAAGACGCTTCTAATGATATGTCATTTGTCGAATTCTGATAAGAAGTTTAGAAGTTACGAGGGAACAGATGAACATACATACATACATACATACATACATACATACATACATACATACATACGTACATACATACATGCATACATACATAGCCTGTGAAAATCATAACCCTCCTTTTGCTTTGCCGTAGTCGGGTAAAAATGAAGTTGTTGGCCAAGCAGAATTGATCGATGGAGTATACAGATTACAAACAGAAGAGACATTGGCAGTGCCTGCAGTAGTGTCCAGTGAGACATGGCATAGAAGATTAGGACACATAAATAGTGTCAGTCTCAACAAAATGAAAAACAAGGCTGTTGAGGGAATAGACTTCAGAGAGGTGGCGAACATTGACAAAACATCTTGCACAGTGTGCTGTGAAGGGAAGCAGTCAAGACTTCCATTTGACAAGAGTACTTCTAAGATGGAGAATGTGCTAGATCTAGTGTATGCAGATGTGGGAGGTCCAATGGAACTGTCAATTGGAAAGTCGAAGTACTATCTTTTGTTAGTGGATGATTTTAGTAAAATGGCATTTGTGTATTTTCTAAAAACAAAAGATGAAGTGTTCAAATAGAAAGAAAGAAAGAAAAATTGTTTATTCCGCACAAACAGAACGCACATAACAATACTGATACACTTAAATAATAATAAACACGTAATAAAGAAAAAAAGAACAAAGAAATATAGCCCACTAAAAAGCCTCTTACTCAAAATAAAAATAAAAAAGTCTGATGTCATAACCCGGGTCAAAGACACACATGTATTTGACAATTAGACATTGACAGTTTAAAAAATCAAAACATCCGACTGTCACATGTATTATGTATTAACGTCAATGATCTGTCACACACACACACGTTGCGCCCGCGCCACCGGTAAATGACAACATATATTACAACAACAACAATTATGACATAAGTACAATAAAATGAAATAAAAAAAGGCAATAACAGTGTTGGGAACCAACTGTTCGTGTTATAAAACAAACAGCAATTGAGCTGTGCGTCGCATCTGTGCAGGAACAGGTCGTTGCTCAGCAAAATGCTGTGACTTCAGAGTCAGACGAGCCTGTTGTCAACAGCGCTGATTTTCAGCAACTACCTCTCGAATGACGTAATGACGTCCCACTGTGTGCGACAATAAATTGAATTAGTTTAATTTTCCGCTGGAATAAGTGATACAATAAGTGATACATACAAATAAATAAATATGGTGAAAATATGCATCTAGGCGTGTATAGAAAACAGGAATGTTCAGTGTGTGTGATGGTGCACATTTGCATAATGTAATGGCGTGGCGACGGCAAACGACAACCATGCTTTTTCGACAAATATTTCAAGATTTTTCAGTCCCTGGTAGAGTAGCAAAAAGACAGAAAAATAAAAATTCTACGGACTGATAATGGTGGTGAGTTCTGTAGTCATGAATTCGAGAATTATTTGAAACTTCAAGGTATAGTACATCAGAAGACCAACCCGTATACACCACAACAAAATGGCTTATGTGAGCGCATGAACAGGTCAGTTGTGGAGAAGGCCAGATGTTTATTGTTCGATGCCAACCTTGGTACAAAGTTTTGGGCAAAGGCAGTCAACACTTCAGTATACTTAAGGAACCGGTCAGTCGTCTCAGGGTTGAAAGATCAAACACCTAACTTGAGTCACTTGCGTGTGTTTGGGAGCACAGTTATGACACATGTACCAAAGGTAAGACGCACCAAGTGGGACAAAAAGGCTAAGCAGCTTATTCTTGTGGGTAATGCTGAGTATGTAAAGGGGTTCAGAGTTTATGATCCCAGTACTAACTCTGTGACAACTAGTAGAGACGTAATCATCATGGAGAATTCTGAAAAGAATATGGTGGATGTTGTCGTTGAATGTAAACCCATCGAAGAAGAAGAGCAAACTGAAGGAGGAAGTTGTTCATATTCATCAGATCCTGATACAGATGATAGAAAGGATCGTACATATGCACCAAGTACAGAGGCTTCTTCGGTGAGTACAGATGATGAATATACAACTTCAGATCATGACATAACTCCTGTCAGTGTGACACATGAAGAAATTTTTTTTTTTGTTGCTCTTTCTGTACTCACCTCAAAGGTAATGGCCTCTGGGCAATGGATATGGTTTTTCATCAGTGCGAGTGGTATTGGATCCTCCCTGCTTAAGCTCAATTTGTCATGATTTACAGTTCCTTGGGTGGGTGTGTTCAGGAAGCATGGTTATCGTTTGCCAGCGTCATGCTGTTGTGCAAGTGGCCGCCATCGACGCCCATGGGGGAAGCCTAAAAATGCAATAATATAGAGTAATCAAAGATATTTATGTACCTAATAGAAAAAAAAAACACACTATACACAATATTATAAATTTTTTCTATGTTAAATTAATATTTACATACTATCCTCACCTAGTTTATCACATAATAATCCTGCGAAAAAATTACACTTACCCGATTGTCTCACGCTGGGACGTCATTACGTCATCCGGGAGGTGGTTGCTGAAAATCAGCGCTGTTGACAATAGGTTCGTCTGAAGTCACAGCATTTTGCTGAGCAACTGACCTTTTCTTGCACAGATGCGACGCACATTTAAACTGTTATTTGTTTTTTGTAACACACTTAATTATTTATTCCTTTAAGCAATTATCTTTTTGTATTTTTATGTTGTTGTTTGGGTTGTTGACATTGGCTAGTGTCGCAGGCGCAGTACGATTGAATGATAGGCGGATTGAATTGTCAAATATTGTGTGCTTTCTAATGTCTATGCTATGGCATGGAGGTGATAAGTACTACGTTGTACATAGTACATTAATACTTCCATGGTCTATGGTCTGTGGCCCTGGCTTTGATATCAAATCAACTTTGTCTATAGTTTGGCAGTTTTGCATGCTTGGAGTGAGAGACTTTTGGTGATATTAGTTTATTATTATTATTTTATATTTTTTTTTTGTATTTTGTTTGTTATTGTAATTTTATGGTATTTAGTTGTAAGGTGCGTTTTCTTTGTGCAGAATAAAGAATTTTTCTTTCTTTTCTTTCTTTCTTTAAATTACTCAGAAAACATTCAGAAGAAAACCAGATAGATATGGCTTCAATAATCTATGTGTTACAGAGTGCCAAGATGGATGTGATGGAGAAATCACAATCGAAGAAGCTTTAAATGGACCGGAATGTGACTTCCGGAAAGCTGCCATGCAGGAGGAGCTGGATTCCTATGAGGAAAACAATGCTTGGGAAGAAGTGGATCTTCCAAAGGACAAAAAAGTGATTAAGTGCAAGTGGGTGTTTAAAAAGAAATATGACAGTGATCATAATTTGCGGTATCGTGCGAGGTTAGTGGCAAAAGGTTTTTCCCAGAAGGTTGGTGTTGATTACCATGAGACATTCTCTCCTGTGCTTAGATACTCCATATTAAATCTGTTATTTGCACTAGCTGTAAAACTTAATTTAGATATCTGTCATCTAGATGTAACAACTGCTTTTTTAAATGGATTTCTAAAGGAAGATGTGTAATGGCTAAACCAGTCACTCATGTTTGTAACAGTTATAATTCCAAAGTTTTAAAATTAAAACGTGCAATTTATGGCCTTAAGCAATCCTCCAGAGCTTGGAAACAGAGAATTGATAAATGTTTAAAAAATCTAGGTTTTAAACAATCTCAGTATGAACCATGTCTTTATACAAAATTTAAAGGAAATGTAAAAATTATCATTGCACTTTTTGTAGATGATTTCTTTGTATTTTATAATTGTAAAGAAACTGTAAATTCATTGGTAAATGATTTAAGTAGTAAATTCAAAATTAAAAATCTAGGTGAATTAAAGCAGCGCCTAGGCATGCGGGTTAAAATTAGTAAAAATAAAATATGTCACCTGGCCACGTTGGATTCAGTGGAGAGACGTGCAAAGAGGCTGATTGGTGACCTTTTTTTTTTTTGACGCTGTGGGAATGCATTTACGCACCTTACCCCGAAGGGCGTGTGTGGGATTCGCCCAGCCGAAGCCGGGAATACCCACTAAACCCACAGCGGCACTCCGGCATCGCCATAGTGGCGGGGGAGTGGGAAACTAGCACAGCCTGAGCTACCTCTCCCCCGCCGGCGAAACCCGCCTTGTAAGGCGGGCCCGCAATTGCCCCTCCTAGGGAGGGGCCGTGGCTCCCGCATGGTGAGCGATGTAAGGCGGGCGTCGGCCTCACGCCCGCCGCTCACCTCAGGGGGGAAGAAAGCGGGCAAAGTCCCGCCTTCTCCTGCCCCTACGCCGCCTGCGGAGCGCCGGAGAGAGGGGATCCTCCTCCCGCTCGCGCTCCGCAGCCTCCGTCTGCGACATCACGACTTCGCAGAAGGAGGCCATCGCCGCCCAGGCCTCCTCGCTCCCCACCATCGCTCTGACGATGGCGGGCAGCGAGAGGTTCCCTCCAACCGCCGTGACAAGATCGCGGCGTGGCACTGCCCACGACGGGCACACCGCGAGGGTATGTTCCGCCGTGTCCTCCGCCGCGCCACAACTGTGGCACGACGGTGTCTCCTCTCGTCCTATCCGGTGCAGGTACCTGCCGAAACAGCCGTGACCGGAGAGTACCTGCACTAGACGGAAGGAGAGGAACCCGTGACGCCTGTCGAGCCAGACCTTCAGGACCGGCCCGATGGCGTCGAGGGTACGGCGGCCGAACACCGCGGAGGCGAAGTCCCGCGTCCAATGCTGGAGGATGGCGTCCCTCGCCTCTCGGCGGACGGCTTCCCTCACGGCCCCAGAGGCCGGACGCACGCCCAGCGCCCTGCGCCCCGCCGTCCACTCGTACACTCTGGCGAGCACCCACGCCTCGAGCTCCCAAGGTGGGGTGCCCGCCAGAGCGCACGCCGCTGCGAAGCCCACCGTGCGGTAGGCCCGCGATGCCCGCTGGGCGATGGCCCTTTGGGGCGTCCGAAGGGCGGTGAGGTTCTCCCTCCTATGGATGGAGTCCGCCCAAATAGGGGCCCCATAAAGGGCCATACTCCGCAGTATGCCGGCGTATAGATGCCGGCACCGCATGCTGGGTCCCCCCAGGTTTGACATCAGCCACGAGAGGGCTCCCGCAGCCTTCAGCAGGCGCGTCGACAGCCCGCTGAAATGCGGGCCGAAGCGCCACCTGCCTGATTGGTGACCCTGATCTAACTCGAGTTGGACTTCACACCAAAGCACCTTCTAATGTTGTACAAAGCACAGGTCTGTTCCGTGTGTGGAGTACTGCAGCCACATTTGGGCTGGTGCTGCAAAATGCCACCTGGCCACTTAAGATTCAGTGGAGAGGCTTGCGAAGAGGCTGATTGGCGACCCAAATTTAACTCAAAACGGTCTCCAAAGCCTATAGCACAGGCGTAAGGTTGCCAGCCTTTTGGTGTTCTATAGAGTGCGAGGGAATTGCATGATTTAATTCCCCCATCTCCGTTCTACCATCGGACGACTCGTCGTACGGCGAGTTTCCACCCTCACGTTGTTAATACCACTACGATCTGGACGAAGCGTTTCGCCTTCTCTTTTATAGCGCGTACATCGGGGGACTGGAACAATTTGCCAGCAGCGGTGTTTCCGTCGGACTACAATTTGAGTGTCTTCAAGGCTACAGTGAATAGGCTCTTAATAAGCTAGTGCACTTTACATCATCGATTGCGTCACTGCTTACCATCAGACGGGAATGCCAAGCGCCAGTTTATAATTCATAAAAAAAAAATTGTCCACACTATCCTTAGTGTTCAACATCTCCCATCTCAGGATCGGACTCATCATCATCATCCCAGCGTTAATCCCAGTCGCATCCGAAGCCTTTTTAGCTTTGGAGTCTGGGGTCCGCTTTTACCAGTCCAACTGGTGATTTGGCTAAACTTCGACATTTTCCGTGAAACGACTGCCGTCTGACCTCCACAACCCGAAGGCGACATCGAAGCGTTGCAGTTCGACCAATTGTTGGACTTTTGAGGGCTACAACAACCCGTAACGACCGACTGCCACTAGATGTTCGTATGGCAACCGGGACCAACGGCTTAACGTGCTTTCCGAGGCACGACCAGACCAGTGCAAATATTCATATTCATGCATACAAATACTTACACTGTGCGGGGATCGAACCCGCGCCACCTTGCGCAGCGGCCGCGTCCGCTACCGCTACGCCACGGAGGCTGTCAATCTCAGGATCGGACTGTCTAGTAAAAATAGCAAATTCTCGACTATAGTTTGTAACACCTGATAACCGCTATAAGAGCTCGCGCCTTACTGCGGATACCGCATGCCCCCGATCGCAGCGTCCGCTTAGGCTCTACTCACCGAGCATTTAGTGTGGAAGCACACTAAGAATACAGGCATAAATATTATTAACAAAAACAAATTTCCGCAGCGAGGGTGCGCGGCTCGCTCGATCCGCAACCACATCTCTCCTTTCTCACATAAATTACAATATCAAGACAAAGTACCTAATTAAAGCAATACAGAACCCTGAAGAACTATTCTATAATAACAATAATAAGAAACTTTGGAACAAGTTTTAGGACACTTTACAAAAGGAAACGAAGATAGCTATAGATGGCGCCAAACATCTAGTCCGCTGAAGTTGCTTCGCGCATTTGTACAGTCACGCATACTATTTAAATATATATATTTATACATATATTGATATATATATATATGTATATATATATATATATATATATAATATTTATACATATACATGTATAAATACACCTACAATACAAACTACCTACTAACTCAGCAACATGTTGCATTTGGTCACATACTAGTAAGACTATCAATACATAGTATAAAACAAAGTCGCTTTCGCTGTATGTCCGTATGTATGCTTAGATCTTTAAAACTACGCAACGGATTTTGACGCGGTTTTTTTTAATAGATAGAGTGTTTCTTAAGAAAGGTTTGTATGTAGAATAAATGCATAATATAGTAGAGAAACACTGAGAAATCTAAAAAGCGCGATAAAACCGAACTCCACGCGGGCGAAGCCGCGGGCGGAAAGCTAGTACTAATAATAAAATAACAAAGAGTATTAAAGTACTAACTATGTGTGTGTGTGTTTTGGCGGCATTGAATGCTATAAGATTGGCTCTTATCTAATTAGAGATAGCCTGTATTCGTACTCTCTACTATAGCCTCTCTTTCGAACTAGATTGATTCTTTACTAGCCCGAGTATCCGGTAGGTATCTCTCCAGAATTGTGCTGTCATCTGCATACTCATAGATACCGGGCATCGGCAGATCGTTAATATGCAACAGAAACAGAGGCGCAGAGAACAGATCCCTGAGGAACACAATAGTCGATATGGGGTGGCAAGTTGATGTGGCTGGTAATTTGTATGAAGTGATAAGCAGTGATTCAGACAGTTACCCAACCTACTCTGAATACGAACGTAGATATTTATTACGTTTACGGATTGTAAATCTATCGATAAAAAGATTGTATCATAGGTATAAGTTATCCTGGCGCCATAAATAATAATAATATAATATATAATGGTGCGCGCCTTCAACGGGTGGGTCATGCGGATGCCGGTTTTGATGTACTCTTTCGGCATACTTAAATGTACTCAGGCTGAACTCGACGCCCTGGATAGAAGGGTCCGTACACTGCTGACAGCAAACAGGATGCATCACCCACGATCATCGGTGATGAGACTGTATATTCCGCGGAAGTGCAGGGGTCGAGGCTTTTTAAATGCGAAGACCCTCCACAACCGAGAGGTATTCAGTCTCAGGATTCATTTTTTAAAAACTGTAGTGGGTATGCATCATGATGTTGTCACAGTAGACAAGGGGCTTACCCCGCTATCCATGGCGAAAGAGAACTGGCACAAGCCTATAATACTTACCACTGATGACCGCAAGATGATATGGCAAAGCAAGGAACTTCACGGGCGATTTTATCGGGCTCTTCATGAACCCAATGTAGACTTCTTAGCTTCCGTATCCTGGCTACGATTCAGTGACCTTTTCGGGGAAACTGAAGGTTTCGTCTGTGCAATTATGGACGAAGTTATCTTGACGAATAACTACCGGAGATATATTATGAAGGACGGGACGATTGACGTGTGTCGGGCATGTCACCATCCGGGTGAGTCCATCAGACATATTATCTCTGGTTGCTCTCGTTTAGCTAACGGCGAGTATTTGCACAGGCATAACCAAGTAGCTAGGATTATCCACCAGCAACTTGCTTTGAAATATAAACTTGTGGATTCTGAGGTACCGTATTATAAGTATGTGCCCGACCCAGTTCTTGAAAATGACCATGCCACGTTATATTGGGTTCGGTCTATCATTACTGACAGGACTATTGTTGCAAATAAGCCTGATATGGTAGTGATAGATCGATTAGCGCGTCTCGCAATGATTGTCGATGTTACCATTCCACATGACGGGAATCTCGTGAAAGCTGAGAAAGAGAAACAAATTAAATATCTCGACTTGGCGCACGAGGTTGTTGACATGTGGAATGTGAACTCGGCTGTCATTGTACCGATTGTCGTATCGGCCAATGGTTTGTTAGCCAAGAGCCTCGACCAACATCTATTGAGGCTCTCGTTAGGCAGTTGGATCAAAAGCCTGATTCAAAAGGCAGTACTCCTCAATACGGTCCGCATCGTGAGGAAGTTCCTGTCTCTGGAGCCCTAACCACCGGTAGCTTGGACCCTGCTCCCGCCATCGGTGGAACACTATTTTTTATATTTTTAAATGTTTTTATGTTTTTTATAAATATTTAAAAATGTAAATGAATATGTATATGTAAAAGATAAACGGAATAATAATATAAGAGAGATAATAATAATAATAATATATATAAAAAAAAAATTGGCAACATCAAATGTCAACATCATATTTTCATCCATATCAAATATATTATTTTATATCAGTTTTTCTTTTCCATATTGTGATATCTTCAAGAGAAAACCCAAGCCCAAATCCAAAATAATAAAATTCAATAATAAAAACAGTTTCTATACACGATGGAGAAGTTTTCTACTCGAACCAAACCGACCCGTTGGAAATGACATCTGTCATGTCATGTCGGAAAATACAAACCAGAAAAATATGTGAATAATATGATTGTGCGATGTTGACAAGATCTGCCGCTCGAAGAGCACGCCCACCATCTCCGGACTCGTTGCTCAGCTCCGCCTCGCCGCCGCCGGCCTCCAGCGCCACTGTAAGTGCTGTGACGATCCCGGCCGCGGCAGTTGCGTCGAGCTCGAGCGACGAGTACTTCTCTCCGCCGACGACGCCACCACCTGCACGCCGACGGGGAGGACGCCGGCCGCCGGACCGCTTAGGACCTCGAGGCCCATCGGCTTCTGACAGGGTCCCAGCTCCCGGCGGTAGTGTGCAGCGCATGAGATGGACACAATCCATTAATGAAAATGTCATGCGCTCATACTATGGGGCTACAGAGGGAGGAAACAACCTGACCGCGTACCGTGTTCGAATGCTCTCTCTGTTTCAGGTGCTTGAGCCAGCTGTCAACGTGTCGGCGCAACGACTGTCGGACCAGGTACGGGTTATCCAGCGTAATCATATGTTGGATGATACTGTGCTTGATCGCCTGCGAAACGAAATGCAGAGTAGCCGTATCATTGCTCACCAGTCGCAGACTGCGCAGATACCACCGCAGCCCACAAACTATGCTGACGAGGGGAGTAATGATAGGGCTACCAATGTAAGTACCCAGTGCAATGAGGAGTTAATAAATGCTTTGGAGGCTGCGATTCGGGAATATCGTTTCACCCCGGCAGAACTAAGACCACGCCTACCACGTTTGCCCATGCATAACAGAAATAGGGCACTGATGGCTGCTCTGGATGCGCAGTTATCAGATTATTTTGATACCTGCGAGGACCTCACTGATACTCATTCAATCCTGTACTGCGCAGCTGTAGCAGCTTGTCGTGTAGCTCATGTCAAATTTCCCAGTGACTCTAGAGTTACACGACCTAAACCAGTAGTACCAGCTTGGCAGCACAGGATTGAACGTCGTATTGGTGGGGCCAGAGCACTCATCGGTAAACTAATCTGCTTCAGGGAGGGTAATACTCGTCCCAGAGTGATGCGCTTTGTGAGGCGGGCATTTGCAGGTACAAATATCAGCCCACAAAATTATATGGCCCGTGTCATGGAGCGCATCGACTTCCTGAAGCAGAAAGTGTATGCATGGGCGAACCGTATCAGAAGATACAAACGACGAGTGGAACGGTACACCCAGAATCGCACCTTCCAAAGCAATGAAAGGTGGGTTTATAGGGACTGGGAACGACCAGAACAGGGTGTGACTGACACGTGCCTACCGGATGATGATGCCATGTGTTCATTTTGGCGCAGTATCTGGTCGGTACCTGTCAGTCACACTGAAGGTGACTGGGCCCGGGATGTCGAGGGAGCCTGCGATCCAATACCTGAAATGGGGGCTATTACCATCTGCCCCCAAGATGTAGCTTGTGCAGTCCGTCCGTTACCTAACTGGAAGTCTCCAGGACCGGACGGGCTGCATAACTTTTGGATAAAATGGTTTCCAAGGTCGCACGCTCGCTTGGCATCTCAATTCCAGACTGCTTTGGTGTCTGGTTCGTTACCTCAGTTCCTAACTACTGGAATAACCCACATGCTCCATATATCAGGTAGCACCGCGGAACCCAAAAATTATAGGCCGATCACCTGTTTACCGACGGTCTATAAAGTTCTTACATCCATTTTGAAAACTAAAATTAACAAACATATTGACGGCAACTCCATCATGTCTGCCTCTCAAAATGGATGTAAGAGCGGGTCCCGCGGTACTAAGGAGCTACTCCTTATTGATATGGCCATTAGCCAACAGGTTCGTCGTTCCCGAAAGGATCTGTCGACATGTTGGATAGATTATAGGAAGGCCTATGACTCAGTCCCACATACATGGCTCATGCGGGTGCTGGAGTTGTATAAAGTGGATGCAACTCTGCGCACCTTCCTGATGTCGTGTATGAAGACATGGAGGACAGTCCTTCGCTATCCAGGCTGTCGAAATATTCAGAGGAATAGCGAACCGATACGGATCGAGCGAGGAATATTTCAGGGCGATAGTTTGAGTCCACTTTGGTTTTGCTTAGCATTGAATCCTCTAAGCACACTATTGGAGGATTAAGGTCTAGGCTATCGGTTGAGGAGAGGTGGTCAGGTTATATCGCACCTCCTCTACATGGATGACCTGAAACTTTTTGCTCCCAACAATTCACAACTGAGGGAACTACTGAAAATTACTGAAACTTTCAGTAGCTCCATCAGGATGGAATTTGGTGTGGACAAATGTGCGGTCATGCATGTAAAGCGAGGAGAGATTATGGAATCCGTGGGAACCCAACTCACTGATTCCATAAGCCTTAGAGCCCTCTCCGCATCCGAAACCTATAAGTATTTGGGTATGTCGGAAGCGTTGGGTATCAATGTTACTGACATGAAGCAATCGTTGAAAGAACGCTTCCTTGGCCGCCTGAAAAAAGTACTTAATAGTCTTCTATCAGGCGGAAACAAGGTGCGCGCTTTCAACGGTTGGGTCATGCCAGTATTGATGTACTCTTTCGGCATACTCAAATGGACTCAAACCGAACTTGACGCCCTGGATCAGAGGGTCCGTACGCTGCTGACTGCAAATCGATTGCATCACCCACGGTCATCGGTTATGAGGCTGTATATCCCGCGAAAATGTGGAGGTCGTGGCTTTTTAAACGACAAGACCCTCCACAATCGCGAGGTATGCAGTCTCAGGGACTATTTCCTAGTAACCGACGTGGGGATGCATCGAGATGTGGTCGCGGCTGACAAGGGCCTCACTCCGCTCTCCTTGGCTAAAGAGAACTGGCGTAAACCAGTAGTGCTTGACACAAATGATCGCATGGAGGTATGGAAGAGCAAAGAGCTTCACGGACGCTTTTTCCGAGCCCTACACGGGCCCGATGTTGATTTTCAAGCGTCTGTAGCCTGGCTACGTTTCGGTGACCTCTTTTGGGAAACCGAAGGTTTTGTCTTTGCAATTATGGACGAAGTTATGATGACGAACAATTACCGGAGATTTATTGTGAAAGACGGCACAGTTGACATCTGTCGGGCATGTCACCGGCCGGGGGAATCAATAAGGCATATTATCTCCGGGTGTTCTCGTCTAGCTAACGGAGAGTACTTGCATAGACACAACCTTGTAGCCAGGATCATCAACTTCAACAACTTGCTCTTAAATACAACCTTGTGGAATCGGAGGTGCCGTACTACAGGTATACGCCCGACCCAGTTCTCGAAAATGGCTATATCACATTGTACTGGGATCGATCCATCATCACTGACAGGACTATTGTTGCCAATAAGCCTGATATAGTGATGGTGGATCGATCAGAGCGACGTGCAATGATTGTTGACATAACCATCCCGCATGATGAGAACCTCGTGAAAGCCGAGAAAGATAAACAAATCAAGTATCTTGACTTGGCTCACGAGGTTGTCGACATGTGGGAGGTGGATTCAGCAATCATTGTACCGATAGTCGTGACAGCCAATGGCTTAATAGCCAAGAGCCTTGACCAACACCTCAGGAGGCTCTCGTTAGGCGGCTGGATCAAGGGCTTGATTCAGAAAGCGGTACTGCTGGACACGGCTCGCATCGTCAGGAAATTCCTCTCTCTGGAGCCCTGACCGCCGGTAGCTTGGACCCTGTTCCCGATACCGGTGGGCTACTATTTTTTATATTTTTAAATGTTTTTTATGTATTTTTTATGTAAAAATATTTAAAAATGTAATTTATATGTATATACAATAAAATAAAGGAATAATAATATAAGAGAGGCCATGGTTGAGCGAACGAGTGTTGCACTGCAGGCAGTCTCCGAATGGGGCAATGCCAATCTTGTAGCATTCAATGCCGCCAAAACACAGGCGTGTCTTTTCACCGCCAAAAGGAGCCCGTTCACCTTGGCTCCTACTTTTCGAAATGTGTCCTTGGAGTGTTCCGACCGCCTTCAGCTTTTGGGGGTTGAGATTTCCTCGAACCTTAACTTTGGGCGGTTCATTGAGTCCAGGGCCAAGGTGGCTGCCAGGAAACTTGGCGTTATCGCAAAGGTCCGGCAGTACTTCACACCTGGGCAGCTTCTAATGTTATACAAAGCACAGGACCGTTCGTGTGTGGAGTACTGCAGCCACATTTGGGCTGGTGCTGCCAAGTGTCACCTGGCCACTTTGGATTCAGTGGAGAGACGTGCAAAGAGGCTGATTGGTGACCCTGATCTAACTCGAGATGGTCTCCAAAGCCTAGAGCACAGGCGTAGAGTAGCCAGCCTTTCGGTGTTCTATAGGATGCATTTTGGGGAGTGTGCGAGGGAATTGCATGATTTAATTCCCCCATCACCGTTTCACCATCGGACGACCCGTCGTACGGCTGGTTTCCACCCTTACGTTGTTAACACCACTACGATGCGGACGAAGCGTTTCGCCTCCTCCTTTATACCGCGTACATCGAGGGACTGGAATAATTTGCCAGCGGCGGTGTTTCCGTCGGACTACAATTTGAGTGTCTTCAAAGCTAGAGTGAATAGGCTCTTAATAAACTAGTGCGCTTTACCATCAACGATTGCGCCACTGCTTACCATCAGGCAGGATTGCGGTCAAGCGCTAGTTTATAATATATACAATATGTAAAGAAAACCCTGTCCGACCCATAAGGATAATAAAGGTTAGGTAAACACTTGACCAAATATAATATAAAATTTTACATAATCATCAGAGTAACAATAATAATGAATTTTGAAATAATCTCTTTTTCCCGGGTATTAATTCCAATTTCCCCGAAATATAGTAATTTTTAAAAAACTGACAACACCATTTGTGGCGGAGCGAATAGCGATGCGACCACGTGCCGCATGCCCCGCCCCCTTTCACCCGCGCATGTATGCGCGGGTGAAGGGGGGCGGGGCTATCGGGTTGCCTACCGCACATGCATTAAGTTACCTCGCATTTTCGAAATAATATTTTTTTTTTTTGGGGGATTTTTTTTTAAGTTTAGCCCGGCTTTATAGGCATTATTAGAATCAGTTAACGATACCTAACAATACCTTCACGGATCGGACAGGGTTTTCTTTACATATTGTATATAAAAAAAAAATGAAGTATACCTTGTCCGATGAAGGCCAGCCCGAGCCGCAGCTGAGCCAGTAAATATAAATTCCCGACTATGACCTCTGAGTTTGTTTCGGCCGTTTCTTCTCAGAGCTAGTACTAGGAAACACCGCGGTCTTCAAACCGAAACAAAAATAAAAATTCGATGCAGCCGTCCCTTGCTGATCTTCTAGCGACACCCTAAGCCGAGGTCCGTACCCCACACGGGGTTGCCCTAGCGTGTAGTCGCTTAGTTTTTAGTAGCCCTGGCTGGAGGCTTTAAATTTACGTAAGGCAGCCACAGGATAGTCCGATACGTGTATAGTTCCGACCTCTTAAGGCCAACTACGAGATGCCATAAAAAAAATTGAAGTCTATCCTTTTGACCTTATCTGTTCCGTGGTTTATAACCAGGAATAACAAATAGGGCACTATTTACCCCGATATTCCGAAAAAAAAAGCAAAAAGTTTTCTTTATTCATTCATATGAATAAAAAAAAACTTTTTGCCATATTTGAGCTCGGTAGCATGAACGTTCCATAACATGAAATAATTGAAAAAAAACTAAAGTCGATACTGACTTCTACAAGTTAATTGCATTATATCAATTATTTATATAACTTTTAATGGTATGAGTTTCATACCTGATAGCCTGAAACACAGGTTTAAATAAACCTAGTTCGGGAGGTCCCAACATTAGTTTTAGATCGTAACTTTAAAGATTTATATTATGTATTAGACTACAGTAAGTTAGCTTTTATGATTGTCATTATTAAGATTTTTATTACTATATAAACCAACTTTTTGTACATTCATTGTTGTTCTATGTTTTTTTTTTTTTTTAAATAAATTTCATTTAATTTTATTTCATACAATACTCTGATATTGTGCCATTCTCACCACGTCTGCATTATGAGCATATTATGAGCATCTGCATATTATGAGTAATATATCTTCACTATCAGTGGACCCCATACACAACAAAAATTCATATAATGTTGCCTGACTTCCTCTACGTTTACGTAATATAAAATTTGAAATTGGGCCAAGTTCAACAATTGTCGTAATCATTTAAATAATTATTATGCAGACGTGGTGAGAATGGCACAATATCAGAGTATTGTATGAAATAAAATTACTCATAATAATAATTCTCATAATAATATAATAAAATTACTCATATAAATATATTACTCATAATATATCTTCACTATCAGTGGACCCCATACACAACAAAAATTCATATAATGTTGCCTGACTTCCTCTACGTTTACGTAATATACGGAACAACTGCTGCAACGCTCGTTAACGAGTCTGCAGCAAAAATATTGTTTATTGAAAAGTTTGTGCGATAAACCGATTATAACAATGTTTGGCACAAAAGGCTTTTTCATAGTTACACTTAATTAAAATAGAGATGAACTCTTTTGCGAGTAGTATGGCTTTTATGAAAAATGAAATAGCCACTCCCTACAAGGCGTTTCATTAAAACCTACCTAGTAATTCCCTTCGATCGACCCGTACGGCTATTATTGGAAAATATCGGAGCATTTTCCAATTTGTATCAAAATTCGGGAAAAACGTGACTGAATAATAATAGGTTCACAATCGATTCAATTAAAGATATCATAATGAACGGAGTTCATTCGATACAATATGTCATTAAATTCGAGTAGACTTTATGTATATTCAATATTGGTTGTTTAGGAATTATTTTCAAATTTTGTATTTAACTCCGAAATTCAACTACTTAATTATTTATTACACCAACATTTCATATTAAAATTACGTTCGGTACATCAGATATTAACGGTTTAATTAATTAATAATTAACATTCCACTCCGCTAATTTGTAACCGTGGCACAGTTTTAGCATAGTTTGGTGTTGTACACGGGATTATAATTACAATACCTTAAATGGGTAGGTACACAATTACACGTTTACCTTTTATGGTACACCATATTTGCGTAATATAAAGTTGTTCTATCTCTGTGGAAGCGCATCAGCAGATGTAGATATAGAAACTTGTTTTATTTATCAGGGAGGTTACTAAAAAGAGAGCGCGGGCGTGGGAGCGGAACTGAAAGCTCAAGCGGAAAGAAAGAAATAAATAATTTAACAGCTAGCACCGTAATCTACACTACCTACTTTATGTGATAAGTAGTGAAGATAGTGTACTATCTGCAAAACTTATGAAATCTCTCAATCATAAAATGACATTGTTGTAAACTAGAGCGAGCTTTATGTCAGAATAATGTAATAAATTATTCAAATTACATCACCGCTTGTTGTTTACAACCTGATGTAATTAGTCGACCACAAACATACACTAGACACTGCTGCTTCACTAAACAGACACCCTGAACTTCTTGGACTCTTCGGACTACTTGAACTACTTAGACTCCTTGGACTCCTGGAACTTTCTGGACTCCCTGCACTCCTTGCACTTTTTGGACTTCTTGGACTACTTGGACTAATTTGACTCTTCGGACTCCCTAGACACCCTGGACGCCTTGGATCAAGTCCAAGTCCAAGTAGTCCAAAGAGTCCAGGGAGTATAGGAAGTTCAAGGAGTCTATGAAATCCCCGAACTACAAGGAGCCCAAGGAGTCCAGGGAGTCCAAGTAGTGCAAAGAGTCCAAGGAGTCCAGGGTTTCTAGGGAGTCCAAGGAGTCCAAGTAGTGCAAGGAGTCTAAGGAGTCCAAGGAGATCAAGGAGTCCAAGTGTCCAAAGAGTCCAGGGTGCCTAGGGAGTCCAAAGAGTCTAAGTAGTTCAAGTAGTCCAAGGAGTCCAAGTAGTACAAAGAGTCCAAGGAGTCCAGGGAGTCCAGGGAGTCCAAGGAATCCCCGAAGTCCAAGGAGTCCAAGGAGTCCAAAGAGTCCACGTAGTCCAAGGAGATCAAGGAGTCTAAGTGTCCAAAGAGTTCAGGGTGTCTAGGGAGTTCAAAGAGTCTAAGTAGTCCAAGTAGTCCAAGGAGTCCAAGTAGTCCAAGGAGTCCAAGTAGTCCAAGGAGTCCAAGTAGTCAAGGAGTCCAAGTAGACCAAGGAGTTCAAGGAGTCCAAATAGTAAAAAGAGTTCAAGTTGTCCAAGGAGTCCAAGTAGTCCAAGGAGTCCAAAAAGTCCAAGTAGTCCAAGGAGATCAAGGAGTCCAAGTAGTCCAAAGAGTCCAGGGTGTCTAGGGAGTCCAAAGAGTCTAAGTAGTCCAAGTAGTCCAAGGAGTCCAAGTAGTCCAAGGAGTCCAAGTAGTCCAGGGAGTCCAAGTAATCCAGGGAGTCCAAGGAGTCCAAGGAGTGCAAGGAGTCCAAGGAGTCCAAGTAGTCCAAGGAGTCCAGGGTGTCTAGGGAGTCCAAGGAGTCTAAGTAGTGCAAGGAGTCCAAGGAGTCCAAGTAGTGCAAGGAGTCCAAGGAGTCCAAGTAGTCCAGGGAGTCCAAGGAGTCCAGGGTGCCTAGGGAGTCCAAGGAGTCCAAGAATTCCATGTAGTCCAAGGAGTCCAAGGAGTCTAGGGTGTCTAAGGAGTCCAAGGAGTCCAAGTAGTGCAAGGAGTCCAAGGAGTCAAAGTAGTCCAAGTAGTCCAAAGAGTCCAAGGAGTCCAGGGTGTCTAGGGAGTCCAAAGAGTCAAATTACTCCAAGTAGTCCAAGGAGTCCAAATAGTGCAAGGAGTGCAGGGAGTCCAGAAAGTTCAAGAAGTCCAAGGAGTCTATGTAGTTCAAGTAGTCCAAAGAGTCCAAGAAGTCCAGGGTGTCTAGGGAGTCCAAAGAGTCAAAGTAGTCCAAGTAGTCCAAGGAGTCCAAGAAGTCCAAATAGTGCAAGGAGTCCAGGGAGTCCAGGAAGTTCCAGGAGTCTAAGAAATCCCCGAACTACAAGAAGTCCAAAGAGTCCAAGGAGTCCAGGGAGTCCAGGAAGTCCAAGGAGTCCAAGAAGTCCAAGTAGTCCAAGTAGTCCAAAGAGTCCAGGAAGTCCAAGGAGTCCAAGAAGTCCAAGGAGTCCAAGTAGCCCAAAGAGTCCAAGGAGTCTAAGTAGTGCAAGGAGTCCAAGGAGTCCAAGTAGTCTAAAGAGTCCAAGGAGTCCAGGGTGTCTAGGGAGTCTAAAGAGTCAAAGTAGTCCAAGTAGTCCAAGGAGTTCAAGAAGTCCAAGGAGTACAAGGAGTCCAAGGAGTCCAAGTAGTGCAAGGAGTCCAAGGAGTCCAAGGAGTCCAAGGAGTCCAAGGAGTCCAAGGAGTCCAGGGAGTCCAGGAAGTTCAAGGAGTCCAAGGAGTCTAAGTAGTCCAAGTAGTCCAAAGAGTCCAAGGAGTCCAGGGTGTCCCGATGTGTTATTGTTGTTACCCGATGCTAGATGTATTGTATTGTGTGTCAAGTCTGTGCTAAATAAATGTATTTTCTTTCTTCTTTCTTTCTTTCTAGGGAGTCCAAAGAGTCAAAGTAGTCCAAGAAGTCCAAGGAGTCCAAGGAGTCCAAGAAGTCCAAGGAGTCTAAGTAGTCCAACTAGTCCAAAAAGTCCAAGGAGTCCAGGGAGTCCAGGGAGTCCAAGGAATCCAAGGAGTGCAAGGAGTCCAAGGAGATCAAGGAGTCCAAGTGTCCAAAGAGTCCAGGGTGCCTAGGGAGTCCAAAGAGTCTAAGTAGTCCAAGTAGTCCAAGGAGTCCAAGTAGTACGAAGAGTCCAAGGAGTCCAGGGAGTCCAAGGAATCCCCGAAGTCCAAAGAGTCCAAGGAGTCCAAGTAGTTCAAAGAGTCCAAGGAGTCCAGGGTGTCTAGGGATTCTAAAGGGTCAAAGTAGTCCAAGTAGTCCAAGGAGTTCAAGAAGTCCAAGGAGTACAAGGAGTCCAAGGAGTCCAAGTAGTCCAAATAGTCCAAGGAGTCCAGGGTGTCTAAGGAGTCCAAGGAGTCCAAGGAGTCTAGGGTGTCTAAGGAGTCCAAGGAGTCCAAGTAGTGCAAGGAGTCCAAGGAGTCCAAGGAGTCCAAGGAGTCCAAGGAGTCCAGGGAGTCCAGGAAGTTCAAAGAGTCCAAGGAGTCTAAGTAGTCCAAGTAGTCCAAAGAGTCCAAGGAGTCCAGGGTGTCTAGGGAGTCCAAAGAGTCAAAGTAGTCCAAGAAGTCCAAGGAGTCCAAGAAGTCAAAGGAGTCTAAGTAGTCCAAATAGTCCAAAAAGTCCAAGGAGTCCAGGGAGCCCAAGGAATCCAAGGATTGCAAGGAGTCCAAGGAGTCCAAGGAGATCAAGGAGTCCAAGCGTCCAAAGAGTCCAGGGAGACCAGGAAGTTCCAGGAGTCTAAGAAATCCCCGAACTACAAGAAGTCCAAAGAGTCCAAGGAGTCCAGGGAGTCCAAGTAGTCCAAGGAGTCCAAGGAGTCCAGGGAGTTCAAGGAGTCCAAGTAGTGCAAAGAGTCCAAGGAGTCCAGGGTGTCTAGGGAGTCCAAAAGTCAAAGTAGTCCAAGTAGTCCAAGGAGTCCATGAAGTCCAAGGAGTCCAAGAAGTCCAAGGAGTCTAAGTAGTCCAAGTAGTCCAAAAAGTCCAAGGAGTCCAGGGAGTCCAAGGAATCCAAGGAATCCAAGGAGTACAAGGAGTCCAAGGAGTCCAAGGAGTCCAAGGAGTCCAAGTAGTGCAAAGAGTCCAAGGAGTCCAGGGTGTCTAGGGAGTCCAAGTTACCACCCACCAGACAGGGTCTTGCCGCCAAGCGATTCGTCGTGTTCCGGCATGATGTCTGGTGAAGCCGAACGGAGGACGGGTCTGAGCAGTTGTGTTGCGATGCGTATCGGGTACGATGTGCTTAATGTTGTTATGTCGGGAGTTTGGTCGTGGAGGGTCTCCAGATCATCCTCTGGCGCAGCATCGTTGGTCGTGAGTCCAAGGAGTCCAAGTAGTCCAAATAGTCCAAGGAGTCCAGGGTGTCTAGGGAGTCCAAGGAGTCTAAGTAGTGCAAGGAGTCCAAGGAGTCCAAGTAGTCCAAAGAGTCCAAGGAGTCCAGGGTGTCGAACAACGTTCATCATTGTTAGATTGCTTAACGATTAACTTTTAGTTTTTAAGTTTTATTCGAATGTCATACTGTTCTTGAACTTTCGCTGTCTTCCATAAGTTTTGGTACGGATTACACGCAATTTACCTACTCTGACTGTTTTAAATTATTTATACACCTAGGAGCCTTCTCCACAGGGTGTCCAGGGAGTCCAAAGAGTCTAAGCAGTCCAAGGAGTCCAAGTAGTACAAAGAGTCCAAGGAGTCCAGGGAGTCCAAGGAATCCCCGAAGTCCAAGGAGTCCAATGAGTCCAAAGAGTCCACGTAGTCCAAGGAGATCAAGGAGTCCAAGTGTCCTAATAATCCAAGGAGTCCAAGGAGTCCAAGTAGTCCAAGGAGTCCAAGTAGACCAAGGAGTTAAAGGAGTCCAAATAGTAAAAAGAGTTCAAGTTGTCCAAGGAGTCCAAATAGTCCAAGGAGTCCAAAGAGTCCAAGTAGTCCAAGGATATCAAGGAGTCCAAGTAGTCCAAAGAGTCCAGGGTGTCTAGGGAGTCCAAAGAGTCTAAGTAGTCAAGGTAGTCCAAGGAGTCCAAGTAGTCCAAGGAGTTCAAGGAGTCCAAATAGAAAAAAGAGTTTAAGGTGTCCAAGGAGTCCAAGTAGTCCAAGGAGTCCAAGTAGTCCAGGGAGTCCAAGTAATCCAGGGAGTCCAAGGTGTCCAGGGTGCCTAGGAGTCAAAGGAGTCCAAGAAGTCCATGTGGTCCAAGGGGTCCAAGGAGTGCAAGGAGTCTAAGGAGTCCAAGTAGTCTAATGAGTCCAAGGAGTCCAGGGTGTCTAGGGAGTCCAAAGAGTCAAATTACTCCAAGTAGTCCAAGGAGTCCAAATAGTGCAAGGAGTGCAGGGAGTCCAGAAAGTTCAAGAAGTCCAAGGAGTCTAAGTAGTTCAAGTAGTCCAAAGAGTCCAAGAAGTCCAGGGTGTCTAGGGAGTCCAAAGAGTCAAAGTAGTCCAAGTAGTCCAAGGAGTCCAAGGAGTCCAAGAAGTCCAAGGAGTCCAAGGAGTCCAAGGAGTCCAAGTAGTCCAAATAGTCCAAGGAGTCCGGCGAGTCCAGGAAGTTCAAGGAGTCTAAGAAATCCCCGAACTACAAGAAGTCCAAAGAGCCCAAAGAGTCCAGAGAGTCCAAGTAGTCCAAGGAGTCCAAGGAGTCCAGGGAGTCCAAGGAGTCCAAGTAGTGCAAAGAGTCCAAGGAGTCCAGGGTGTCTAGGGAGTCCAAAAGTCAAAGTAGTCCAAGTAGTCCAAGGAGTCCACGAAGTCCAAGGAGTCCAAGGAGTCCAAGTAGTCTAAGTAGTCCAAGTAGTCCAAGTATTCCAAGTAGTCCAAGGAGTCAAGGGAGTCCAGGAAGTCCAAGGAGTCCAAGTAGTCCAAGGAGTCCAAGGAGTGCGAAGAGTCCAAGGAGTCCAAGGAGTCCAAGGAGTCCAAGGAGTCCAGGGAGTCCAAGTAGTCTAAATAGTCCAGGGAATCCAGTCAGTCCAGGGAGTCCAAGGAATCCCCCAGCCCCCCCTCCCCGTCCCTTGTGCGATGAAGGCTAGCCCGCACCGCAGCCGAGCCAGTAAATATAAACTCCCGACTATGACCTCTGAGTTTTTTCGGCCGTTTCTTCTCAGAGCTAGTACTAGGAAACGGTCATCAAACCGAAATAAAATAAAAATTCGATCCAGCCGTCCCTTGCTGTTTTCTCTAGCGACATCCTAAGCCGAGATTCGTACCCCACACGTGTAGTCGCAATTTTTAGTAGCCCTGGCTGCAGGCTGTAAATTCACAGGTAGCTACAGGATAGTCCGGTTACGTAGTCACGACCTTTCAAAGTCAACTACGAGATGCCATATTAAAAAAACAAAAACGCTCCTGCCCCTCTTTCGAAAACGGACGCACAGACTGGTATATTTTCTATATTAATGTTAAGAGCTGCTGGCTATCGTTAGTCATATTCTTGTATGCTCAGTGATTATTATTGTGTGCCTATCTTATTTAATAAGTTCTGGTTGTAATTATAATTGAAATGGATAATACACGAAAATTGGAACATCCTGATTTGTTTCTTTAATAAATACCGCTTCTGTTCGCTACCACAAATCAATAAAAATAGACAAACATAAATGGCCACAAAGATCAGAAGTGGTGGCTGGTGACGTCACTGCTCGCTAAAAAGTGTAACGTGCAGTGACGTCACACGAGTTTTTGACGCACTGTTCGTCTTTAGTTTTTGTTTATATGAAAAAGAAAAAATACGTGTCTAGTATTTTTTGGAAATCTGACTGCCGAACTAATTAATTTTTTTAGTCAACTACCCTTGTCCGTAAATTACTCAATTGATCAACGGGAAATGGCCATTCGTATCGCACGAGGATACCGAACGATATCATTTGAGGCGGCATTCTCTTGGCACTCTCTTTTCCGCCGCTGGACATCTTGGCGGAGCGGACGCGAAGGTCTACAACCAGATCTGTAGGTAACATCCGCCAAAGCGGGAATAGTGTGCCAGGAACTGCAGTCGTAGGATTGAGGCGCCGGGAAGCGCAACTCGCGCTCGACCGGTGGCGCGAGCGGTTACAGCTGCCGCAATATTCGAACAAGCGAGTTGTTGAAGCCATTCTGCCGTACTTCGAAGCCTCGCTGAAAAGAGGGGAGCGTATCTTCTTCAGGCTCACACAGGTAATCAGTGGACACGGTTGCTTCAGTGAGTACCTGAACAGAATCGGGCGGGAGAATACGGCAAATTGCCACTATTGCGGAGGCAGCCTGGATTCTGCACAACACACGCTCGAGGAGTGCCCTGCATGAGACTCCGAGCGGCAGGTCGTGGTTGCTAGGATCGGGCGAGACCTGTCTCTGTCGGCAGTAGTAAGGGCTATGCTGGTAAAGGCAGAGAATTGGACAGAAGTAGCTTCCTTCTGTGAGACCGTGATGGTCAAGAAGGAAGCCGCCGAACGGGATCGAGAGAGGGCTGATCCTGATCGGAGAAGGAGGCGTCGGGGAGGCAACCGCCTTGGCGTTTAATACGCCGAAACCCGCCTACTTATTGAGGTAGGTGGACCTTTGGGGTCGCGGGCACACAGAGCGGGGTCTCTGCCTGCCCACTAAGTAATCCCAGGGAAGACGGTGGCATAGTGGTCACGTGCTGCAGTGCATAGGAAGTTTAGGAGAGGCCCTCTTAGAGTCTCCCCTGGGATATGCCTTGCGGGATGCAGGGCGGGTTCCGGAATTGGTCTTTTAAGAGGAACCGGGACCACCCCTAGGCGCAGATGGTGATCACCGGGGTGGTTTTAGTGAGGTAAAAATCCCGCACTACCCGACCTTATTCCTCGGGGGTCGGGTACCTTTTGAAGGTTTCCCCACGAAAAAAAAAAAAAATCTCTCGGTTCTGTGACCTATCCTTATAATTAATTCTAGGCATTGACACTATTGATACCACTGTTTCACGTAACTTTTTACATTGGGATTTTTATAGAACCGAGCTATAAAAATCTCAAGTTCCATGGTCAACAATAACGTTTAATGACAATCATTTTTACCCGACTACGGCAAAGCAAAAGGAGGGTTATGATTTTGACAGGCTATGTATGTATGTATGTATGTATGTATGTATGTTCATCTTCTTCTTCCTTCTTCCTCAGCCTATAGATGTCCACTGCTGGACAAAGGCCTCCCCCAAGGCTTTCCACGATGACCGGTCTTGTGCTGCCCGCATCCATCGGCTTCCCGCGACCTTCACCAGGTCATCGGTCCACCTTGTTGGGGGTCTCCCTACGCTGCGTCTTCCAGTACGTGGCCGCCACTCCAAAACCTTGCTGCCCCATCGGCCATCGGTTCTACGAGCAATGTGCCCTGCCCACTGCCACTTAAGTTTAGCGACTCGCAGAGCTATGTCGGTGACTTTGGTTCTTCTGCGGATCTCCTCATTTCTGATTCGATCACGCAGAGAAACTCCTAGCATAGCTCTTTCCATTGCCCTTTGTGTGACTCTGAGCCTTCGTATGAGACCCATTGTGAGCGACCACGTTTCAGTTCCGTAAGTCATCACTGGCAACACACACTGGTCAAAGACTTTAGTCTTGAGACACTGTGGTATCTTGGACGACGAGAAGATGTAGCGTAGCTTCCCGAACGCTGCCCAACCGAGCTGGATTCGCCGAGACACCTCTTTCTCGAAGTTGGACCTACCTAGTTGGACTTTCTGTCCCAGGTATATATACTCGTCAACAACTTCGAGTGCAGAGCAACCAACTACAATTGGAGTGGGTGCGACATGAGAGTTCGACATGATCTTCGTCTTATCCATGTTCATTTTTACCCGACTACGGCAAAGCAAAAGGAGGGTTATGATTTTGACAGGCTATGTATGTATGTATGTATGTATGTATGTATGTATGTATTTATGTATGTTCATCTGTTCCCTCGTAACTTCTAAACTACTTATTCGAATTCGATAAATGATATATCATTAGAAGCGTCTTAATTGTCTGCTGGTTATAGGCTATATGGAGTTTCACAAAATCTAATGTGGCGCCCTCTAGCGGACAAAATATACAGAGTAAAAAAAAAAGTTAAGATAAATATGCCGTGTTTGGTATCATTTGAAAGGGCTTTACTTGTACATTTTGAATATATATATATTACTAGCATTTGCTTGTGACTTTACCTGTATTCATGGGCTGATTGCATATAATTCACATCTTTTCGTTCATAGATAGCTTCTTTACTACTTATCAGAATAAGACCACTGCAGAACCATTAGAAGGGCCTTGATATTCTGTTGGTTATGAGCTATAAAGCTTGTCACCAAATTTAGTATTACGCCCTCTAGCGGACAAAAAGTTCTATGTCAATACAAAATTAAATATACCGTATTTGGTATCATCTGAAAGAGCTTCACGAGTACTTTATGTTTGTACATAATCCCTAGTAATGCTTCGTAGAAATTTGAATGTAAACCAGGGTTTGGTAAACGGAGCGATGGGAGTGGTGAAGGCCTTCGAATGGCCTGCTCTTCGGCGCGATCAGTTGGAACAGGAGAACAGCCAAGCGCTGTTCTCATACAATTTGACGACGCATCCACAAAAGCAGATACTAACGGACTTATCAAAATCGAGCCTTGCCTCACTGAATTTGACGGCTTGAGGGGTTTTGGGCAAATTCAGCGTAAAATGCTCCCGCTGATTCTTTCTTGGGGTTGTACTGTACATAAATTACAAGGTTGTACTCTAGATAAAAAAGTTACAGATCTAGGAAATTCATTGTTTGCTAAAGGACAGGCCTATGTCGCTCTCAGTAGAGTTAAAACCATAGAAGGATTATTTATAAGTGCCTTGGATCATAATAAATTACTTAAAAATCCACATGACAGTCGATCGTTAGCAGAATTAGATAGATTAAGAAATCTTCCCAGGTCCTCTTAATATAAGTTTTTTTTTTTTTAAATAATTATAAACTAGCGGTTGACTGCAATCCCGCCTGATGGTAAGCAGTGACGCAATCCTTGATGCCTGCGCACTAGTTTATTAAGCCTATTCACTTAAAAAACTTAGGAATAGCAAGGATGACGGCAGTTGAGCCAGGTGATGCAATGTTAAATCCAAGAGCAACACGACCAACCATGCTGCGCCAGAGGGAGATTGATCTGGAGACTCTCCACGACCAAACTCCCGACACAACAACATTTGGCGCATCGTACTCGCCACACAACGCAACACAAAGTGCTCAGACGCGTCCTCCGTACGGCTTCACCAGACATCATGCTGGAACACGACGAATCGCTTGGCGGCAAGACTTTGTCTGGTGGGTGGTAACTTCTGCCGGCAGCCGATGTTATGGCCTACCACCGTTAGAAAAACATCCAATCTATTTATACTAACGGCCTCTTCCACTAATTCATGATCCATTCGGTGCCATCGACGCAAATGTGCGTCGATGGCACCGAATGCTCCTTCATACGGGGAAACCGTTGCTATACGCGCTACGCTTCAAGCGCTACGAAATAGTAAAATAGGACATCTCTACATATTACTATACGCCGATACATAAGTCAAAAGAGATGTCGTATGTTAACTACCTAGTTTTTAGTTCGTCAATTTAACTTTTATTAATATTATGCGCCACAAATACACTTTAACACCAAAATAGTACAAATAATAAAAAGTTAAAAAACTAAAACCCAACTACGACAAAAAACGACGCTGAAAAAGTATAAAACAAGATTTTCAGAATACTGAACTGAACAAAGTTGCTAATATAGTTGCAAGTAGGTAGTATTTAGAGATAAATTTTCATGTTTGGAAAGGCGTAGTCACACGTTACATATACCTACCGTAGCACTTTCATAACGTGTGACTGCGGTTTTCCAAACATGAAAATTTATCTCTAAATAGTGAATATTGCATACTTCAGAATAGTATCGTAAGACATTATTGTCAATTTACAACGAAGGCATCTTGGTAGAGTCTACTGTGTCCATTTACTTGCAACTATATTAGCAACTTTGTTCAGTTCAGTATTCTGAAAATCTTGTTTTATACTTTTTCAGCGTCGTTTTTTGTCGTAGTTGGGTTTTAGTTTTTTTAGACCCACTTGTTGGGAAGCTCTGCTGAGGTCATTGAGCATTTTGCCCAAGTATGTTCATCTGTTCCCTCGTAACTTCTAAACTACTTACCAGAATTCGACAAATGACATATCATTAGAAGCGTCTTAATTGTCCGCTGGTTATAGGCTATATGGGGTTTCACAAAATCCAATGTGGCGCCCTCTAGCGGACAAAACATACAGATTAAAAACAATAAAATTAAGATAAATATGGCGTGTTTGGTATCATTTGAAAGCTCTTTACTTGTACATTTTGAATATATCTATATATATATTGTTAGCATTTGCTCGTGACTTTACCTGTATTCATGGGCTGGTTGTATATAATTCACATCTTTTCGTTTATAGCTTTTTTATTCCTTATCAGAATAAGATCACTGTAGTACCATTAGAAAGGCCTTGATATTCTGTTAGTTATGAGCTGTAAAGCTTGTCACCAAATTTAGTATTGCGCCCTCTAGCGGACAAAAAGTTCGGACAAAAAGTTCTATGTCAATATAAAATATACCGTGATTAGACGTAAAAGAGCTTCACGAGTACTTTATGCTTGTACATAATTACAAGAATGCTTTAATGATGTTAAATATGAGCGATAAGAGTAAAGCGCGGATCACGGGAACTGTGGATCGCTTTATGCAATGTAGAGCAGTGTGAACATTAATAGAATATGTAATGCACTAATGAAAACGACATAAGCTGGGAGTAACTCCACGCGGTGAAGGCGGAAACAGTTTGATAACTGGCTAAAACTCCTACAAAAATGTCCTCTGCACTATATGCCTTCGGGCTTATGTTGTTATATGTGCGTGTAGATGCAATATGTCAAGTACCTAGTTTTTAGTTCATCAATTTAACTTTTGGTAATATTATGCGCCACAAATACACTTTAACACCAAAATAGTACAATTAATAAAAAGTAAAAACTAAAACCCAACTACGACAAAAAACGACGCTGAAAAAGTATAAAACAAGATTTTCAGAATACTGAACCTAACAAAGTTGCTAATGTAGTTACATATACCTACCTACCGTAGCACCTTGACGACGTGTGACTACGCCTTTCCAAACATGAAAATTTACCTCTACATAGTGAATATTACATACTTCAGAATAGTATTGTATGATATTATTGTCAATTTACAACGAAGGCATCTTGGTAGAGTCTACTGTGTCCATTTACTTGCAACTACATTAGCAACTTTGTTAGGTTCAGTATTCTGAAAATCTTGTTTTATACTTTTTCAGCGTCATTTTTTTTCGTAGTTGGGTTTTAGTTTTTACTTTTTATTATTAATTATGACAGCATTTTTTTGATTGTTGCCAGTTGTCTGAAAACTTCTTTACAAAGAATAGCGGAGTCGTTGGTTTCTTATGTTCGTTTTATGACACCGACTTCTGAAATTAAAGTTAATTTTCGCAGTGGTTTTTATGTAAGTCGGTTGTGTTTTTTTTTGCGAAACTTTAGAAAGACGTTCCGGTTTTAAGGACATTGCGCAGAACATCATGACCACTGGTAATGATTTCATAAAAAAATAACAACTTTATTAAAATAAAAGATATTCTTATAAGCAAGCATCAACTTATTAACTAATCCCATAATCCAGCTTATTGCCTACTCGAGATACATCATCATCATCATCTCAGCGTTTATCCCGGTTGCATCCGCGGCTTTCGCGTTGGAGCCCGGGGTCCGCTTTCTTACTAAATTTCCTCCATTTCGCGCGATCGTTAGCATCCTGTGGTGTGAGATTGTTGGCACGCATGTCATCTCTTACAACGTCAAGCCAGCACTTCTTTGGTCTACCCCGCTTGTTCCGGCCCGGCGGAGGCGCTATGGCAAGACATTTGTGACCCATGTAACATGCCGGTTTTCGTAAGACGTGACCGTACCAACGTAGGCGACCCTCCTGCAGTTTGTCCGCTATGTCACGGACATGTTGACTGCCACGGATGCGGGAGTTCCTGATGCGGTCCTTCCGCTTAACTCCACACATCCACAGCAGCATATTCATCTCCGTGACACGCAGCTCCTGCTTGTGTTGCTCAAGCACAGGCCACGCCTCTCTGCCATACAGGAGAACAGGTCTAATAATGGTCTTATAGACCTGCCCCTTAAGCTTAACCAGCATTTTGGGGTCACAAATGACACCTGCCACCTCACGCCATTTTGCCCAAGCTGCGGAAATACGTGCCCTGACGTCGCATTCAATGTCGCCGGACACGTGGAGTACAGACCCCAAGTATTTAAACTGGTCTGTGCACTCGACCATGTCACCGCCTATGCGCACAGACATGGGATCTGTCATGTTCCTAGCCATGTACACGGTCTTCGCCACATTGAGTTCCAGACCTCCGTTCTCGACCGAGTCCTTCCACATATTCACACACTGCACCAACCGATCCGTGTCCGCGTCCGCCAGCGCGATATCGTCAGCATACATAAGCAACCAAGGAAGTTGCTCATGTGAATCCCTGGTGCTATCCGACAAGACGTCTAATATCACGCTGAACATAAAACGGACTAAGGACGGAACTTTGGTGGACTCCGACGGTGACGGGGAAGGGTTTAGTGTCACCAACAGCGGTCCTAACCACGGAATCGGAATTGAGGTACATGTCTCGAATTATGTCAACATAGGCTTCTGGTACCCCTTTGGACCTCAGGGCCCACCAGATCACCCCCCGTGGGACACAGTCGAAGGCCTTCTGCATATCAAGAAAGAGCATAAGCAGAGGCGTGTTCTTCGATCTGTATCTCTCCATGGCGATCCTTAGTGCGAAGATAGGATCCATGGTTCCGTACCCTGGACGTAACCCATATTGACACTCCGAGACAGAACACTCCTTCCGGATCCGGGAGTCTTTAATCCTCTCAAAGATCTTCATGGTGTGGGACATGACCTTTATGACCGAGCCCTTGCCTTTGAAGACTGGAGTAATAATACTCAGTCTCCATTGGCTCGGGATTTTGCCGGTCAGGAGCACGCGGTTCAAAAAGTAGGTTAACATACCAACACCGCGAGGACCCATCGCCTTCCAGGCCTCAATGGGGACTCCATTAGCTCCGACAGCTTTCCGATTCGCCATACGACGAAGAACCGTATGGACTTCCTCAGGCGTTATCGGTGGCACTAATCCAAGATTTAGAGGGAGTTCCGGTGTCTGCACCTCTTGGTGCTGCTTATTCAGCAGCTCGTGGAAGTACGAGCGCCACCTCTCCTTCACCGCGAGGTCTTCGCATAGTAGATTGCCAACAGGGTCTTTTACACAGCCGCACTTGGATATATCCTGTGCCGCTTTGACCCTAGAATGTGCCAACTTGTAAATGAGCTTTTGCCCCTCAGACGATTCCCACTTCTCGTAGAGCGGTTGCAAGTGGTCTCGTCTGGCTCTGGCTACAGCTCTTTTAGTGGCACGTTTGGCAACTTTGTATGCGTCGCGATCTTCAGGGGATCCGGTCGCTTGCCACGTTTTGAAGAGGGCTTTCTTCACCTTAGTCTCCCTCTGGACTGTGTCGTTCCTCCACCAGGTCTCCTTGTCGGTCTCATTGTCACGTTTGCGGCCGCCCTTAGACACACCGAGCATCACCCGCGTCGCCCCAGTAATAGCTGCCTGGATCCTGTTCAAGTGTTCTTGTGTTGTTAGGAGTAGGAGTAGTTAAATTAATCAAGCACAAATACAAGGTAGCTTCTGTGAATTGTTAAGGAGTTCCCTCGACTGTCTCTCAGCTCCATCATCAAATCTACTGCAGACCTTCATTAATTTAATTTTATTTTATTTCTCTCTTCACAACATTGGTTTAACAATATTTTTACTTCTATTCCACCATTGGAAGAGACTGGTGCTTGAAGTAGGCTTTTGAAGAAGCCTGTTACAGGATCACCATTGTAACCCATATGGGTGCAAAGTGCTCATGAATATAAATGAATTAAGTCCAAACACAAGGTAACTGCAACTTGCCGGCGGCGGTGTTTCCGTCGGACTACAATTTGAGTGTCTTCAAGGCTAGAGTGAATAGGCTCTTAATAAACTAGTGCGCTTTACCATCAACGATTGCGTCACTGCTTACCATCAGGCAGGATTGCGGTCAAGCGCTAGTTTATAATATGTAAAAAAAAAAAACTGTAAACCGTTGAAGAGTTCCCCGAATTGGCCTTTGCTTTCATCATTAGAACCTTTATGACAGTTACAACCTATCCAGGTGTAAAGTTCTTATCAATACAAATTAATCAAGCACAAAGCAAAGCAGCTGCTGTGAAACGTTGAGGACTTCCCTCAACTGTCTAGGGTCTCCTTCATCAGATCTACTGCAGATCTTCATTTTAAACCACATGGGTGTAAAGTACTCATCAATATAAATGAATTAAATCCAAACACAACGTACCTACTGTAAATCGCTGAGGAGTTCCCGGAACTGGCCTTTGTCATCAGAGCCCTTTTGACAGTCACAACCACCGAGGTGTAAAGTTCTTCTCAATACAAATTAAACAAGCACAGACACTAGGTAGCTGCTGTGAATCGTTGAGGAGTTCCTTCGACTGTCTCCCGGTTCCAACATCAGATCTACCCCAGATCTATATCGAATTTTAAGAAAATAAGCGATATGCATAATATAAATACCAGGAACAAACACAATCTTCCTGTACATCACACCCGTCTCCACAGAGTAGGCAACTCGTTCATGGGTCAATGTATACACTTTTACAACACGCTTCCATGGACATTCGAAACTTACCCATTAAACGATTTAAAAACTATATACAGGCCAAACTTTGCAAAAAGAGGTATTATACAATCACAGATTACTTAGAAGACAAAAAAGCTTGGGACTGAGCTGCTCGCTCTGTTAAGCATTGTTATTAAGCAATATGCGTAATGATAAGGTAAATTATTGTAAACATTTTTATTTTTAATGTCTGGACTTGAAAAAAGTCGATGATCCCTGAGTTTGTTTTGGCTATTTCTTCTCAGAGGTAGTCAGTTAGAAAATGCCGGCTTCATCAGTTTATAAAAAAAAAAAAAACATGACGTGTAAAAGTGATCAGTGATCCTACTTGCTTAATAAACGATTTCATTTCATTTCACTACTGAACCGATTGCTTTGAAATTTTGCAGACGTAACTTCCGAACTCCACACGGGCTAAGTCGCGGGCGGAAAGCTGATATATGTGATATACGATTTATTTGGTTCCTCGGTCGGTAAAGGTACCATTTTTAATCACCTGTTAAAATTAAGCAACCTTGACAAGGAAAAGGTAGGCAACCCTACGTTTGCATATTCTATAGATTTCGTACTTTCAATTGGTGTAAAATTTTTTTGGCTACTTAATCGGTGAAGTTATTAAAAAAAAATAACGTTTTCTATAATTTATTTAAAATATGACAGGATTTTATAAGGCAACCTGTCACCGTTACATTCATTAATATATTTTGATTTTTAAAAACACAATTTGTCCGGTTACTCAATAGGTGAAGGTCGTTTTATAATATATACGAAACCTAAACGTGATAAAGTGAAATATAAACGTGATTTGTCTTCCGGAGGGTTACGCAACTGAATTCGGCGAGTTGAATAACTGAAGGTTCCTAGATAGCTACATACACTTTACTTGATTATTTTGAATGTAAACTTGAGACTTGGAAATCAAATTAATAGTAGATTAACAAACGAGGACGTATATCCAGCCGGATGGGTATTGAAGAAAATAAAATCGATGCGGACAACATCGGTGACAGTAGTGTCGGTCATCATCATCATCAACCTTTTTATCGTCCCACTGCGGGGCACAGGTCTCCTCTCATACAGAGAAGGATTGAGTAGGTAGTGTCGATATTGATTTTAAATACTTTCTACTCTAATTAAATTAAATCATGACAAAAATGAATGCATGATTTTGTATACCATAGCTGGTTTATTTTAAAGTACTATTTTGTATCCACTAAATTTGTTTAAAAAAAGGAGAGGTGTGATGATTAATGTCTAAATCAATGGTATAAAATAATAGAGACGCGAGGTGCGAGGTGGGGCCTTTTCGATCCAGCCGTCCCTTGCTGTCCTCTCTACCGACGCCCTAAGCCGAGGTGCGTACCCTACCGGGGGTACCCTTAGTGCGTAGTCGCTCCTTCGTTATAGTTTAGTTTTTAAGTGCGCCTGGCTGGAGGCTTTAATTGAAATTAAGGCATCCACAGGATAGTCCAGTTAAGTAGTCAGGCCTAATGGTCAACTACGAGATGCCATAACAAAAACGAGATGGGGGCACTAGCAAATGGGTCTCCAAGCCGAGCGGACGTACGCAGAACGACTATTACGAAATAGTACTTTAGAGTTTAGACAATAGTTGTTTTATTACACCAAATACTTACCTTGTCACAAGTGGACTTCAAAACTCCTCTTAAATTCTTAATATAATGCTTTCTACATTTATAGGTACCTACTCATCAATTTGACAATTTGCAAAATCGTAGTTTTTAAGAGGAGGACTCACACAAGACACCTGCGTTGATATTTTTCTTGTATTTTTCTCAGGACATACCTATTTAAGAATATAGTTTATGTCTACAATTCCCTTGTAATTAATTAACACAACCCTTTGCGAGTCTTTGAGTCCTTTGCGGGACTCTAAAAGCCCTTAAACAAAATAATAGTAAACATCTGTTGTGTCTCGCTCAGTGTCCTTCAACCAATTAAGCTACAGAGTTCATTAATTAAATAACAATGACCACATATCTTTTTACCACCTGTTTCTATTTCCTTTGTGCTAAAGTAAAATATAGTACTTATTACATTACATTACAATTGTTACATTTTTTACATTACATATTACAGATGTAGGCAGTTGTTTAAAAGTAACAGAGACGTTTTAATTATTTTCAACCCTTATTAGATTATACAGAGGGTCCTTTCAGAGTTACCACAACCGCACCACAACACTTTTAGTCGCCTTTTTATACAATTTTGTGTCCTGCATGTTTGCCACTGTGACAAAATAATGTTAAACCAGAAAAAGGTTGCTGTTTTTAACCGACTTCAAAAAGAAGGAGGTTACTCAATTCGACCGTATACAATATGTTAAGAAAACCCTGTCCGATCCGTGAAGGTATTGTTAGGTATCGATAACTGATTCTACTAATGCCTGCAAAACCTGGCTAAACTTAAAAAAATACCCCCAAAAAAATAAATAACTTAAATAAAATAAATAGGTAATTTCATGGCAACACAGGCACAGGTCATGACCGCAGTTGACCTCATGCTTGTAGGTATAGGTAGCTTGTTCACGTTTATCGACTCTCGAAAGAAACAATGATACTTAGGCAGCTTGAGAAAAGATTTTTTTTAAGGAGGAAGGTCGTCTGACTCTCCGAATGTATTATTTCATTGCGGAGGGATTGGATTGCTGTGGATTGCAGGCGGAGATGTTCCATATTTCGTCGCACGAGATTAGCACGGACATGCACACAAATAAAAATCAAGTGGTGTCAAATCCGCGCTGGCCACAGTTGGCCCCTACCAATCCACTGCTCGCCGAACTGATAATGGACAATAATGATAATGTACTCACGTACAGGTCGGAAAAAATATCGTGAGGCACCGTCATGCTGGAACCCTCGTGCAGCATTGACCGATAAATACCCACTTCCAAAACACCTGATCACAACACAGCTAATTGCAGTTACTACCTCCATCAGCATGTTACATTACTCTACGTTATAAAACGACATGATCACACAATACACGAATAGTGTGTACACCAGCAATGTTTCCGCGCAACTAATAATTTAAAGTAAAAATTATTTTTATTTTATAAACATAGGTAGGTATCTACGCGGCTGGCGGCTTCATGCTTTGATAGAGATGTGTAAGTAATCAAAATATTGTTTTTTTTATCGATTGATACTCGTCTATTTTTTTTTGGTATCGATTTAGTATTGTAGTTTCTCATTCTTATTCTCGATTCAACATCGCATGGAATTGTTTAGAACTTTTACAAAACTCAAATTAGCGAGGTACACTGCTGTAAATGAAAATCATGCCAAAGTATTAATTTCAGTTTCTGTCTTAATATCGATGATATTGACCGATAAAATATTTGTAAAACTTTACTAAAATTATGTTTCATATGTCTTTCTCGTTTCTGTTTACTAATACTTGTGTTATAATAATGTTATTAGTAATTAATCGATAAACAAACAAAAGTACTTTTACCATTGGGTAATCTGTGTTTTTACAACAAATCCTTCAACCAGATACAAGTTTCGATTAATAGCGATAAAAAAACGTTATTACGCAAAAAATAGTACATCCCTAGTTTCACGTACTTTTTTACACCGACAAACTCGCTGCGCGCCGGCATCACAAACGAGACCGCCAAATATTGAACATAAATTTATACATTTAATATCCAACAATAAATCAAACGATGATACCGCCGAAAATGGTGTTGTCACATTTTAAAATTTTACCTAATTTTGGGGAAGTTCGCGGGAAAAAAAGATAATTTCAAAATTCAATAATATTGTTACTATGATGATTATGTAAAATTTCATATTTTATTTGGCCATGTGTTTACCTAACCTTTATTATCCTTACGGGTCGGACAGGGTTTTCTTAACATATTGTATATGCTTTATTTATGTTTGTTCGCGCATAACTTCGTCGTTTATAAACCGATTTTGATAATTCTTTTTCTGTTGGAAAGAAGACGTTCCCAAGGTGGTCCCATGTTAAGGATATCAGGGTTTGATGGTGGAACACCAGAGAAAACAAGGGAAACTTTCAAAAATTGCAGGGGCGACTTGTGCATTTCTTAGCATTTTCATTAAATATTTTAAAGCACTACAATTTAAGAAAGGTCTGGAGTAGATCTGATGATGGAGCCAGGAGACAGTCGAAGGAACTCCTCAACAATTCACAGCAGCTACATTGTGTTTGGGCTCGATTAATTTGTATTGATAAGAACTTTACACCTAGATGGGTAGTGACTGTCATAAGATGACTCAACTAATAGATGAGTTGTGACTGTCATAAGAGCTCTGATAATGAAGACAAAGGCTTGTTCAGGGAACTCCTCAACGGTTTACAGTAGCTACTTTGTGGTTAGACTTCATTCATTTATATTGATGAGACCTTTGCACCCATTGGGTTAAAATAATGGTCTGCAGTAAATTTCATGATACGAATATACAAAACCAAAGACACCGACTTCCGAAATTAGTTAATTTTCACTTTGTAGTGGTTTTTGGAAGTCGGTTGTTTTTTTGTAAAAAAGTTTTTATTACCTAATTTAAATCCAAGTTTTGATTCAAATATTTTAACTGAAACTCGGATAAAGAAAGCACTACCTAAATATGAAAATAAATATACTAATTTTTAAATCAACATAAGTGGATTAGATAACACTGACTCTGTTGTATTATTTAATAATAATAATAATAATAATATATTTATTTGCCTAAAAACACGGTATACAAGGAATAAGGATGGTATCAATAAAATTTAGAACGAACATGTTTTGCCAATATAAAATAAGCATGCAAATTTTTCAGAATATAACTGACATTAACATTTTTTGTCAATGAATTCTTTTATACTATAATAAAAACTTTTTTACAAAAAAATAACCGACTTCCAAAAACCACTACAAAGTGAAAAATAACTAATTTCGGAAGTCGGTGTCTTTGGTTTTGTATATTCCTTTTTGACACCGACTTCCGAAATTAGTTATTTTTCACTTTGTAGTGGTTTTTGGAAGTCGGTTATTTTTTTGTAAAAAAGTTTTTATTTTACACTTTTTAGTTGTTAAAAATACTATGTATTCAGTTGCATCCATCAGACTGGAAGCTGGCGCCAATAGAGTTGGGAAACGACGTAATTTTGTTTACTTTAATTTTTACCCGTAAGTATTCCCTCAACTGCCTATGGTCGTCATCATCAAATTTACTGCAGACCATTATTTTAACCCAATGGGTGCAAAGGTCTCATCAATATAAATGAATGAAGTCCAACCACAAAGTAGCTACTATAAACCGTTGAGGAGTTCCCGGAACTGGCCTTTGTCTTCATCATCAGAGCTCTTATGACAGTCACAACTCATCTATAGTTGAGCCAAATTCGATAAAGAATAGAGGTAAACAAACCGTTGCTAGGCAACGAGTAGTTTACGCCTAAAAGACAGATGTTAACAACCTTTTCTATATAGATGATTTTCATAAAATTAATAATCCTACTTCCTACTAATCTAAATAGTTTATTTATGTTTAGATATTTATCATTTGCATAGAACGCTTAACCGATTTGAATGAAATATGACATAAATGTAAGCTAATTCCCTAATAGGTTACATTTTTTGATACATATAATTACAATAAGGCCATACTTGAAAGTATTACAATGCATGTGTTATGTAGTTGATTTGAAAGTAATTAAAATACACAAAATTGTATTGACAAATGCCTCAACTTTATTCATTGGTTGAATTCCACAAAATGTGTTTAATACCTGGATTTCATCCATCTTTCTTTTTTTGTAGGGCTATCATGTAAAATTAATGTCGACTTTTTGATGGTTTTTCGAAATAACAAGTTATTATGCATGTTATTTTAGTGATTCTATTGAAATATGCTGCAATAGGAATTGTTAATAAATAATTAACATGTAAAAGTCGATAATCAGGTAAATAACAGGCGATTTATAAAACGTGAGTTGTGATAACCCTAAATTGGTTTGTTTACCTCTATTCTTTATGGAGCTAGGCGATGGTATAGGTGTAAAGTTCTTATCAATACAAATTAATCGAGCCCAAATACAAGGTAGCTGCTGTGAATTGTTGAGGAGTTCCTTCGACTGTCTCCCGGCTCCATCATCAGCTCTACTCCAGACCTTTATTAAACTGTAGTGCTTTAAAATACTTAATGAAATGCTAAGAAATGCACTTGTCGCCCCTGCAATTTTTTAAAGTTCCCCTTGTTTTCTCTGGTCTTCCACCATCAACCCTGATATCCTTATCATGGGACCACCTTGGGAACGTCTTCTTTCCAAGAGAAAAAAAATTATCAAAATCGGTTCATAAACGACGAAGTTATGCGCGAACAAACATAAAAAAAAAGCATATATACGGTCGAATTGAGTAACCTCCTCCTTTTTGAAGTCGGTTAAAAACTATTTACAGATAGCCATTCGTACATTTTCTTTTTAAATAATGTAGTATTAACGTTTTTGATATCATTGGGCAACTTATTATATAAACGTACACACATTGCAAGACAGCTTTTACTATATTTAGATAGCCTCGGAATATCACTTAGTACGAGCCTGCAGGGGTCTCGTCGGTTTCGGACACAAATGTCATTTGCTTTTACAAATAAATCTTGATGTTGCCTAACAAACATGCATATCTCATAAATATAAAGTGATGGTAACGGTAACAAACCAAGTCTTTTAAATACTGGTTGGCAGGAGTCATCCGGTTGAAGGCCACATATTGCTCTTATGCATTTCTTTTGAGCGACAAATGCTCTATTTACATCTGTACCATTACCCCACATCACAAGACCATAGCGTAGTAAAGATTCTACATACGCATGGTAAGAAATAATAGCAGTTTTTAAATTCGTTACATTTTTAACCTGTTTCAGCGCATAGACGAGTTTATTAATTCTAGTGCTAACATTATCTACGTGTTCTTTCCAATTAATGTCTTTATCTATTGTAACACCCAGAAATTTGGTATGTGTTACTTCCTTAATTTTAGTTATATTCAATTTTATGTTGTATTTATTATTATTTGATTGATTAAATTGAATGTAAACTGATTTATCTAAATTCATTTTTAAATTATTCATGTCAAGCCAATTTAATAACATATCTATTGTATTATTGATATCTAATTCATGATCTGCAATGGCACTTTTCATTCTATCAGATGTCACTATGATTGTTATGTCGTCGTCAAATAATACGCATTTATGCTTGGTTATTTTTATGATGTCATTTATATATAAAATAAATAATAATGGGCCTAGTACGCTTCCTTGTGGAACACCATACTTATTAACCATATATTGCGATGAGTAGGATGTCATATCTTTAGTTTTGGTAATTTTATTGATTATGACACGTTGTTGTCTATTACATAAATATGACGATATCCACTGTAGAGGAGGTCCCCTAATCCCGATGTTCTGTAACTTATCCAGCAATATTTTGTGTGACACCAGATCGAAGGCTTTCGATAAATCAAAGAAAAGACCAGTAGTGATTTGGTTCTTGTTAATATTCGAAAGTATATTTTTCATAAGGGTGAAAATGGCTAAAGACGTGGATTTATTTTTTTGAAACCCAAACTGCTCATCAATTATTATTTGGAACTTATTGCAAAAATTAACTATTCTTTTGTACATACATTTTTCAAAAATTTTGGAGAAGATAGGTACTAAAGTTATAGGACGATAATTATCGATATCACATTTATGTCCTTTTTTGAATATTTTTTTTCGTATCAGTCCAGAGCTATTTGTTATAATAATAATAAATCATTTTATTTCTGCATTATAGACATATATATACAATCAATCAATACATAGTATAAAACAAAGTCGCTTTCGCTGTATGTCCGTATGTATGCTTAGATCTTTAAAACTACGCAACGGATTTTGACGCGGTTTTTTTTAATAGATAGAGGGATTCTTAAGGAAGGTTTGTATGTATAATAAATGCATAATATAGTAGAGAAACACTGAGAAATCTAAAAAGCGCGATAAAACCGAACTCCACGCGGGCGAAGCCGCGGGCGGAAAGCTAGTCCATACTAATATTATAAATGCGAAAGTAACTGTCTGTCTGTCTGTCTGTCTGTTACGCTTTCCCGCTTAAACCGCTCAACCGATTTTGATGAAATTTGGCACAGACAATCTTTAGACCCTGAGAAAGAACATAGGCTACCTTTTATCCCGGAAAAATTTGATGTTACCGAGGGAAATCTTAAAAGCCCGATATAACCGAACTCCACGCGGGCGAAGCCGCGGGCGAAAAGCTAGTAATAAATAAAGGTCACTCTCGAAACTGAATGGAGCTTAATTTACAAAGTTAAATTCTTGCTTGAGGTACGTAATTGAATACAGATTACCTACATTTTAGTACATACCATTTTGATCAAGTAAACATTTAGATTACTTGAATTGCCTTTTATTCAATTCTCTATAGCTACAAAATAACCCCCTATTTACTCTCCTAAATGACTGTTGACGCTTCCTGGAAGAGTCGCTGCATTCTCCTATCAACCCCAGGGTCTCAAAGCAGGGAAACAAACATGCAAAGCACTAACCTGGATCCAGTTGGACAGGACAGAGAGGAGTTACCAACGGCGGGGCAGACGCCGACCGGTCAGTTATCTTCTTGACGTGGACTTGATGCTGTTTGTTCACTGCCTACACTCGTCAAGCACAGACACACCACCAATATGGAAACTGAGGGTTTATTAGGCCAGCGAAGCCCTTAGGAAGTCAGATATTCGATATTATTTAGAATACACGCGGCGTCGGATGAGCTGAGATCGCCATCTTTTTTTGTACTAGTTCTTTTTCTTGCCACTCTTGAGGGAGGGCGCCACCAGCACGAGTTAAGAGAAGCCCGCGCTTATTTTTATCGTCGTTGACGCAACAAGAATGGACAATGGAAATGCATGGATAAATTATTAGGATAGTTAATGCTCACACATTTCCCCCCACCTGAAATCCACAAGGGTTTCAAGAAGAATGCGAAAAATTAAGAGTGAAATCAGCAATAGCTGGACTATGAGCTACTGCCGAAAAAATGCATAAAAATCTAGTTAATAAGTGTAAATAATTGGTGGCTTATTTTAAATAACCTAAAGACAGTGTGTACTTATACTCTAGTTAGGTATATAAAAGGAAAATAAACTAATTAATTGGTAAGGGACAAACCTTTACCACCGGCCTACGAAACGTCTTTCCGTTAGCAGTTTGGAGACTAACGACTCTAACTACCTGGTCTGAACCTGCATGCACTTGCACGATACGAGCCATTTTCCAAAACATCGGCGGAGTATTAGGTTCGTTAACTATAACTATGTCATTGACTTTGATATTTGGTTCAGGCAAGAACCATTTGCTCTTTTGATGTAATGTGTGAAGATAATCGCGTTGCCATACGCGCCAAAAGCTTTGAATAATTTTCCGAAGCATCATCCAACGAGATCGAGGACACGAATTATCACTTATCGGTTCTTCGGGCAAGGCTACTAAAGGACCTCCCGTTAGAAAATGTCCTGGAGTTAGAACGTCAGACTCTGAAGGATCCGTAGATAGAGTACAGAGTGGACGGGAATTTAATACAGCTTCTATTTTAGCTAATATGGTAAAAAAATTCTTCTAGAGTAAGAACTTGAGCTCCAACTACTCGCTTCAAATGATACTTTGTTGATTTTATACCACTTTCAAATATTCCGCCGAAATGCGGTGCTCCAGCTGGATTGAATTTCCAGGTAATGTGGCGATTCGCTAAACCATTTGAAATTTCTGGATAATGCTGATGAAGCAGATTCGCAACCTCATTTAAATATTTATTCGCGCCTACGAAATTTGTCCCACAGTCTGTTACTATTGTATGGCATATGCCACGACGAGAGACAAAGCGGTCTAAAGCGGCAAGAAATGCTTCAGCACTCAATTCTGTTACGGCTTCTAAGTGTACAGCCTTTGAGCTTAGGCACACAAATAAACATAAATAAGCTTTGTAAGTTTTGGCGCCACGACGGCGACTCTCTTTAATGATAAAGGGACCCCCCAGATCTATTCCCGTGGTACTAAAGCAACGAGCTGGTTGAATCCTGGCTGCAGGTAGCTTGCCCATCATTGGTTGACAAGCAACTGGATTCACTTTAAAACATTTGACACATTTGGATAACACGGTCCGTATCAGGAGCCTTAATCCGGTTATCCAAAATTTTCTTTGAATAAAAGATTGTAAAGAGCGAGGGCCACAATGCAAATATTTTATATGGAAATATTCGACTATCTTTCGAGAGATAGGACATTGTTTAAGTAACAAGGAAGGGTGTAACGCAGATGGCGACAGTTGAGCCTCATCGATGCGTCCACCTACTCGCAAAATACCATCATCGTCTAGGAAAGGTGACAGCTTTTGAATAGATTTTACACAAGGTTCATTTTTACGCACCCGGTCAACTTCCGAAGTCATGTAATTATCTTGACTGAATTTAACCAGCACTTTCATTGCTTTTTCAAGCTCAGCACTACTAAGAGGAGAGATTTCGGTCTTGCCTGGCCGTTTTAGAGTTAGAAACAAAACGATTACACCATGCTACCATTCTTTGAATTTTTGTAAATGAAGAATGTTTAGAAATTAAGTTCAAAAGTGGATTCTCATCATCCGTAACAAGAAGACTTTTACTTTCTATTGATTTAAGTTCAGGCAAGTTCTCCTTCGGAAGTAATACCTGCCTTTTAGGCCATTGCTCAGGTGATTCTTTCAGCCAAGAAGGCCCTGTCCACCAAAGCGGGTGATCTAGAATCTCTGGACATGATACTCCGCAGCTACAACAGTCGGCGGGGTTATCATTTGTTGATACATAGTACCAGCGATCTCGACTAATTAAATCAGTTGTCTGAACCGCACGATTGGCTACATACATTTTTAGTAATTGAGGGTCAGTGTTAAGCCAAGACAAGGTAGTGCTGCTGTCTGAATAAGCTCGAATGGAATCGATGGAAATTTTATCTTTAAGTAAATTATGCATGTGTGATAGAACTTTTGCTAGAAGCACAGCTGCGCTTAGCTCAAGTCGATTCACCGTTGTTGGTTTTAAGGGGGCAACTCTAGATTTCCCTATTAACAAACTGGTCGTGGTTACATTACCGGGTTCATTGGTAACTACACAGATATAAACACAACAACCATAACCTTTCAAAGATCCATCACAAAAGACAACTAAATGTACTTGAATAGGATTTGAAGGTATGATTAAACGCGGGAGAGTAATATTTTGTAAATCGGACAAATTTGCAGCTATTAAATGCCATTGTTTGACTAAAATTTGGGGAATAGTTTCATCCCATGATAAATTTAAACGCCATAGATCTTGTAGCAAAGATTTAGCGGCAAAAACGACAGGACAAATCCATCCAAGAGGGTCAAAAATGCGAGCTACCAATGAGAGTATGGACCGTTTTGTGAATTTCCATTCGAACGAGTCAGCAAACGTATAAGAAAAGGTATCGTTAACAGGATTCCAACGAACGCCCAATATTTTGACAAACTCACTTCCCGATTCATCAAAAGATTTGGAAGTTTGACAAAATTCTTGAGGGATATCTGTCAGAAGACGAGGATCATTAGAGGTCCATTTCCGTAGTTCAAACTGAGCCTTTGATAGTAACGATATAATATCGTTTTTTAATGCAATAGTTTCTTCGAGAGAAGATCCGCCAGAGGTGATATCGTCCATAAATGTCTCCTCTCGGATAACCTGTGCTGCACGACTAGAATACTCAGCACCGTGGTCTTCAGCAAGTTGATGAAGTGTTCGAATGGCTAAGTAAGGAGAACTACTAACTCCGTACGTAACGGTATTGAGTTCGTATTCCTTTAAAACCTCAGTAGGGTCATTACACCAAAGAACGTGTTGATAACATCTTTCTTGCGGTCTTATCAATATTTGTCTATACATGCGACGAATATCCGCAGTAAAAACAACTTTGTGAATTCTGAGTTTTGTGATTAGATCAACGATGTCTACTTGAAGTTTTGGACCCACATGAACAATATTATTTAGTGACAGGTCACTCGAAGTCCGACTACTAGCATCGAAGACCACTCGTAACCGTGTCGTGGTACTCTCAGGTCGGATTACACAATGGTGGGGAATTATATAACAGTCAGTAGACGAGGACTGCACTGGCTGCATATGTCCGAGATCCTCGTACTGTTGCATAAATTCTTTGTATTCAGTTTTTAACTCATTTTGACTAGCAAGTCTTTTTTCCAAATTTAGGAAACGATTAAACGCTTGTTTATATGATTCTCCTAAGGCTGGAGCATCATCTTTAAGCATAATTGGTACAACATAACGCCCATCGGAGGTGCGATACGTGCCTTCTTTATATTTTTGTTCGCATATTTCATCCTCGGGACCGGAAATTTTACATTTCGGCGGCTCCTCGGACTCCCAAAACCGTTGAACGATCTCGTCGAGCGCACTAGAAGACGAGACGAGGAGCGTAACGGGTGTAGCCGGAGTTTTAGCTACCACGTTTTGAAGAAACTGACCACTTATCACCCAGCCGAATACACTAGAGAGTGCGCATGGAAAGCCCGGGCCTGGACTGAAACGTGAGCCAGTATATATCTGGTCAAAACAGTCTACTCCTAACAACAGATCGATCGGACCGGATTTATCAAAGTCCTGGTCGGCGGGATCCAGATGTGTAAACTTATCCTTGACGATTGTCGGCAACGACACCGAAGGAATCAGGGATGTGATTTTAGGTAGAACCACTAATTGAATATCAAACTGAGGAGTGTCACTCAATCGAGGTATTATTGAACCGAAGGTGTGACCTTTAATGCTATACACATAATTTTGACCGATGCCACTTACATTTAATTTACATTTCTTGATATGTAAACCTAATTGTCGCGCACAGCTACTTGTAATAAATGAATCCATCGAGCCACTGTCAATAATTGTACGGACATACTGCCACGAACCATCCGATCGCTTCAAACGAACTACTGCTGTACCAAGAATTTTTGTGCTAATAGGTTGATTTGAAATGTTTGACTGGGTAGCACTAGTTAAAGTAGTGTTCATATCGGGATGCTGGGATGAATCCAGTTCACTAGTATGAGACAGTAAACTCTTATGCTCTTCATGTAACAAAGTATTATGCTTTGCATTACAAATGAAACATGTTGACTTAGATTTACAATCGGTAACAGTGTGACCCGGCCTTAAGCAGTTTTGACATAATTTTAAATCTTTAACTAATTGTTGTCGCTGTTTCATATTCATAGAATGCAATTTACTACAACGGTAGATTGAATGATTTTCATTACAACACACACAAACAATCTGACTAACTTTATTATTATTGTTGGAAGAAATTAGAGATGATTTTGGTTGACGCGATAAATAATCTTTATTTGTATTAGGCCGATTTTGTTTGCTTGTAGAATTTGATGATGGAATATTAAATGGTTGGCTAACTTCTAATACTTTTAGGTAATTTTGTAAATAAGTAATGAAGTTATTAAATTTCGGAATTTCTTCAGTGTTTTGTAATTCAAACCTTTTTTTTGTTTCTGTATCTAAAGGCCTAGACGCAATGTAAAATAAAATAAATTCGCATAAATCATCAATACACAAACCGCGCAAGGCACTAACGCATTCATAAAGTGTGTTAGATAACTCAGATAAGTTAGACAAATATGGTTTTTGTATGGGATTAATTTTAATTATTTTTTCTAAATAAGCTGTTGCAAGAATACGCTTGTTGTCATATCTGTCCAGTAAAGTTGCAAAAACCACTGAATAATTTGCCGATGTCACAGGCACGCCCTCCGCTAATGTCAGTGCATAACCAGATAAACATGACAGCAAATAGTGAAATTTCTCAGTGTCGGATAATGAACTATTATTATGAACAAGTGCTGTATAACTATCTTTAAATGTTTGCCACTTTTCTATATTACCATAAAAACTTTGGAATTTCCAGCTTAGGCAACTTCACTTGCGAACGCACGTGACCTTGACCTAATTCCGAGCGACAGCCGCTACCTGCGCTCGCATCGAGAGAATCCGCAAACTCAATAACATAGTAATACAACTCATCGAATGACAGTAACACTTTATGATCGATAACAAACGAAGGGTTAAGCTTTAATTGCAACTGGTTAACATCATCGTTGCATTCCAAAAATCTATTACGAATCTCGTCAATCTTTTTGTACCTAGCTCGAAAAGCTGCAAATTTAGTTTTAGTTTCTTTAACTGTTCTGGCTAAATCGTAAAGTATCTGCATACTTTTAAACTCATATTCCCGCCTTTTAATAGCGGTTATTAATTCCGCTTCGCTCATAGTTCACTTTGTATACGATATCCGCACGCTCAAAAGGATAAAAGTTATAAAAGTAGGTAAAACGGAAAAAGCGTAAGCCGGTAGGTAGGCAGCAATGCACGCGCGAACGTATTGACTGACGTAACGACGTAACGTAAACGTAGCAACTCCCTTTCGATACGCGTGAGTCATACAAAATTACGCAAATGAAATACAAGCACACACGTCTTAAAGTTATTTGTTAGAATATAAGTTTTGACTTTGCGGTAGTTCAAAGCTAATCCGTCTCCCGCCGGAGACAAGTACTACGAGTGTAGGTACCTCGGTACTAAATTCGAGAAACTTCGAACTCACGTTTTTAAAAAGTAATTTATGCAATTTGTTATTGAATACAAATAAATGCAGCTTATTACAAGGGAATTAACGAGGTATGAATGTACGATTGAATAGTCAATCGGTCTCAAATAGGAAACAATAACTAGGTATCATGGAATGACCTAGGTTTTATTTAGACACTTAGAACTTGAAAGGCAAATGGAAATTGCCTTAAGTAGGTAAGTATACAAATAAATTATAATTGGGATTACGTATTTAACGTAATAACGAGAATGGAAAGATTTAATTTCCGATAGTAGGTATTTTTGAAATAACTACGCGAGGAAGATTCCTCACAGGAGGCACCATAATTAATGTTGATGCTTTCTGGAAGGGTCACTGCATTCTCCTATCAACCCCAGGGTCTCAAAGCAGGGAAAACAAACATGCAAAGCACTAACCTGGATCCAACAGGACAGGAAAACAGGAATCACCAACGACGGGGCACACGCCGGCCGGTCAGCTATCTTCTTTATGTGGACTTGATGCTGCTTGTTCACTGCCTACACTCGTCAAGCACAGACACACCACCAATATGGAAACTGAGGGTTTATTTGGCCAGTGAAGCCCTTAGAAAGTCAGATATTCGAAATTATTTAGAATAGACGCGGCGTTGTATGCGCTGAGGCCGCCATACATATTTTTTTTGTTCTTTTTCTTGGCACTCTTGAGAGAGGCGCCACCAGCACGAGTTAAGAGAAGCCCGCGCTTATTTAAATCGTCGTTGACGCAACAAGGATGGAAAATGGAAATGCATGGATAAATTATTAGGATAGTTAATGCTTATACAATTAGGTTATATGTATAGGTAGATAATAAATTAGTTAATAAGTCATCATCATCAACACAGCGTTAATCCCAGTCGCATCCGAAGCCTTTTCAGCTTTGGAGTCTGGGGTCCGCTTTACCAGTCCAACTGCTGAAATGGCTAAACTTCGACATTTTCCGTGAAGCGACTGCCATCTGACCTCCACAACCCGAAGGCGACATCGAAGCATTGCAGTGCAATTGTTGGACTTTTGAGGGCTCCAACAACCCGTAACGACTGCCACTAGATGTTTGTATGGCAACCGGGACCAACGGCTTAACGTGCTTTCCGAGGCACGACCAGACCAGTGCAAGTAATCATATTCATGCATACAAATACTTGCACTGTGCGGGGATCGAACCCGAGCCACCTTGCGCAGCGGCCGCGTCCGCTACCGCTACGCCACGGAGGCTGTCAAAGTTAGTTAATAAGTATGTCGGTATATTTAAGGAATGCGTTAGTCTAATTGTTTAATTATAGGTCTGCTGTGGAACGCTTGATTTTATTTGATAGCCCTCGAATATTACACTATTTAAAATGTTTTCTACAACCAACACGAACTCTGTCAGAATGCTTTGCATCTGCATCAGCATCCATCGACAACGTCACCAAACTATTGGTGACGATACCGAAGCTTACAAAGATATCTTTTTAATGTGTTACCATGTCAAATTCAGTATTTCGCATCAAGTTCACTATTACATTGCAAACTTGCCAAGATATTGTATTTTATGATTCAATGCAAATTGTCAGAAGAACAGTCGGGCATTGTGGTTGGGAAATTGGATGTTCGTAGACACATTCATCTTGGTCATTGTTCTTGCTAGTAATGTATGTACATTTACAATTGAAATTTGCTTCGTATTTCGGGTAGTTGTGCGTTAACTATTAGACAAATAGGTAATTGTTAGCATCTTTATTTGCGCAAAAGTATAAAAAGATAAGGATATACCTACTTAGTATAAGATCAATCAGACATCAATGCTAATGCACAATATTCGCACTGAGTGTTTTACAATTGTGTGTAAAATGTGTGTATCTACAATTATAAAGTTGTGCAAAACGTGACAAAGTTAATGAAACTGCAGCTAAAATAGGTGCTATTTATTAACTTTGAAAAGCTTATCAAATAAACAGATTACAACGATATTTGACACTTAGGCTTTTACTGTAATTAATAAAAAAAGTTAAATATAATTAATAAAAAAAAAAAAAATACATAGCAACTTCTTACAATCCTAACAAAGTTTTTTATATTAAAACCTGTAGCGTTTTGGAATAGAATTTTGAGAGAGTCCCGGGACTTTTTGTATTAGATAGGGAATTTTGTTTAGTACCTTTTAGTAACATAAATATTTAAACAACTAATGTTGTTGGTGTAAATTGTAAACCTTAAGTTGTTCCGCACCCAAAAATCACGGTAAATATCTTTAGTTACTCCATTCCATCCCAGTAGTAGATAGTAGAAGGATTTGATTTCCAGATAGCGAACAACAAAAATAGAAATGGATTTGCTTATTATGTTACCTTTGTAGTATCTGGATTTGGTTACATACATATAAGAGCAAGGTTAAAAACTGTATTAGTTACTCCTAAAACGTAAACATGTTTGTTTGTCTTAAAGGTCATATCAGTTACTCAGAATTGCTCATGAATCATAGGGAAGAAAGAAAAATTGTTTATTCTGCAAAAACAATCATCAATTTCAAGTGCCTCAGAAAGCACGTTATAGACGCAGCAATGGCCTAACTTAGAGGCCGCAGGAGGCTCTGGAGACAGCATATTTGGTAGGTAGATTCCTTTATAAGAATAGTAGATTAGTAGCCGAGGGCTGTAAGACATCAATTTATTGTAAACTCTTTTATTGAAAGCCACACCTCAACTGCCCACATCTCTGCGTGGATTTATCATGAAGCCTCGCAGAACGTCTTGGAGGCAAAGTTTTCAACTGAAATCATTAGAGAAAATTTGTCATTTTAAATTCAAGAGCGGATAGGAGTTTGGATCACAAATCAGCTAAAAATAGCAAGCCATCAATAATAAAAAATAAAAATCATGATGACGTAATTAACAGCGTTGTCAAAAACTGTCCTAATATTGTAAATGTTGTTGTAACAATGTAATCTTAAATTATCATGGGCGTAACGAGGGGGGGGGGGTGACAGACAGATAGACAGACAGACCGACTGACAGACAGAGTTACTTTCGCATTTATAATATTAGTATGGATGAATGTAATTGCGTTGATTTGTTTGTGATTTCAATTCTATGACTCACTTCTGAGGTATGTTTTACATTAGTAATACCATACAGCGTTGGTACAATTTCCAATGCTTAGATGTCACTAACTAGTCGAAACTTAGGGTTAAAGTTGAGGACTCTGTCTGTAAGCTGATTGTGAATGATTAATAAGACCTGCTTCCGTTAAAATTATTTAAAAAAAACACTCCGAAACCTTTTAGCCGTGAAAGTGTACTATAATATTAAGTGAGTACCTTACTGAAAAAGATTTTTCTTTTAAGTTAGAATAATGTAGTTTGAACTATTTTCCTAAACTTTATTTTCTACTTTAAAATTGAATGTTTTAAAAAAATTTTTGCGTGCCTAAGTGGTAAAACATGGCTGAACCTGTCATTATATATACATTTATTTTTTGTCATTTTTTTTTTATCCATGTTTGCAAAATAAAATTATCTTTATCTTTATCTATCTTTATCTGGTGTAGTGGAAAAGAATCAGAACAACACCTTATAGTACTGGAATGCGTATTGTGATCTGTAGGATATATATATATAAATTCCGGATAGTTGAGATGTCTTCTCATCTGCATGAGCATCCATCATGGGCGGTATTTCGAGAACTGTACAGATACTTAGATCATTTTAATATTAAGGGATTACAATGATAATATCAGATTAAAGCAGACAAGATCCACTGGTTTGAGTATGACGAACATACTCGATCGAAACTGGAGCACAGACTAATGCCCGCGCAAACGGTCGCTCGCTATGTCAAACGCAACTCCAGTCGGTGTTACCATTCGCTCCATGGTGTTACCCGCTCTTAAATAAAAATCAATAAAGGGTTCCATACCATTGATTTATGAAATTAAAGGATTTAGTTATTTGTAAGAAAGATTAGGTGGTAATAAGCGGTTTACGATTTACGAGGTATTAAAAAAATCTGCTTACTAGATCTCGTTCAAAACAATTTTCGTTGAAAGTTTTTAAGTATAGTAATGTACATCATATGTTTGTTTTAGATTTTTCATTTTCTTATTTTAGAAGTTGGGGGGACCAACTTTTTTCCACTTTGGAAGCGTCTGTCATGCAAACTATTCGGCTTAGAAAAAAAATATTATGGAAATCTCGATATCATTTTTGAAGACCGATCCATAGATACCCCACACAAATATACAGGCTGTTAGGCTAAAAAATGTTGGTCATGAAACCAGTGGTTTGGTTTCACTTTCAGAACGTAAATTCAATGAAAACAGAACACTTTTTTTTTTACTAAAATCTCAAATTTTCTACGAACTTATATTCACTCTAGCGGCTAGCGAACCAGCTGTTTCGTGAACGCTACCGGGTCAACGACCGTGGACAGCGCGCGCGGCGCCGCCGCCGCGTTCGGCGTAGCTACGGTTTGATACGGACGAGCGCATGCTCGCTGCGCAATGCCCGCGACGCGAAGTCCGAAGTCTGCTCGTCACCGCTCATATAATGTGCAAAGTGTGTCATATGTGTGTCGTGTATGTATGTGTGTTATGTAGTGACTACAGTGGACCGAAATGGTTCGGCTTTACGCCGTGCCTGGCGATAAACTGAACGAGGCCCGAAGAATTTACGTATTTACTATGTTCATAATGAACATTAAGGGAGCCGGGTAAATCACATACGGCACGAACATCGAATACGGTCAATTTCCACCATCGTATTTCATGTTAATGTAAGTGTACATTATTCAATCGATGTTCTAATAAGTAATTTTTAATGAAACTGTAGATAAAAATGTGATTAACTTTTAAATACCTAGGAAAAGTTTGAAGGAAAAGTTACATTACAGGTTATGTGTATAGTGTTTTTATTGGAATTTAGTTAGTTAAAACTTACGTAGGTAGTTAAAACGAACTGCCAGTGCAGGTCAGCACCCTTTGCACTGATACGTATCTCCGTCGCATTGTATCTATGAGTTTACAGCCGGTCTCGGACAGAAACTTTTTAAAATTTTTGAAAGAAAAAGACGTTTATTTATTTTTCAATTTGGATAAACATTTTTATAATTAAGCAAACTACCTATAGTTTTAGAACCAACTGCTTTTACCCTTCCAGGCTGTATATGATGAAAAAAAAAAAAAATGTTGAGTTTCAATTCTAAGTATGGGGAGCCCCCAATATTTATTATTATTTTTTATTTTTGCATCAAAATCTTAATGCAGTTCACAGAATACATCTACCTACAAAGTTTCAACAGTATAGCTCTTACAGTTTCAGAAAAAAGGCTGTGACATACGGATGGACAGACGGACAGACAGACATGACGAATCTTTAAGGGCTCCGTTTTTTGCCATTTGGCTACGGAACCCTAAAAAAGACAACTGAAGGACGTAAAATAAGCGCATTGTCGTGGAGTTGCGGACACCAGCCTGTGTTCCCTATTAAACCTATCGAATTCTCGCTTCAAATATGATCTACTATACCATTATTGCTAACCCTAGCTAATTTAACAAGCATACTACAAGGTAAGTTTCAATATAAATTATCATTAATATCATATAAAGGTAATGCCCGCCTAGTCCCGGAGCCCTTATCATAAACTAATGTCAGAAAAGCCGTTAACATTCACAAACTTGTATCGTTACTTTATTTTCTTTGAATAGTAGTGTTTACAGATACCAATATGTTCACTGTGTAAACAAGGGACATATACAACGTGTATCAGATATGGTGGCATAACTAAGGGACACTGACCATCAAACTGGACAACTTTCTCCATGGGAGTAATATTTATCAGCTGTACCATACAAAACTTTAGTACCACCTACTAGGTCCAATCGTATGGTACGGATTATTTTTTCGCAAGAAAACGTTGTTCAGTTTGAGAGACATTTCTGATACATGCTGTAGTATAATAGTTTTCCATTTTAGTAATCGATTCTCGATCAACATATGCGAAATGATAAAATATGCAATATTACCATGTTCGTCTACCCCAAGCCCAGTTTGAAGAGAAAGGGAAACTCTATCAAATCAAATCAAATCAAAAGTCATTTATTCAAATTAGGCTGAGAATCAGCACTTTTTGAACGTCAATTTTACATAAGTCAGTCCCCCAAAACGCCCACTCGTCAACAGTTCCTAGAGCTTTCGCTGGGAAGAAGTGACGGAAGAAACTCCCCAGCAGCACGGCTGTGTGTTCATTTAAAAAAAACACATGACTTTATACAATACTATGTATAGTGATGAATATAAGAAAAGATATTAATAATGAAATTATTTACCATATGCCGGCTACCACGTCAAAATAATTATCAGCAAAGCAAAGTATATATATATATATGACGGCGCGTGACTGGTTAATTTTGGATATTGTGATATATATTTAAGTTATAAGTTTTTAGTTATTTATATATATATATATAACTAAAAACTTATTACTTAAATAAAAGCCCCAGGCATAAAGGGCGTGACAGCTTACATATTTATGTACTGTAAAAAGTAAATTATATGAACTCATATAACGTGTCAGTAGGCTATGTGGATTTGTGCTTTAAATGCATTGTAAGGCAAGTCTAGCAAAGCAGAGGGTACCTTGTTATAAAAAGTTATACCAAGCCCAACAAAAGAGTTATGAACCTTTTGAAGTCGGTGAAAAGGGGCTCGCAGTTTGTCCTTGTTTAAAGGTGTTAATATTATGAATATAACAGTTTTTGGTGTACACGTGAATATTTTGCCTCACAAGATGTTGGCTAAAATGAATTGCGAAGCAACGGTGAGAATACCAATATCTTTAAAGAAATTGCCCAGAGAAAATCTGACACCGAGCTGGTAAATTGCTCGGACAGGTCATTTTTGGAGTACAAATATATTTAAAAGAATATATATAAACACATATATAAAGGAGCTGTATGAACGTCAGGACATTTTCTTACTTTCCTAACGGCGGAGGCGGCCGAACTGAGGCTTCCTGCTAGGGTTCATATGTGTGGTCCCCACTGAAGTTTGGCATCTACTGTTATTCCCAGAAAAACTACCGAGCCCACAGTTTCAAGTACCTCTTTGTCTAAAACGATGCTGGGTCCTAGATTTCTAACGTTAGGCAAGCCGAATTTTACACATTTCGTTTTCTCGGTATTAAGAACTAGGTTATTTGACGTAAACCAATCCGTAACTATTGAGAGTGCCCTGTTTACGTCGTCAAAATCATGTCTACTATTGTCTACTTTAAAAATTAGAGAGGTATCATCTGCAAACAGCACAACGTTAAAGACGCCCTTTAAATAGAATGGTAAATCATTAATATATACTAAAAACAAGAAAGGACCCAGTGTCTTGCGGTACACCTAACTGAACTGGTAGCCCGGAAGATTTCGCACCGTTAATATCTATAATATCGTAACGTCTTAACAAAGGAAAGTCAGTTACCCATGCAAAATACAATAAGCTTGGAGTTTTGACGGGAAAGCTAAGATGAGTGTCACGCACATTTTTCATTGGACTTTTAAATTATTTATAGTGTCGTTTACTAAATAAAAGCACGTGATTTATGTAGTAAAAAGCGCATTCAGTAAATAATTCACAAAGAACATTGAAATATCGCAGCATAGCGGCCTCATCATGACTTTGCCTCAAAACTCCCTCATAGACGGTTCACGCGGCCGTCTTTTTCAACTGTCATTGACGATATCCGCCATTATTGTGAAATAAAATTTTCAATGAATTTCTATAATTTGTTACACGTATTATTGGCAAAATTGTGGTATATATTCCACAGAGGCCATTGAACAAGAGTTGAGGTTGAATCTCACCTTGAAAAAATAAAATAAAAGGAAAGTTTTATTATATTGTTGTGCTTAGTGTAACAATACTTATCTATGTGAGGGTATATCTATTTTAGTAATATTATAGAGATCAGATGGTTACTAAGGATAATATGGTTATACTCGAGTTGCCATTTTAAAAACTGTCTATAGACACTGGCACTTCTAAAATCGAAATTAAAAATGAATTGTGAGTTGAGCAAATAGCCAACATTAAGTAATCGAGAACGAGGCACCGAAGTGGCAAGTCCTAAGGTATTTATTTCATCAATTTATTTTCCCCTTTATATAAAAAAAAAAAACTTTGCTTAGAGTTGAGAGCTGTTTAAATTAATCATTACACAGTCGCTCATCATTTATACTAATCTATATCTATACTAATCCATCCCTATAAAGTGCGTATGTTTGTATGTCTGTCTGTATGTATGTGCCCGAAGTTGCTCAAAACCACTATAGATAATCATATAGATCTGGATGCGCTGAGTTCAAAAAACGCGCGCGCGCGCAAAAGGCGCGGAATCTCGGTCCTATAAGTATAAAGCTGAAGTTTGTTTATTTGAACGCGCTAATCTCAGGAACTACTGGTCCGATTTGAAAAATTATTTTTGCGTTGGATAACCCATTAATCCAGGAAGGCTTTAGGTATAAAATCACGCTGCGACCAATAGGAGCGGAGCATAATTAACTTCACGCGAACGAAGTCGTTGGCGGCCGCTAATTACTTATCAACAGATTGAACGGACGGGGCGACCAGTCGTACGACGAGTAGGTATCCACCCTTTTTTTTTTGTTGTGCATGCGAAATCACCAAATGACCTCTTCCGCTCTGGGCGGCGCGGAAGGGCGTGCCAGACTTTTACTGATTAAAACCCACCTCTGTTCCATCACTTGCTTGTACGCCAGGTCCATGGTTTCTTTGTAACCAACCCGCAACCCTGACTCAGGAGGCATCGGTCTTCGTAGAACCCTTCACGGTTGGTATCCACCCTTACGTTGTTGATACCACTCAGGTTCAGTTGAAAACCAGCGTCAGGCACTAGTTGTCTAGCATTTTTGCTGAACTGGGCCTTTTTGGCGCAGCCGGCAGGCACACATTACTGCTAGGTTTTCTACATTAATTTGTTTTAATACTATGAAATGAAACTGGATGTGACTGAATTGACTTGTGTACCAAAATAGCAACCCCACCATAACAATCATATATATCATTCCTATATACATATATTCTATCCACTAAAATTTACACATACCTCACAATCAAACCATGTTTCGCTAATTATTGCAATTTGTACATTTTCCTGAAATAACAGATCCGAGAAGGGAATTAATTTAGGGCGTATACTTTCTGAATTCCATTGAAATATGTTCACTTTTATTGCTTCGTGTCTATTATCCATTACTGAGGCAACTTATAAATCCCAAAATATTATCTCCAAATATAATACTAACCAAAAATTTCTTAAACTCGTCCCAAATAATTTTAAACGTAGATAATAGTTTTTCTTCTAATTTTAATTCAGACCTGTAAATACCTTTTATTTTTATCCACACCTTCGTCCATTCAAAATTGTTTAGAAATGACGACCTTTCTTTAGGTTCTTCTTTTTCTTCTTGTGAACTTCTAGTCGTCTTCTCCGCGGAAACATTACTTTTCTTTAGACCTCTTGGATTTATTTTCTTGCCTTAAACTTTGAATATTTTCTTTTGTAGCCATACTACGACTTTCTGCTTCTTCTTCTTTTTCATCATCCTCTTCCATATCAGATATCGCCGGCTGGTGCACTACAGCTCTGGTCAATACGTTTCTGTAATTTTTTTTTTACCAGTGTTGACTGTTGTTCTCGGTTGATTGTTATCAGTACGTTGTGAGGTATCGATTGTGTTTATGTCTTCCTTCCTTTCCATAAACATTTGTAAAGCTCTTCTGTATGTCACTTGTTTCTCACTCATGATAATCCGAATAGCTTTTTCTTTAAGAAAGATGGGACAACTTTTATCCAACACAAAGTGATTTCCCTTACAGTTCAGATATTTATCTCCACATTTAGAGCACAAAATCTTTTTAGTAGGACAATATATATTTCTATGACCAAATTTCCAGCAACCTGAACACTGCGTCACTGGAAATACGTACGGTTCAACTTTAAACCGGCATTCATAGGCATAAATATACTGAGGTAAGACATTACTTTTGAAGCTCACTCTTACAGATTCACAATTGATCCAATTGCCGTCCGACTGCAAACGTTTTAATCTTTTAACTGTTAACACTTCGACATTCGTCTTAAAAATGTTACTAAGCTCTTCTTCACTTAACTCAAGGTCAACTCCTTTCACTATTTCATACGATGTTGAAATATCTTGTACTAATTGACATCGAAAACCAATGTCCTTTAGTTTTATACCGTCGACCAATTTCATAGCATCATTTTTCCTTTGGAATTGGATAAGAACTTTGTTTACACTTTTATATTTTATCTTAAGAATATCTTTGATGTCTTCCGAACGCAATAATTTAGCCATAGCTATTGGCTTCGGCAAGTTATTTAATGAGGTAACACAAACTTCGTGAATTGATAAAGTACCCCCATTATTATCATTATTTTCGTCCACGGAATCACTTCTTATCAAACGTTTGGGTTTTCTTTTGAGCACGGTGATAAAACCATCGTCACAATGATCATCTTCTCGTTCTTTTCTTTTCTCTGCTAATCTTACTTCACCTACATTTCTCCCTTTGCCATTTTTCAGATTACGCTTTTGCTTTGTTTCTTCCACATTTTCGATCGTATTTAATTGTTGATCAAGTTTTTGCAAAAACTCTGAATCACTCAAATCTTCACTACTTGGATTCTCGTCCATTTTGATAAAATGTGTAACGGAGTTCGTAAACAATGTGTGTCACTCGCTACGAAGGACACAGACGCGTGTGCATGGCCCAACGTCTCGAGCGCACGAAATGGACTTTTTGACATTTGACATTTCGTTGTGTACTATGCGATTTTGTATGTGTTTCTTCTTATTATTACGACCCTATTTACCGCCCCTGGATCCCGATATCCGACGACCTTTGCTTACCATACCATACATATCAGCAAAAAGTCGACGTTTACTTTGCATAAACTGCAATGTCTGCATAAATACGTTTCGACGTTATCTCCTTCATGAGCTGAATACAAGAGTTATTTCGTTGCTTGGTGAGTGGATATCACCAGTAATCGTAAGTATTTTATGCTCATTATTTTTAATCTAACACATATTATGGGAATCACACAAAGCTCATATACAATGTGTACCTAACATAAGCAACTATTCGAAAAATATGCATTTCCGAAGATTGTTTCATGTTTAGTTTTGAACTAGTGTCTATTGTTAATGTGGAACCATTTCTTCAACATAACCTTGCTGGTATTAAGCTATTGTTTATAATTCTATTGGAAAGAAGTTTATATTGAGTTTCCTATTTCAGATTACTGAGAAAGATTACATTTGTGAACCTTGTAATGAACTCCTCATGAGGAGCATAAACCAGAAATTTACAAGCTGTGATGGTGCTCAAGATTCTGGGTCATCTCAACCAGGACGTATACAATTGTGCAGTATTTGTGGACGGTCTACGCTTAATCGTCAGAGCCATACTATTCTTATTGATAATCCTTCAAAAGTGTAAAGGCAGGTTAATGCTGTTATACAAACAAGAATTGTACCACATCAGGTACCTATTTATGTTTCTATATTGTTTATTATTAGTTGTTAATGTTTTAACTAAAAATAAAAATAATGTACCTAATAATACACATGAAAATACACACATACAACATACACATAAATATGAAAATATAGGTATTATTGTTTTTTGACCCTGAATGTCGTGACATATCTTTTTATATTGTATTAATATTCATACGTAAAATACTTGATATTAATTTAATGTTTTCTTTCATAGATATCATCATCTGATAGAATATGCTATGCATGGTGGATGAGCTGCAAGCGTGCTGCTGCTAAATAATGTGCCTGGCAGAACCGGGATAGTTGAATATTATTGCAATTGTTTGGTCGGTCGACAAACTATTGGATTTTGCACTTATATGATGACGGTAGTGTGGTACCTTGGATTGGCTAGGTGCGAAGGCAATATATCTGCTTTGCAGAATTTCTTGAATGACGTAGTTATAAGAGAAATGGATGATAATGATAATGATGAGTATTAATATACCATTCCTCTGTAACATAGTGTTTTATTTACTTTTGCCCGTTTCATTCAACGGCGTAAGTATGTAGGATCAGTAAGATGGTAATTAAGTGGTCACTTCTAACAACATGAATTGAGTTAGACATTTTAAAGGTAGGAATAGAAATTATCTAACTAGGGTAGGTATCGTTTTTGTAAGTACTAAAACTATAGTTGGTATGCAAGTACTTATGTGGTGCTGGAGACGATTACTCCGAATACCTTGGACTGCAAAACGCACCAATGTATCGATTCTTAACCAGCTCAAGGTAAAAACCCGTTTGTCGACCATATTTTGCAACGTATTTTGTCCTATTTCGGTCACACAATGCGTAGAGGCGATGAGAGTATAGAAAAAATGATTGTCGTTGGAACACCGAAGGCAAACGATCGCGCGGTCGTTCACCAACCAGATGGACCGATCAAGTCAAAGACTCATCGTCTGCTAAATTATACGCGGTGGTGAGAGACGCGCTGGATCGAAACCGATGGAGGCAGATCATCCGCTCGAAATGCTGCCCCAATGCTGACCACGATCCTCAGACATGAGGGACCGACTGCAGAGAGAGAAGTACTTATGTGAAGGTACTACTATTTTTAAACAGCTGTGTTATTTTTATAAATAAATTAATTGAATTAGAACTTATATATAATTAAATTAAAAGCAATGATTAGTGTGGTAACAATGTAATTTACCCACAAATTGTAAATATTACTTATGTGGTGTTAGCCAGCCGATAATTGTTATTCTTATAAATGTAGGTTAAATGAACTGTTAACAGGTGTTGATTTACCAAATAAATAATGTGTCCTGGAGAACAACATTTCCCAACTCGACATTCATTTTATAGTGGCAATCATCTAGTCTTAGCTAGGCATCTAGGCTTAGGGGTAGTTGGTTTCAAGGAATCAACAAAGTAAAAAAGATGTTTTTCACCATAGGCAGCCAAATATTACTATTTTAGACTAAACTTCAAACCTTATTACCTACTTAGTTCATGCACGTTCGTTTCATTTTTTATGGTGACAGCCAATACTAACCTAAAAATATACATTAATAGGTATTTTTCGAACTTCGTGGCGTTTAAATCGCCAAAATGAATATAAGACATTATTTTCTAAACTTGCAGGAAGTATTTCTACTATATCTTATAGTTATACATTTACTTTCATTATTAGGTATTTTTAATGTATGGAAAGTGGGCATTGTTCTTTACGCATAACAATCTTCTTACGGAAGAACAAAAATCAAATTTAAAAAATATTATTATACTTCCATAAACCTGGTTAAAATAAACTCCTTATTCTTTTTATTATTCTTTAGTTTTTTTCTTTGGAGACTTATTGTTTAGTTCTATTCTATTCTATTTTTGTTTATGGCAATGGTGGCAATGTCGACAATTCTGCAAAGAAATAAACAACACAAAATAAAAAAATAAAAAGATTGTTTAGTTACTGTTGATGTAAGTAACTAATTGTCAGTTTGCTTTGACAGGCTTTGTCAATTTACTTTCACAACTTAGGTCAATTTGATTTGACAGCCTACGTCAATTTGCCATTTCATAAAATAAATAGGACAGAATGGATGCGGAACGTGGAAGACACGGTGTTGTGGCGCAGCCTGAGAGAGACCTATTTTCAACAGTTGACTGCTGGCTTAGGGTCGATGCCCACTGGCGGCACGGCTCGACAAGAGATTTTTATTTTTTTGTAATATTTATTAACTATTGCTTGACAGCATTCACGCCTGACGGTAAGCCGCGATGCAACATTGATGGTAAAGCGCGCTAGTTTATTAAGACTTTCCACTTGAAAAACTTATTTATTTATTAAGAAAACTTATTTATTTAAGAAAATGTACAGAGGCGGACTTAATGCCTTAGGCATTCTCTACCAGTCAACCTCGGGTGGTGAAGAGACTAGATGGCAGGTGCTTTAGTTACAGAAACAATGAACAGGAAAAGAAAACGTCATAACACTATATAAACAAATACTTAAATAAGCTATATACATATACAAACTATTACTATATATATAAAACTTGTGAGAGAGGTGTTGAGATGACCCTACCCTAACTATTCGCAAAATAACTCTGCAATTTCCGCTTAAATGCAAACCGACTAGTCGCCATCCTGATATTAATAGGAAGCGCATTCCACAAAAGAATTGACTGAATATGAAATGAAGAGTGAACAAAGTCAGAGGTATGAGAAGGACAGAGTATATCATAGAGTATATCAGAGTATATCATAGAGTATATCATGTAAATATGATAATATCATAATGCTATGTTAAACCCTCCAAAACGACCAAAAATGCAGCGCTAAAGGATAATAGACTTGGAGACCCTCCACGACTAAATTCCCAACACAACAACATTTGACACATCGTACCCGGCACACACCGTAACACAACTGCTCAGATCCGCCCTCCGTACGGCTTCACCAGACTTCAAGCCGGAACACGATCAATCGCTTGGCGGCAAGACTTTGTCTGGTGGGTGATAACTTCTGCGTGCAGCTTAAAAATATGACAATAAAATTGTCAGTTTATCTGTGTGGGCACTTTGCATCTATATATTATGTCATACGTGTTGCTATTGACGGACATAACCTTGTTGACTTGTAATAACTACTTATTTTATTCAGATCATCTAAATTTCCTTTCTATGTGTGCAATATGCATTTGATTACACAATATTAATAATGTACTATAAATAGCCTTAAATTTATACAATAAAAGAGCATTACTACGCATTCGTAGTCTTTTATTTTTATTTTATTTATTTGGGACAAAAAACAGTTATATGTTACAATATTAATAGTAGGCTAAGGTATAATACATAGTAAACAAACATATAACCCACACCAATGTCCACGGAATCACATTGATTGTTCAAGACATAAGGAAACGGACGCATACAGAGAAGGAGACAGTGAGAAAGTAACGAATGATAAAACTAAAACTAAACCCTAAAAATCACACAAACCAATTCAAGATAGCGTGCCCCGTCCAGATATGGTCTGTGGGCACAATCACGTCACACCAAATGAAGAAGAATAAAGAAGAAGAAGCAGTAACAGTTAAGGATTACCAGAAAGTAAATTAATTTCTATTATTATTATTTACTAGTCTTCACTACAATCTGCAACGATGCCGCGGTAGACTTAGGCTTGCCTCGGAGTCCTTTTTTTAAATTATAAACTTGTGCATCATTATTGAAATTTCAGTTTTATTGTCATGAATTCATGATTTTAAGTTATATTTCTGTGTGACGCATAAAAATCCTTTGTCGTGCCGTACCGCGGCTAGTGGGCGCCGGGCCTTAGTTGATTGAATTAATTAATATCTGAATTTACATGAGGCATCAATTATACCCGAGATTTGTATTTATTTATTTGTTTTTAGATAATTCAAATGGTACGGACGATAGCAGGTCAACTTACCAGAAACTGTCAAATATTCGCAGTCAATATTGACCCTTACGTTTAGATGTCAATCTAATAAAGAAATTTGGCATCCGTCGTACCTACAACTAGTCAGCCTTTTGTTGTTGAATGTAAGATTTAAAGCAGCTTACACACATTTGACATTGGTGTTTTTTTTTTCGTTTAGCGTCACTCAATACAGAAATATTGAGATTATCACATCACAAAGTTATCAAAATTTGTTAAAAAAAATATATAAAAGTTGATGTTTGTTGACATCGCGCCGTGCCATCGGCCAGCCCGCCCCACGCTCCGCCATAGTTCATTGAACACAATCGTAATCAGTGACCACGCAGAGCGGATAATTCTTTCGAGAAAATGATTTAAAAAGAAAATTTTAGGTATCGATTTTATTTTTCATTAATGGAATTAGTGAATGGTATCTACCTAATGCCTAGAAAAAATTTGGACGGTGACTAAAAATATTACTGTATAATTTAAATGTCTTTGATCTCGCACGATACAGAATAGATAGGCGGACACTTCCCGTAGAATAGTTTTAGTACAGTATAGTTTTTTGTACTTAGTTGTTTTGTTAGTTTATAGGGGCTTGTAGCTAAGTAATAACAGTTGCAAGGGTCGATTAATCAGGTTAAGCTACGTTTGCCGCTAATGATCTGTGGATGGATGACCTCTCGGTGATCTTTACATACTTACCAAGACCCTTCGTACCTCGGAAAGCACGTTAAGCTATTAGTCCCGGTTGTCGGTTAAATGTAGGTACTTAATTGTTATTTGATTAGTCGTTCAGGTATCAGTCATCCCTACTAATATTAAAATGCGAAAGTAACTCTGTCTGTCTGTCTGTCTGTTACGCTTTCACGTCTAAATAATTTTGATTCCGAAATTTTGAAGAGTTTTCTTGGAAACGCGATATAACCGAACTCCACGCGGGCGAAGTCGATGGCGGAAAGCTAGTACAGGTATAAAAATAAGAGAAGGGGACGAGGAACACGTAAGTAAGCAATATTTTTATTTTATATCTAAGTAACATTATGATTTCTATACACACGGTAATCCGTATTGGTGATGTGTTACCTATTGATGTAAATTATATTTTTACACACACACATAACGTGTTCTCGAGAACATCAATCCACAACAAATTCTTATCATCTGAGTAATCCCTGTTTACATTATACCAATATTTTAGGGCAGGTTTCTTTTCTATAACAGGGAATATTAATGTTTGAATTGAACATACCTAAGTGTTGTAATTGAGTACGAAAACTTCCTGAGTGTTTCACGAAGTAAATGTATTTTTTCGTTATGTAAAATTCAAAAACTAGGGCACTCATATTTTTTTTTATATCTGACTATATACTCTTCATTTATAATTTCAATTTTAAAATTTAGTGTATTCAAAGGAGGAGGCGGAGGGCGTGAGGCAGCGGAAATTCCAGCGCCACGCTTCTAGCCGCCGCAGGAGACGCCCTGGTCGGGAATCAACATCGAGCTCCCGGGCCGATGGCCGGGGGCGCGGGCTTTCAGGCGGTGAGCAGTGGGCAGCTCACCGCCCGCCTGGCCCGAGTCGACGGTACGTTGTGTTTCACGCGAACCTTAAAAAGATGTCAGCACATCGTGACGCCGTCCACGAAAACCGATACCTCCTGGGTCAGGGCTGCGGGTTGTGTGTGTGTATGCATACATCATACAAAACCGTGACCCTAACCTACAGGCAAGACTTTTACTGACTAAAACCCACCGGTGTTCCTTCACACGGGTGAATTTTATTCAGTAACAGTTTGACACGCCCTTCCGTTCCGTCGAGAACGGGAGAGAACATTTGAAGATTTCCCACCCTTCGCATTTATATTATTAGTACGGATGTCAATATAATACTAATTTTAAGCTTTTGTCATTACAAAATTCATCAATACTGTAATAGGTTTTGTTGGTTAACAAATCCCTGAGTTTATTTTTGAATATGTTCACATTTTGAGTATTCTTCAATTCTGTTGGTAATTTGTTAAACAGATTGACCGACTGCACGCGTGACGAATGATCGACAACATTAAGCTTTGGCTGCACAAAAGTAGGAAGATCTTTTCTACGAGTGTCAACTCTATTTTTCCTTTCATTATCTATTTCAAACTCGTTTAAGTTTTTGAATAAATGAGCAAGGAGAACCAAAATATAAAAACATGGTACCGTCAAAATTCTAAACCAAATAAACAACTCCTTACATGATTCTGTCTGGTTTAAACGAAGCATGGTTCTTAATGCTTGCTTTTGTATAGCAAAGGCTGCCTTATCATTGTACCTATAGCTGTAAAATTTAATAATATATCTAAGTTTAAATTTAACCAGAGCAAAATAAACAGCACGAAGTTGGGAAATAGATAGCGTATCCCTCAGAGATCTGATAGCATAACAGGCACTACTTATTGTGCCCGTAATTGAATTAAGTTCTGGCTTCTAATTAAGTAAGGAATCAATTTGTATTCCCAAAAATTTTACAGTTTCTACTACATCAATTTGCCTACCTAAAGACTCTACGTTTAAAAGAGCCTTGTTTCGAACTGTTGATCTAAACATCACTTCATCTTATTTACGTTTAATTTAAGATCTTTCATAGAAAACCAGGTTTCACAAGCGGCTATTAATAAATTTAATTTACGTTGTAAGGTCTCTATTTATAAGTTAACAAGGCACAAATTTATTGTACCTACAACAAGGCTCAAGAAAATAGGTGGCTCTTTTAGATGCCAATGTATACATTTTTACAATAGACTTCCAGAGGTGGTTCAAGATCTGAACCTGAATAAATTCAAATCCTTCATTAAACGTAAGTTGTGTCAGAAAGCATTTATAGAGTTAATGATTATATTGAGGACAAAAAGGCTTGGGCTTGAGCTGCGTCCGATTTTTATACTTACACTGATTGTTCTTTGATTTTTCCTCTTGCAGTTTTAATTTGTAATTGTTTGTTTTTTTTTTACTCAAAGCCAGTACACACTATGTAGCCAAGCATATTGTACGTTACGAAATTGCATCGCTGACAGTACACACTATGTAGCCAAGCATATTGTACGTAACGAAATTGCATCGCTGACAGGGGTGTTCGGCACTGGTGCAGCTACACAGGAGCTAAACTTAGTATTCGGGAACACTGTTGGAGCTGCTGAACCTTGGACAAAACTATCTTTGCACTGTGTAGATTCAATTTCTTAGTATTGTATAATTGCACGACACACGTGTGAGCACAATGTACTTGCTGTAAAGCATCTATTTGTTGGGTTAGTCTTTTTTTTGTGTGTTTTCCATAATGGACGCTCTTAGCGTACAATATCTGCATCGTTCTCACACGGTTGATTTCAAAACGAATGATGTAATCAAATATTTGTATCAATAGCTTGACAATTTAAAAGAGTGTCCATGGAGTTTCTTGCCCGTTCTTCTCCATAGGTACCTACTCTTTGGAATGGGCGACTAGCTTCACCTTACTGACTGACCGACCTTCTGACAATTCAAAAGCGCCTGTAACTGGTTTATTTGAAATAAATGCTTTTATTTGATATGATTCATATCATCAGCAGCTTTAACAGCACTAGTATCGTCAGCGAATATTATCAAGTCAGTATCTGGTAAAATGTTTTTAATGTATTCAGTTAGATCATTAAGAAATATAATAAGGAAAAGGGGGCCTAAAACTGAACCCTGCGGTACGCCTCTAGTTACAGCAAGTGAGTTCGACTTATGTATTTCTTCCACACCTTCGTGAATTGATTTAATTTCGACGTACTGTTTCCTATTGGCCAAATAAGAACTAAAAAGTTTTAAAACATTTTCCCTTACACCGTAATGCTCCAACTTATCCACCAGAATGCAATGTACTACTGTATCAAACTCGAAACATAAATCTAGGAATTGGCCAGCAACTATAAGTTTATTGTTCAGCTGTTTTACTACGTTATTAACTAATGAGTCTATTGCATCTAGTGTGCCTTTACTTTTTTGGTATCCAAACTGATTACTATCTATTATTTTATGACTACTTAAATGTCTTACTAGCCTAGATTTGATAACTTTTTCAAAAAGTTTGTATAGAACGGGTAACAATGAAATGGGCCTGTAATTGCCTGGATCTGTTTTGACACCTTTATTAAATAGGTGTAGAACTCTATCTAACTTAAATTGGTTAGGAAAACAGCCTTCATTGACACAGTTACTAATTATTTCAGATATTGGGTATGCCAGTATATTTATGTTTTCTTTGATTTCGCTCAGTGGTATTTCATCATGTCCATATGACTTTTTATTCTCCATACCATTTACCATTTTATAAATCTCTATCGGTGTGACGGGATCAAAAGCCATAAATTTATCAACACTAGCTATATTTTCAATGAGATCCTGTTTAGCCAGTTCTGGATTCCCAATATTTACATCGTTATTATTATAATTTTATTTTATGCAAAAATGTTTGCAATTCTGTAGGGTTACAAATTATTTTATTGTTATGTTTTAGTATTATATTTTAATTTTCTAAATCCTTGTCAAATTTATTTCGAGTTTTACTGACCATTTTCCAAATGTCTTTGCTATAAATAGCTGCTTTATTTATTTGATTTGCAACTTCCCTTTTTTTAGCATTCTTAATTACTTTTTGTAAATTCTGAGATACTGTTCACGATATTTTAATAACGATTCGTCACACTTAGCTTTATTTACAGTATTAAGTAATCTTTTCATTTTCCTGGATATCCTTATTCCTTTCGTTATCCGTTTTGACCGACCAGTTCTTTTTACGTTAATTTTAACTTTGCTTTTTTATAAGTAGGTACTAGAATGTAGTTCTTTGAATTCTCGAATAAACGTGTTTGTACCTACATTCCAGTCGTGCTCGAGAAGTTTCTGTCTGAATGAATTTTTATTTTTCTCGTTATATAATCTTCTCTCTATATATTTAAAAGTAGTGCATTGTGTAGGATTAACTTTTCCAAATATGCAGTACAGAAGAGGGCTGCATGTCCATCCGCTAATCGATTGTGGTCAATATCTGTACTAAAAATATGTCTATCACAAGTATTGTTAACCGACTTCAAAAAGGAAGGGGTTACTCAATTCGACCGTATATATGCTTTTTTTTTCTATGTTTGTTCGCGCATAACTTCATCGTTTATGAACCGATTTTGATAATTCTTTTTCAGAATATCAGGGTTTGGTGGTGGAAAACCAGAGAAAACAAGGGGAACTTTCAAAAATTGCAGGGGTGGGACTAGTGCATATCTTGGCATTTTCATTAAGTATTTTAAAGCACTACAATTTAATGAAGGTCTGGAGTAGATCTGATGATGGAGCCGGGAGAGAGTCGAAGGAACTCCTCAACAATTCACAGCAGCTACCTTGTGTTTGGGCTCGATTAATTTGTATTAATAAGAACTTTACACCTAGATGGGTTGTGACTGTCATAAGAGCTCTGATGATGAAGACAAAGGCCAGTTCCGGGAACTCCTCAACGGTTTACAGTAGCTACTTTGTGGTTGGACTTCATTCATTTATATTGATAGGACCTTTGCACCCATTGGGTTACAATAATGGTCTACAGTAAGTTTGACGATGATGAACATAGCCAGTTGAGGGAATACTTACGGGTAAAAATTAAAGTAAACAAAATTTCGTCGTTTCCCAATTACATTTGCGTCAGCTTCCAGTCTGACCGGATACTACTCTATACATAGTACTTTTAACAACTAAAAAGTGTACAATAAAAACATTTTTACAAAAAAACAACCGACTTCCAAAAACCACTACAAAGTGAAAAATAACTAATTTCGGAAGTCGGTGTCTTTGGTTTTGTATATTCGTTTTTTGACACCGACTTCCGAAATTAGTTATTTTTCACTTTGTAGTGGTTTTTGGAAGTCGGTTGTTTTTTTGTAAAAAAAAGTTTTTATGCAAAATATTATCTATACAGGATTCGGAGTTAATTCGCACAAATGTAACGGAATCAAATAAATATCTAATGATACCTGGTGAAGATCGCGAGAAACCGATGGATGCGGGCAGCACAAGACCGGTTGTTGTGGAAAGCTATGAGGGAGAATTTTGTCCAGCAGTGGACCTCTATAGGTTAAGAAGAAGAAGAATTTGTATACTAGTAGGGCAAAAAAAAAATATCCGTTTGTACTCTTAAAATAAAAAAAAAAACGATATTTTAAATGAAGATATCTCTCGCTTACAATATTCGAATATGTATTTTTATTTTATTTATCAGCAACTTTATGATATTTGTATTTTATATCTGCAGCATTGCTTCCGACCCATTCCGTTCCTGTTCCCTTTCCGTTTCTAAATATAAGAATAGAAACACACCTCTTGTTGAAAACAGTTTGGAAAATATTTTTAAAATAAAACTAGCTACGCCACGCAGTTTCATCTGCATAAGATTTAATCCCGTGGAAATGTCAAATTTATCCTTGGATATAAAGCTAAAGTAAAAGTCAAATTCAAAGTCAAGTCAAAGTCAAAGGCAAAGGCCAAGGGCAATGTCAAGTTCAAGGTCAAAGTCAATGTCAAAATCAAGGTCAAAGTCAAGGTCAAGGTCAAAGTCAAATATAAGTTAAGGTCAAAGTTAATGTTAATGTTCTGTAGTTATGTATGAGAGTCGAAAGGATCCGGCAATTCATGGTCCTCGGAACGCGCCACCGTCGGGTTCCCAAATAACGGAAAGAGGGATTCACTTCGACGTTGGGTCGACGATGAAGTACCTGGGACTAGTCCTTGACAGCCGGTGGAACTTTGTAAAGTTTTCGTAGCTTTTTGTATGAGGTACTTGAACTCCTTGACTAATTGGTATTACAATACTAACGTAACACTGTCATGCATGGATAATGCATTTCTCATTTCTCAGTGACTAAGGTTTTAATGGGAATCTGTGAACAGCGCTATGGTTTACGTTATTTCTTAAGTAATTTTTGTTTATTTATTATGTAATATTGCATAACAACAAACAGCTGCTTGTTGTTCCAATTTAATAAAACACAAATAAAAATCTAAAACGTGTCGTAGGCCTCATGCAGCTGCGACCATAGTTACGCCGTAGCAGAAAGCTCTCGTAGCAGAAACTCTGGCCGCACCTTGTTAATAAAGATATTAAATATAAGTACATTTTCTTTTAAATACTATTCCTTATGATTTAATATAATGGTGTAATATATTAATATTGTTTAATTTCTATGTATGTTGCTTGAAGTACAATTTAAAGGAACCACATCATGCTGCTGCGGCTAAAGCGCTGAACACAGAACCCCGCAATTCATTAATATGTAAGCTGGCTCACCCTTTATGACTCCAGGCTTTTATTTTGGTAGTAAGATATTATTTACATTTTTACATATTTTTTTTGGCTTTGTTTGTATATTGGCGTATCTACTAGTGTTGCAAAAGATCCGTTTTTTTTTTCTCTGTATGAGAGGAGACCTGTGCCCAGCAGTGGGTCGATAAAAGGTTGTTGATGATGAAAAAAAACCTTGAAATAAAAACAGTTTTTTTTTCTGGACCATTCTTTTTTCAGGATCATGAAATCTGAAACTGTTATGTCATTTACCGTTAAATAATTAATATTTAAGAGTACATAATAGAGTCTTAGGTTTCTTCTTGAAGCTACGTTACTTTTTTGATAAAATAGTACCAAAATTTCATAAACAAAAGGGAAGTCCCCACCCAAATCATTTATTTATTTTGTGTATGAAATTGAAGATGAAGGTGAAGATTAAATTGAAAAATAAATATTGAGTTGTGATTTGTGATTTATTATTGGAAGTAGTGAATAAATAATATGATGATTTATTATACAAATTACAAATTTAATTTATAATTGAACTAAAACGTAGACTAGAAAAAAAAAACAACGACGCTATGATTTTTTTTCAAGTTTTTTTTTAACAAAATGAAAAAAAAATGTTCTTTTTTTATTTTACATCACTAGTATCTACCTGACATATGGTACATAATGTAATAAATAAGTAAATATTTATCAAAAACTAAGTGAAGGGTTGCGCAATATAAGCAACAAAATAATAAATCATACCTACACATGGTACAACGGATATTACTTACTGGGAAAGCTTTGGTTGGGCAATAATAACTTTACTTTGAATGTCAGAGAAGTCACCTTTTGTTTCAGACCCTCTTACGCTATACCTCTTACTATAAATCAAATCTTTGCGATGAGCGTGGCAGCAACAATCCCTTTTTTTTATTAAATTATAAACTATCACTTGATCGCAACCCCGCGTGATGGTAAGCAGTGACGCAGTCCTTGATGGTAAAGCGCACTAGTTTATTAAGTGAAATAATATTACTCGTAGACCTCGCCCCCTGATGTATGTCGGCACGCTTCCCTTGTCACTTAAATCCTAATCATAATGGCCGAACCACTATCTCTTATAATACAGGTTTCCCTAGTGTAAGAGACAGGGTTTACATTGTCTGCGCATAGATATAAGTAATCTTGATTTAAGTTCCACAGATATGTATATGTTTTCTTTTCTTTTCTCTATGTAATTTTTGTGAAATAAACGTATTATTATTATTATTATTCACTCTAGCCTTGAAGACACTCAAATTGTAGTCCGACGGAAACACCGCCGTTGGCAAACTGTTCCAGTCCCTCGATGTACGCGGTATAAAGGAGGAGGCGAAATGCTTCGTCCGGATCGTAGTGGTGTTAACAACATAAGGGTGGAAAATTGCCGTACGATGGGTCGTCCGATGGTGGACAGAGATGGGGGAATTAAATCATGAAATTCCCTCGCACACTCCCCAAAATGCATCCTATAGAAGACCGAAAGGCTGGCTACTCTACGCCTGTGCTCTAGGCTTTGGAGACCGTCTCGAGTTAAGTCAGGGTCACCAATCAGGCTCTTCGCCCGCCTCTCCACTGAATCCAAAGTGGCCAGGTGACACTTAGCAGCACCAGCCCTTTTCATGACAGACTGTGACGATACCTTCCCTGTGAAGTAATCCTGTCTTTACCCTGATTGTATCTGTATGCTTTTTACGTCAAGTAAATATTATGTACTCCTTTGAGTGTTGAGTATACATGCTACGTGTAGACAACCTCACGAGTAAAATCAAGATACTTGATAAGTTTATTTTCCCGGTTTCCCGAAGCTCTTATCACGGGTGGTTTCGTCAAAAAATGTAGAAAAAACATCATACGGCTCCATCACTACCTGATTACTCTATATTTCTAACAGATGATGATGATGATGTTCCCGACCGATTTCGGCCACGGCGACCACTTCGACTCCTAGCCGATGATTCGGCGCTCATGCGCCCGAAGATGTCTTATGTAGCCTATCTTAGCGGCGAAACGTCGTGCACACTGAGGGCACGTAAGCACGCGGGCGACGTAGTTGTATGTGATGCCAGCAGGTGGGCGGGCCTTGAATTGGTCGCGTTTGACATCGAGGTCAGCTTTGCGCTGGTCCTCAAAATCGCGTACTTGTCCTTACACCATTCTGCGCCATTCTGACCGCTTTGCTGCCAAACGCTCCCATTCAGAGGGTTCTATATTGCATCTCTTCATGTGTCGTTTTAAGACATCCTTGAACCGGAGGAGTTGTCCGCAATGCTTTCGCTTGCCCTCCTCTAGCTCAGAGAAGAAGATGCGCTTCGCCACTCTTTCGTCCGCCATACGTGATACGTGTCGTGATAAGCCTCAATGCCACCAACAGTGGCTCGTCACAGGACTTCGGTATTTCGCACCCTGTCAGACCATTTGATCTTCATAATGGATTGGAGACATTTAAGGTGAAAACGATCTAGAGTACGTATGTGGTGGCGGTACGCCCACCATGTCTCAGCGGAATATTTGGCAGCCACAATGCCATATATACGGATATTTTCGTAGCTTAAGGTCATATGAGCAGAAGACCTTGGAACACAACTTGCCAAACGCTGCAGCAGCAGCCCCGACTCTGCTGTTGATCTCAGCATCAAGGTCACACTTAGAACTTATAGTGTTCCCCAGATAACGAAACTTATCTACTTGCTTCAACACATCCCCACCAAGCTTTATATTCAGTGTCTCATGACCGTTAATGTCTAGGGACATCACCTCCGTCTTGTTGACGCTGATTTTTAAGCCGCACTTACGACAGGCTTGATGAAAAGCGGACATCAGCTGTTGTAGGCCGTCTGGGGATTCTGCTAAGAAGCACAAATCATCAGCATACATGATCTCAGCAATCAGTGCATGTGAGACTTTGGTGCGAGCCTAAGTCTAGCCAGATTGAAAAGACCGCCGTCGGTGCGGAAGCGGATGCAAACTCCTTGTGGAACAATTTGTACGACCTCTCCCACTACCACTGCAAAGTATAAGGCGAACAGAGTTGGTGCTAAGACGCCACTAACCATAAGGCTTCACGAGGCACACTACCGAAAGCCTTCTCCAACTCAACAAAGCAGAGGTACAGCTTACCACCCTGTTCTGTACTCTTTTCATGTAGTTGACGCACAGAAAATATCGCTTCACAGGTGTCTCGGTTCGGTCGGAAGCCGAACTGGGTTTCAGGCAGGATCTTTCCAGACAATATCTTTAGGCGGTTTAAGAGAACTTTAGTAAAAATCTTTCCAGGAGTCCATAAAAGTGTGATACCACGGTATGAGTTGCAGTCGGAACGGTCGCCTTTGTTCTTATATACGCGACACTTTAAACATATCAGGAATGTGCTTTTCCTCCCACATACGAACAAACAGCTTCCACATCATCAACTTATGCAACCCCTCTCCGTCGTCTTTGATCAGCTCTCCCGGTATAAGGTCAATGCCCGCCGCCTTTTCGTTTTGCTGCTGTCTGATGGCAGTGACAAGCTCATCAAGCAATAGTGGCTCGTCCAACTCAAGAACAGGAGGGAGTTGAGGCATTGAACCGATGGCTTGAAGATCAGTTGAACGATCCACATTCAGCAGAGTATTGAAGTGCTCCGCCTAGCGCTTTAGTACATCCTCCGTTCTAGTCAACAGGTGTCTACCGTCTAGAGACCTTAAAGGCACCTTTGCATAGTAGGATGTACCAGTCAGCCTACGTACCTCACTGTGGAACTCCCCGAGTTGGTTAGTGTCAAAAAGCCATTCCATGTGAATGGCTTTGTCATGCTACCACTTGTCCTTAGTCTGACGAGACAGCTTGCGTAATTCCTGGTCACTAGCTTTGACCACTTCAATGCTTCTTTGTCGCCTTCCATGCTGTCGCAAGAGATCCCGGTGTTTTTCGAAAGCCGCCTGTATAGCTTCATCATTTTCATCAAACCAATCGTCATTGTGACGGCGTGTTTTGCCAAGTACAGATGAAGCTGTAATCATGATATGAGATGACAAAGATCCCCAGGCAGCCTCAGTTTCAACTTTTTTTTTTCAGGGGTGGAAATCCTCAATGGATGTCCGCCGCCCTGGGGTGGGCGACGGGGTCTACCAGACTCTTACTGACTAAAACCACCCCGGTGTCTCTTCTATCACGAGCGCGCGTAAGGCCGCGGGAGTCTAAATTCTTCCACGGCCCCACACCCTCGTGCTGGCCCGGTCAGTCCGGGCCTCGTCTCTTGCACCGGGTAGTGGGGTGTCAAACTACCCCGTGCATCGCCTCAGAGGCGCGCGCCGACATTCGCGCGCCTCCGCCTCGGGGTCCATCGAATAGGGGGCGGGGACTTCCCCATGTCCCTCGCCCGTGGACCCATTCATGGGGGGCGGAAGAGGGCGTTATCCGGCCTTCTTCGGCGCCCGGTGCGTCTTCTGCAGCCCGGGAAGGGAGTTGAGATCTCCCTCTCCCATTCCGCAGCTTCCTTCTGCGACATCACGTCCTCGCAGAAGGACACCACCGCGTCCCACGACTCTGCGCTACCGACCATTCTCCGCACTACTGCCGGCAGCGTCAGGTCGCCTCCTACTTCATTTATGAGGACACGGCGCTTCTCCTCCCAAGCTACACACTCGGAGAGCGTGTGCTGCGCCGTGTCCTACCCGCATTGGACGCACTGGTGGCACCGAGCGTCCGGCTCCCTGCCTAAGCAACGCAGGTACTTGCCGAAGCAGCCGTGCCCCGACTGTACCTGCGTCACCCTAAACGATAGGGAGCCGTGCCTTCTCCCAAGCCAGTCGTCGAGTACTGGCCGGATCGCCTCGACGGTAGCGAGGCAGGCGGTAGGGCGCATAAGCCTCTGCCGCCAGTCCGCCACCAGGACCTGACGGAGCTCCTCTCGGCGCAGCTCGATCTGCCGCTGCGCCGGACTGGAGCCCCGTGTCCGCTCTTCCTCGCGCCATCGGTACAATGACGCGAGTACTGTCGCCTCTAGGCCCCAGGGCCGGGATCCGGCCAGGACGCAAGCCGCCTCTTAGGAAATCGTGCGATACCCGCGGACGACCCTGACGGCCACACAGGGGCCCCATATAGGGCCATGGACCGCACGATTCCCACGTACAACCGCCTACAGGCGGCGCTCGGGCCCTCCACGTTGGGAAGCAGCGTTGATAGCACGCCTGCTGCACCCATCAGCTTGGGCGCCAGCCGCCGGAAGTGGGGCCCGAATTCCCATCGGCTGTCGAGCACCAATCCCAGATACTTCATGGTGGACTCGACAGCTCTCCGGGCCCCATTGACCACGATATGTGAACCCGGCGCCGGCGCCGCCGGGGGCCATGGAAAACCATGGCCTCCGACATGTCAAGGGCTACTTCCAGTCCCAGGCGCCGGATGCGGTTCACCAGCTGTGACACCACAGTCGTGGCTATCAACGTCGCTTTCCTGTGCGAGATCCCCCGGGCAGTGACAAGCGTGTCGTCCGCATAATACATCAGGTCGGCGCCCGACGGGAGCTCGCCTCTCAGCACCCAATCGTAGCCAATGTTCCACAGGAGTGGCCCCAATACCGATCCCTGTGGGACACCGCACGACATTTGGTACCGACCGGCACCGTCACGTCCCCGATAAATGACGCATTTATCCTCCAGATAAGCCCCTACTATACGGCGGAGGTAGGGAGGCACCCGATGGTATTTCAGGGCCTCCCTAATACAACTCCAGGGTAGGGTGTTGAAGGCGTTGGAAATGTCTAAAGAAACCGCCAACACCACCCCACCCCGGGACACCGTATCCTCCGCCAGACCGAAACGTTCAAAGACGCAAGCTATTTTGTAGCAGACCTACGGGGAGGAAGGAGGCGAAGTCGTAGCTTAGTGACAACAAGTCGGTGGTCAGACTAACAGTGCGCACACCGCGCTCTGATTTTCGTTTGTTTTCATTTTGGATTGTCTGAACCGATTTCAATAATTCTTTTTTCATTTGAGAAGATACGTTCAGAATAGCGAAATATGCAAGCTAAATTATAAACTTAGTACAGAAATCATTTTAACAATTTTTCAAAACTTATTCAACTTATGAAGTTTAAAATAATTATCCTACTAAATCTTTATAAAGTTCTACGTCCGATTTTTTTTTATATTTATAAACTTATGACTCAAAGTTTCGAAGGGGGAGACGCTTTTTTAACTTTCCGAGCGATTATTTCCGATAATATTAACATTATCATATACATTATGATAATGTCCACCTCTCCTAATAATATTTTACACGTTTGGGTGGAAATGAAATAAAAAAAACACTCACCACTTTACGGGGGTAACCCCAATAAAACATTATTTTTCACATTTTTCTTTGTGATTGATATTAATATTGGTGCCAAATGGGGAACAAAACGGACAAATCTCGCCACTAGAGGCGCTGATATCGTTTGAAATAAACTGTCAAACCCATTGTAATTTGTTCGAGTTCACGTTGTTTATAAAAAAAATGTTGCAATAATAATGGAAATAACTCTTTCCCTAAAGATACCTAACTATGCAATTCAATTTAGAACAGAATATATAAATAGATTTCAGTAAAGATTATGTTGATGTCTCTATAGCTTTCTGGGGGCGGTACATAATTTTTTTTTCTCTTGATTTCTTGTTCTTGAGGAAGTAAAGAAGTAAAAATTTCGGTTTTAATAGGGTTGAAACTTTCAAAATGTGGCAACAATAAGTACATTAATATTTACTTAAATATAACTAAAGAAACATTAAACCTAATACAAAATTAATGTAACTTAAAAGACTAATAAGTCTGCATTCAGTTTAAAGTCTGGGCATTGTTATTTGCCTGGTAATTAGATCAGCTTTTCGTCCTTTTACTGAAGCTCCTCTAGTCTTTTAACTCCTTTTTTAACTTGAAACAGTCCATGTACAGTCAAGACCAAAAGTCGAGTTACAATCTCACAAAACTATGGCCAAGCAATACTAGTTGTAGTTACGACCTTCTTCTATAATAAAGTTTGATACACACTCACACACTTGGACAACTTGCTGCCCGCTTATGATTGTTAGGTACTACTTACTAATTTCAACATTCACAGTAAGTGTTTAAATAGCCTAGCGGTTCTCGCCTTGATAGGCGTTCAAGGTGGTTCGAGTTCAAATCTAATAACTTACAAAATATTTTTTATATGTTTATTGGCGAGTTATGAATGCTGACAACAAAAATATGTAAAAATACCGATCCCCAACTTAACGATAATACTTTATTTTAAGATTTTCTCTATATTAGAGTCATTATAAAAAGATGACGGTAGATTTGAAACAAACTGAACAAAAAATATTCCACTACCTGCAATAACTATTATTAACTACAATAACTCAAATAATATTACTTAGCTGTTGTTGGTTGGTGAACATATAGTTTACGAGTTCGTGTTATTAGTTTTACTTTTTTAATCAATATGCAGGCATATGCAGCAATATATCTCAAATATCATAATATGAAACCGGCTTTTGTGTAAGTTGTTTTTATTATTATTTGGGTAAGATGCAAACCAATCGCTTGTTGTAAGTGTATAATAAAATTGTTATTGTTTTAGAGAATACTGTAAGCCAAAGTCAAGAGGTTGGAGGACGAAGGTGGCTTATGTGTCGAGATAAGTGGAACGAAACAACAATATTTACCGTTGAATAAACCTTTAAAACGTGCGAAGAAGGGAGGTTGCATTTGTGGTTTAAAAATATATTGGCTAAACAAACAAAAAAAAAAAAACAATTTATAACAATCACAGTGCAGAAGTCTCCTACAGAGTGTTTTAAATATATACCATTATATATCTTAATAACAGACTCTAAACCAACTCGTAAAGTAATTTAGCTAAGTGACAGTAATATGTTCGGTTGGCTTAATGGCTAACAGATGTCGCCTTTTGCAATTTCAATACAAATTACTTTTGGTAAATTATAAAAACAATAATTTCGGAATTCGATAAGAAATAAGTTTGTTTACTTTTGAACTAAGAAAGCGCTTGAAGATTATAATCTCATGCCTTCAAAGTCCGAAAAAAGGCACTGCAGGATGGCAGCACTAGCATGCTATACACACAAAAAAATTGTAAATGTAATAAGCACTGTTTTGTGTTCTAAGTATAGATTATTTTATGATTGTAATAATATTCAGGTTAAGCGTCAATCCTCTTTTCTTTAAGAAAATGAATAATTAAGCTATAACCTCTTTAATGATAAAATATAATACTATAACTTTCATATCTAAAAACCAAAAATGTTTTTTTATACTTTTTTAACATAATAATATCATAAGTTTGTCAAGGATTACTTTTATATAAAATATTACAATGCTGCCATTTCAACGTTTGTTTCATTTATTAGTATAAGTATATCTATACCGAATAATATGTATATAACTTTATAATATATTGCATTATATTATTTATTATATTACATCTATAGTAAACTAAAACATATAATAAAAACCTATTTTGGTATAAATATTCAGTAAATTTTCCTATTCGTTTAAATATTATTTGCAAACATTTTTATTTTAAAATACAAATTAGTTATCATAATTTTAAATTATATGAAACAACAAAAAGATTTGCCGTTAGTAAGGATCGAACCCACAATCGCTCGCTTATGATAGACCATTGTTAAGTGCGGCCGCTAACTTAACTTCAAATGAAGTAACGAAATTTTGCATTACTTTAAAGAAAGACGAAGACTGCGATAAAAAAAATAATGCGTTAGTGTGCGTGGCCGGTTTAGCGCAGGCGACAGTAGTCTTTAAGGTGGGAATGGACTTCTACAGCTGATTGTACGATACATTGCTCTGTTTACCTTCTTTGTTTGCATACTTTACCTAAAAATAACTCGTCAAACACAAAAAAAAAAAACTCAACATAAAACGTGATACGACTGTCAGCTAATTGTTATGAGTCAAACGCCATCAGCTACATCTGCAAATAGCTTTGCGTTTTCTTCCCCATTGACACACACAACACAGCTGTCTAGTGTTAACGGGCACTAATATTATCCGCGTACGGACGGACAGAGAGACTGACAGTCAGGTAGATAAGTCTTGGCGAAACTATAAGGTTTTCTAGTTGGCTACGGAATCCTAAAAACGTGTGCACATAGTCACCAATGAAAGGGTTCCAAAATTTTTATACATGTTGGCCGTTTAAATCTATGCCTACAGTAACTACCTAATACAACTGGTACGTAACCTTCCGTGTAGGTTTCCTGTATGATTTATTTATATTATCATATTATATTACCTACGATTGTCGCATGTCACCTACCCATCTAACGACAAAAAAAATATATTTATTTTTCTTATTGCTTTGAATATTCATGTGACAAGTTCTAGTGTTAAACCCATGAGAGCTCGACATCTGTCCGTGCGACAATTCTAGTAAATACTTACAGCTTACTGATCAAATTCGTAAAATACGTATCCGTGTACATGAAACTGATATATGTCAGCAATCTATGAAAATATTTTTTGTTAGGCTTTTCATACAACGAGAATTCAACATAGACTGGAAATCTATAAAGATAGAAATAAATTGTTTTTTGGGCTTGGCTACACCCGGTGCTTTTGTACCGGGTTTAGCCAAAGTTTCAGGAAAAAAAATACTACTACTAAATTTACCTCGTGGACTGGTATTTATTATATAGCTGAAAATTAGCCGGAGCTAATTCGTGACCTTGCTAGTAATCTAGGAATCGAACTGTATGGCTCTAAACACTAATTGACTTCGTGTAATTTCAGCCAGTGTGTGTAAATCAGCAATACCACTGTAAAGTTGAAGACTATTGCATTCTTAAAGAACGTAATTAAAAGTCGCAGTGGAATGTAACAAAGCGGAATTTTATCCGTTTCAGCCCTAAAACAGTTCGAGTGAGTGCTAAAGCAGTGTCGTTTATGTCTCGTGTTAACTTTCATTATATTATTATGTACTTACGTATTTCAGTGCTCAAAGAAAACATGTGGTACGTACGCTGACGTTTATTAAGAAGAATAGGATAATTTACTTGTCGTTTGAGTAACGTCTGTTGTTGCTTGTGCAAAATTAGACAAGATATATGTAATGAGGTGACAGTCAAAGTTATACGAAATAAGTCTGAACTTTCTAACATTGGCGTATACATATGTAAAATATTATTTTAAAAGAAACTTTTGCTGAAAGCTGTTTGTTTGTTGGTTAGATGTTTAATTTACGTTAATCACACTACTATCCTGAACATTATCTTCATAACTACTTACATTTTCATATAAGTGTGTTATATGTTTGTAAAAAAACATTTAAAAATACTTACGTATACCTACAAATAGTGGCACTTCCACATCAGGAGGAGGGCCAAGGCAGTAAGAAACCAAATTCATAAAGTTAACGCTTCTTTACGTTAGGCATGTGAAAACTAATGAGTTGATGAAGGGCGAAGATTTGAATCCTGAAGACAGCACAGTATTCTTAGGCATAATTTTGTGTGCTAAGCTTCAGTGGGGTCAAATATAGATAACTAGCTTTCCGCCCGCGGCTTCGCCCGCGTGGAATTCGGTTATATCGCGTTTTTTAAATTCCTCATTTTCCGGGTTTAATTATCGTATCATTTAGCTTCTAAGTTTACATGATTCGTTTGCAATCTATTGCCTTGTTTTAAACAACATATAGCGCCATCTATCATCGAACTGGTATGAAACTAACAATATTTTTGTTTTCCCTCGGGAATATAATTTTTTTTCGAGATTAAAAGTACCCTATTATTTAATCAGAACTTCTAAGTTTACGTCTGCAAAATTTGAAAGCAATCGGTTCAGTAGTTACGGTATGAAAGCGGAACAAACAAACAAAGAAACTCACTTTCCGATTTATAATATTAGTAAAGATTTAGCTTCTAAGTTTACATATGCCAAAGAATTTGTATAAATACCTAGAAAGCTGAAGAGCCGGCAAAGGCGTTCCTAGAAAGAGAAACGCACGAAGGACCCCTGTGTCCCTTTCTAGTAGGGTGTACACAGTTCATAAGAAAATTGGGACATTTAATAAACTTACCACTTTTCTTTTAGTAAAAATATAATAACAGTAAGAGGTAGCTACAAAATAAAACATGAACTTTATTTTAATGTATACTAGCGACCCGACCCGGCTTCGCTCGAATAAATGTATTATATTAGGTATATATATAACTTTATCTTGAATCACTCTATCTATTAAAGAAAAGCGCATCCCGTTATTTAGTTTTATGGATCTAAACATAGATAGGGACAGTTACAGGCTCGCGTTGCCCCTGTGCGCCGCAGCCTCTATGTCTCTGTAATATCTTCGAAAATATTTATTAAATTACATGCTGTAAAAGGCAATATTGATATATATAAAATGCAAAATGAATTTAGTGAATAAGGTTTTCAGTACGTTGACTTAATAGAAACGCTTGGAACGCAAGTCATACCCACGCCCACGCGCCTCAATTCGGGTGCCTTCTCGGTACTCTAGCTAGTAGTCTAGCTAGTAGTCACGCACCAAAGAGTATAATAATACTAGCACACACCGTTGTGATAAGTGGACGACGCGGCGCGCTACGCTGCGTAATATAATTAAAAAATAACAAAAGGCATGTTCAAGAAATCAACACATTTATTTATACAAAGTGTTACAGACGTAACAAATACAATACACTTTGAAAGACAAAAAATTGTCAACCATCATACCGCAAATGTATAAAACCTTGTTTTAGTTGTTGGTTCAACTGGAATAACTTCATGCCATTATTCTCGAATTCCATCATCACTTGGAACACTGCAAGAAAATTATGTTCAACAACAATCAATAAATATCGAACTGGACGAAGCGTTTCGCCTCGTCCTTTATACCGCGTACATCGAGGTACTGGAGGAATTTGCCAGCCGGCGGTGTTTCTAAGGCTTTTTTTTTATTTATTTTTTATTAATTATAAACTAGTGCTTGACTGCAATCCCGCCTGATGGTAAGCAGTGATGCAATCGTTGATGGTAAAGCGCACTAGTTTATTAAGCCTATTCACTTAAAAAACTTAGGAATAGGAAGGATGACGACAGTTGAGCGAGGTGATGCAATGTTAAACCCAACAACACGACCAACGATGCTGCGCCAGTGGGAGATTGATCTGGAGACTCTCCACGACCAAACCTTCGACACAACAACATTTGGCGCATCGTACCCGGCACACATCGCAACACAACTGCTCAGACCCGTCCTCCGTACGGCTTCACCAAATATCACGCCGGAACACGACGAATCGCTTGGCGAAAAAATAATAATAATAAAATGGTTAGGTTAGTTATTCAAGTAGATTAAACTTTTTGTAAAAGTGTAAGGTAAGTATAGCTAATACAGATAGTTGACATACCTCGCTGTTTGTTACATGTTCTTTAGGACATATTAGGTATAAAAATTTTCAAGAAAATATACAATTTGTTTCTAGTAAGTCTTTTCACTTTTTTAACAAACTTAAAAAAGGAAGATGTTCTTTGTTGAGCTGTCTTGTCTTTTTTACAGAAGATTATACTCATCCTACACAAAAAAAAAAAATTGCAGCTACCATATTGAATAATTAACCCAATATGTCACCGGTGTTGCCATTTAATAGTTCATACTATCTGCTAATATTGTTTTATTTTTATTTATTGATCACAATAAATGCATTGATTAAATGTTGAGCTAAGCAGTTAGTTATTTTAAGACTTAAACAATCACGAGTCACTGATATAATATTGTATATCAGCGTAAATAACAAACCGAGTGGATGAAGTTTATGTATCAAAGTTACCAAATAGTAGTTTCATTTCACACTGGCAGTCTGCGGGAAAGGAACACAGGGGTCTTTCGATGCCTCTCATGCGGAACTTTAGGTATTTATGCGTAAGCTTTGTGGTAATATAAGCTTTATGGAGTAGGCTTTAGGTTTATTTTTTGAATGTTGTTGTTTAGATATTATTATTACTCGTAATCATTCTATATATTTAAAATTCTTTGACATATGCATATTCGTTTGCAATATGTTACCTTGTTTTAAACGACACACAGCGCCATCTATCACCGAACTGATATGAAGCTAACAATGTTTTTGGTTTCCCTCGGAAATATCATTTTTTCCGGGATTAAAAGTAATCTATTATTTAATTCGGACTTTTAAGTTTACGTCTGCTAAATTTGAAAGCAATCGGTTCAGTAGTTATAGTTACGGCGTGAAAGCGGAACAAACAAACAAAGAAACTCAATTTCCAATTTATAATATTAGTAAAGATTTAGCTTCTAAGTTTACATGTGCATATTCGTTTGCAATATGTTACCGTGTTTTAAACGACACACAGCGCCATCTATCACCGAACTGGTATGAAGCTAATAATATTTTTGGTTTCCCTCGGGAATGTGGTTTTTTCCGGGTTTAAAAGTACCCTATTATTTAACTCGGACTTTTAAGTTTACGTCTGCTAAATTTGAAAGCAATCGGTTCAGTAGTGACGTAAACAACCTCATTTTTCGATTTATAATATTAGTAAGGATTGTCAAAAAGTCTCACAGCGTAATGATGTTAGAAAAAAACGTAATTTAACTGATATAGAGACAGCACGTTTGGTGTATTTTAGCTATTTTCATATTTAGTGTATTAATGTCGTACGATACTCTGTTACGGGGAAATGCCGCTAATAATTATATTCTGTCTTTGGTTTGCAGAAGCGAGCTGTTCGTTCAATTTATAAATTAAGACTGAGAGTCTGAGATATCTCTTAGAGACAAATTTGAAGAGATAAATGTAACGGCTGTGCCGTCTTAGTATATTTATGAAATGTTTTAGGTATATGGGTAATAATAGGTATTCTTTTTTAATAATTATAAACTAATGCTTGACTGCAATTCCGTCTGATGGTAAGCAGTGATGCAATCGTTGATGGTAAAGCGCGCTAGTTTATTAAGCCTATTCACTTAAAAAAGCTGGTAACTTCTGCTGGCAGCCAATATTATGGCCTACCACCGAGAATATACAAAATTATTTAGAAATACAGTAATATTCATAATTAAAATACTAGGAACAAACCAATATTAGTTATGCCTACAATAAGGCTTCAGAAAATAGGTGGTTATTTGAGATGATAATGTATCTATACGTGTTTGTAATGAACTTCTAAGCCTGGATCACGATCTAAGCTCCACTAAATTAAAATCATTTGTGCCAGAAAGATTGAGGATAAAAAGGCTTGAGATTGAGCTACTTCCAATTTTAAAGTTTGATTGATTTTATATATATATTTTTTTAAATTCTATTAAATCAAATTGTTTTAAACGTACGTATGTAGGTAGCCAAGCATATTATAATTTAGGGAAATACAACTTAAAGAAGTATTTGGCTCAATGTTGGTTCTGCTCTAGAGTGTAAAACAACTATCTTTGCATTCATGTACAAATTCAATTTCTTATTATTATCTAATTGCATAAAATACTTGTGAGCGCTATGTACTTGTTGTAAAGCTACCATTTAGGTACTAGATATGTTTTTCATTGACTTGAAAATGCTTTGTCGGCTGAAACATTAGAATGAGAATGACATACCTACTCATACTCATTGTGATGTATCGCTGGTGGTTGCGTGTGTATGTGTGAATCATTAAATTTCCTTCAAAACGGTTGAGCTAAATGGTGCTGATCCATTTGTTATGTCGCCGTGAGTGGGAACCTGTGGCATATTTTTTAGATGCCATATTTGATGGCTAATTTCATGGGCGTACTCAAATTCTGCCCTTGGGGCAGTCAGGCCTAGGAGGGGGGCAATTCAGGCCTGGGGGGAGGGAGGCAAGTGAAATTTTTAGAGTGAGTAATCTTTGTGCGCTATAGTCGCACGCGGTTTTTTGTCAATTACACAGTACATTTTGTCAGTGTCTACTACATGGTTTACTTAAAAGGCGCAGCTGCCTCCCTGTCCACCCTGGATATGCCCATGGCTAACTTTAATTACTGGACTGCTTTTAGGTTTTCTATCACGGACGTTTTTAATGTGCACGTCTTTCTGTATTCTTATCGTGTGGTCAATATCAACGTAAATGATGTAGTCGAATAAATATTTTATGACTTTTAAAAGTGTCGCTAGAGTGCCTTGCCCTTTCTTCCCTATAGGTACTTACCTACGCTCTAGAAAGGGTAACTAGCTTCATCTATCTGACTCATCGACCCTTTGAGAATTCAAAAGTGTCTCTAATTGGTTTATTGGTGCAGTGGCTGAGCAATAGACTGCTGCGCTGGGTGTCGCGGGTTCGATTATCTCACGGAACAAATATACTTATGGCCTACAGGTAGTTGTTCCGGGTCAGGCTGTTTGTGTATGTGACTACACATCAGGAGTAATTCCTAAAGTAGGGCAGCGTTTTAATTAAAAAAAAAAATATGGTCTCCGATTACTCTAAGATGCCAGGACCGATTTGCAAAATTATTTTTTGTTTGAAAGGGTATACTTGCCTCATGGTCCTATAGTCACCAGGTCAGGATTTGATGACGGAAGACCAGAGAAATCAAAGGGAGTTTTAAAAAATCGTAGGGGCGACTAGTGTATTTCAAAGTAAAAATGAGTTATATATAAAGGTTAAAATGAAGGTCTGCCGTAAATCTGATGATGAAGACTGTAGGCAGTCGAAGGAATTCCTCAAAATTTTATAGAACTGAAGTTTAACATACGACAATCAGTATCTACTCGTCATGCTTAAGCAACAATCAATTAAAATCAAGAGACAGAATTTAAGTTACGTAATTGCGTCATGTCTAGCATTGCTATTATTTTTAATATGGTCTCATAGGAATTTTATAGAAATCGGTTCAGTTGTTTGCTTTTTTAACCAAAATTACGGGTAAATATTAAAGTAAACAAAATTACGTCGTTTGCTTACAGGCCACTTCCCAACTACTTATATTAGGGTCAGCGTCTAGTCTGACCACATGCAGCTTAATAGTACTTTTCATAACTAAAAAGTGTAAAATAAAAACTCTTTTACAAAAAAAAAACCCCGACTTCCAAAAAACAATACAAAGTGAAAAATAACTAATTTCTGAAGTCGGTGTCTTTGGTTTTTGTGTATTCGTTTTTGACACCGACGTTTTTATTGTATACTAGCTTTCCGCCGCGGCTTCGCCCGCGTAACATCATTTTTTTATTCCATAAAAGGTAGCCTATGTCCTTTCAGGGTCTAAAGATTGTCTGTGCCAAATATCATCAAAATCGGTTGAGAGGTTTAAGCGGGAAAGTGTAACAGACAGACAGAAAGACAGAGTTACTTTCGCATTTATAATATTAGTATGGATGTACCTTCTTCTACAAAATACTGTTACGACGGACAACATTCCAGTTAAATAGGCTTCACTTTTCATGTATATATGTTCATCTTATTCAGAGTATTGTTTCAAGAGATCCCACATTATTATGGGATGGATTAATATGATAAAAGGATACAATACCTCTGTAAGCATTAGGTTTACATGTGAATCCCAGTAGACAGTTATCAAAGGGAATAAGAGAATACTAATTTTAGAGATGATAATCGATATGAATGGTATTATATTTCGATAGTTTAGTGCATTACTTTATATTAGGTAAATTGATCGATTAAACAGAAGGGTTATTGCGTAAAGCGCTAATAGTAGCAGTGACTTCGTTTTGACAATTCAACAATATTTATTGCGTTGTTACGTTATTTAGCAGACAAATTTTTCAAACACTTGAACATGTGCGACTCAGGTCGTGAATAAAGATACGACACAAGACACCACCGAAATGGCGACTTAAGATGTGACTCAAGACACGAATCAAGACGAGAATCTAGAACGAAGAAGTGGCTTAAACCACTTCTCAGGTCAAAACTCAAGATGACACTTAATTCGTAACTTGAGACAAGACCTCGTTTGCAATCCAAGTCACCACTCAAGAAGCAACTCAAATCGCGCCTAAAAACGATACATAAGTGCATTTTCGTACGTGCGATTATTCTTCCTGAATGTTTCAAGTTCCTTTCTCGAGAAAGGTGTTGTAGTGTCAAATACTTACCTACCGTGAAGTTGTGTAGGATCAGAAAGCGGGAAACTGTAGAATAAATTTTAGTGGCAGCATTGTACGTTGTCTTAGTGTAGGTAGTAAATAAAGGCCTTGCCATAAAAGTCGACAGTACACTACTATACCACGGAACGGATTGCTACGATAGCTACGCGATTCATTTGTAGAGCTAGTCGGAGTCCCACCTATGTCCATTTTGATTCAAACAGAAGCTACGTACAGGCAAGTGAAGAAACACGGGTGGGTTTTAGTCAGTAAAAGTCTGACACGCCCTTCCACTCCGCCCAGAGTCGGAAAGTTCATTTGATGATTTCCTATCCAAAACAAAAAAGGGTACAATGGGACTGACATACGCATTGTGATTATAAATATCCTTAAATAAAAAATAAACCGGCCAGGAGTATGTCGGGCCCCGCTCAGTGTAGGGTTCAGGAGTTTTCCGTTCGTCATAATAAATGTCCGCACTTAAGAGTTAAAAAACGGTCTATTTGTTACATTGAGTTGACATAATAAGTACAGATTCCTAAAAAGTAGGACCACGAATGACGGTGATAACTAAAGAAAGAGCTATAGATTCCAACTACGCATGAAAAGTTCGAAAAAATGTTATTGTGTGAGTCCCACCACCACGAGTACTAGGAAGAAGTAGTAAAGTAGAGTGATAACTGGACAAGGCAACTTCAAGTTTCTACGGCTAAAGAAATGTCGCGTGCCATTTTCTGCTGATCGGTTACTATAGGTATCCTGCAGGTATTGTACGTTACGGACAATGAACAAATTTCAATGACAACGAGACACGAACGGATCAGTTCGATAATTTAGTAACTCACCCCGAATCCATCAATTTAGGTCTTCAGGAAAAATCTTAACAGAGCAAAATAACGCAAAGTACAGCGCCATCTCTCGAAAATTGGGTTACCAATTTATACTAACGGGATTGGGTTATGTTTATCGGATTTTCGGTGGATATTTTGAATTGCGTGAACCTTTATTACTTAATGTTCTTTTTTTTATTTGAATGATATGTTCAGGATAATAAAATAAGTATATAAACTAATATAAAAAGGGTTAAAGTACAAAGTTATTTCAGAACTTATTTCATACAGTTTTTCAAAAACTGTGCATAATATCAAGTTTAAAATATTTTTTCTAGAGTCTTTATAAAATTCTACTTTTGAGATTTTTGACAGCCTTCTAGTGCTAATAATTACTGAGATTATCCGCGGACGAGCAGATAGGTCTAGTAGACTGACTTGGCGAAACTGTAAGAGTTTCTAGTTTATGACGGAACTCTAAAAAGATGAAAAAATTGGTACAAGGTTTAAATCCCAAAAATATCTGTTTTTAACCTTATCTATTAAAATGTGTGTACATAAATGGTAAAATAAATAAAATGCCTGATATGCTTCGTGAAAATGTGAGTTTGGATTAACCAAGTCTACTTGATAACCCACAGTACTAATTATGGTTGGATTTGCTTTTTAATTTACGAGTAAAGTTAGATAGGATCTAAAATAACCTGACCAGGATAATGTTTTGAGTTTATAAATTAAAGCTTTATATTGTTTGGAATAAAGGCAGGAGAATGATGATTGTTTGTATTCGGATCGTAGCTCAGTAGGATTTTTGTGATTTTTGAATTTGTTTGAAATACGTCTGACGCCCTGCCACTGTTGCCGTCAGGCGGTGAGGACTTTCAAACAATTCCGCTACCAATCGCTACCGAGTCAGACCGGCCGCCAACCGACGCACATATTTACTAGCTAGTTTTCAAATTAATTCATTGTTCCCTTTTAGGCCCCTAGAACAGAATTACTTTTATAATGTAACAAACAATTTTCACGACTAAAGTGAAACTCAAGACTAAAGTCTTTGACCAATGTGTGTTGCCAGTGATGACTTACGGAACTCAAACGTGGTGGCTCACAATGGGCCTCATACGAAGGCTCAGAGTCACACAAAGGGCAATGGAAAGAGCTATGCTAGGAGTTTCTCTGCGTGATCGAATCAGAAATGAGGAGATCCGCAGAAGAACCAAAGTCACCGACATAGCTCTGCGAGTCGCGAACTTAAGTGGCAGTGGGCAGGGCACATTGCTCGTAGAACCGATGGCCGATGGGGCAGTAAGGTTCTGGAGTGGCGGCCACGTACTGGAAGACGCAGCGTAGGAAGGCCCCCAACAAGGTGGACCGATGACCTGGTGAAGGTCGCGGGAAGCCGATGGATGCGGGCAGCACAAGACCGGTCATCGTGGAAAGCCTTGGGGGAGGCCTTTGTCCAGCAGTGGACATCTATAGGCTGAGGAAGAAACAATTTGCAGTTTTTGTGTGTAAATAGGTCCTATATTAGCAATTTGCCACACTTTCTTAAGTGGCTTCTCAAGATGGTGAGACATACGAAATTACGTCACGAGAACCATAAGTGGAAGTGGACGTCATTACCGACATGCGTGTGTTCCCGGCTTTTAGTTACACCATCTACTTAAGATAATAACACTAGCTTAAGTATACTGAATAGGTTTGAATTCTAGTTAAGGTATAATCTCGGAAAAGAACCGCAAACATTATAAATATATGAAATATTTTTATAAATATTGTTACGGACTAGGGATACTTAAATGCCGGTGTTAAGGGTTACGAAGTTTATTGACAACTGTGGTACAGTCGATAATAGGCAATGACAAGTAGACCGTTGCTGACGTAGCACTGAGGTTTTCCCTGATGTCCACAAAGTCCATGTCCTACGCACACAACAACATTACAGTCACAGTCATCTGATGTAGTCCTCGAAGATCAGTTGTCGCTGTATGTAGATGTTCTCAATTATCGCTTCGTTTCGATAGTCAAATGCAAATTGACTGGTGTGCTGAGTGACACCGCTTTATATATATATGCAAGCTGATAGAATGTTCCAAATCTATCTCGAAGTAAAAAAAATCTAATCTGTTTACTACTGGGCGGTTCACAGGAAATGAAGTTTCTAGCAATTTCGATGTCGACCTTTCGTTGTCAATATTGACGTAACCCGTACCGTTCGATAGGTCAATGTAGTTTTTTATTTATAAACTATATAATATAAACTAGTGCTTGAGCGCAATTCCGCCTGATGGTAAGCAGTGATGATTGAATTGTTGATTACTGTTACGCGCTTTACTAAGCGCGCTAGTTTATTAAAGCCTATTTATTTTTAAAAAACTGAGTAAATAGCAATGAAGACGGCAGTTGAGCGAGGTGATGCAATGTTAAATCTAACAACACGCCTAACGATGCTGCGCCAGAGGGCGATTGATCTGAAGACCCTCTACGAGCAAACTCCCGACACAACAACATTTGGCGCATCGTACCACAACTGCTCAGACCAGCCTCCGTACAGCTTCACCAGACATCATGTCGGAACACGACGAATAGCTTGGCGGCATGAATTTGTCTGGTGGGTGGTAACTTCTGCTGGCAGCTTATGTTATGGCCTACCACCGAGAAAAGAAGGAAAAAAGAGGTCTAACAAGGAATTTTTAGATCGTACCTCTACAATGCCTAGATCTTAAGCTATAGGGCTTAAAAGTTACGTAAAGCATGTCACACAATATTAAAAATCTTATGCCATTGACATAAGGTGCATTCGTAATAATATGTATAACTCTTCTAAGTAGATACGAAATATTATTTTAGAGGTATGAGGAACGGGGTGTAAAGTTTGCTTATCCTCCATATTAAAGGATCCTTCGATCAGACAGCCTAAAACTGGCGGGCACTTGCAGTTTACAATTTAGAATTCGTGTGACGTCAACATAACGCGTTGTTCGCATATGGCGGACACCGCTACATCTAAATACTATACTGACTATAGCTTATTTGAACGGATCGGATCGGATCCAAAACGGACCCCAGCTTCTTCACAATTTCAAAGTTATATTTCAGGAAAATGAGACAAATTTAGCCTTCGAGAAAGGCCCCGTTTTATCAAAAAGAGTCCCTTAATTTATCATGCAAGAAAATTAAGATATCTTGCCTGTAAGTTTGAACGTACCTATGTAATTGTTGAAAATTATGGGAAAGCCAGTGATTTATAGTACCCGCATCAATATGTAATAGCTATTGTACCACTTATTTACTGCTGACTTCATTTCATCATGAAAGTGAAGTCGTGACTGGCGAATGGTAGAATATTTACATTTGTAAGAGCTGACTAACAGTAGCAGATACTGTGGCTTTTGTGTAGGGTTAGGTATATATTCTGCCAGTACGTGTCCCTACAATATCTTAGTAGTTAGTGCTACACGCGTCTCTAGTGATATTATGAACAAGCTAGCAGCTTGTGTCGACAAAAACATTAACCTCTTTTTAGGTGTCTTTGCAGTCGGGTAATAAGTTGTTTTATATTTAGCCCCGTTGAAGTGATGACAAAGTTAAAAATATCTAATTAATTAATTACGGAAAATAATTGTGAAATGGAAGTCTTAACGTGCATTAGAAATATATTCATGAAATGAGTTTGTGAAAGTGTATTAGGTAACTTATACATAGTATTTTTATCTCACAAAAAATGAGTCGCGGTTTATTTGTGATAACCAAGTGTACGGTCAGCAACAAAAGTCGATTAACATAATATGATTCGATATTTAATGTAATTCTTAGCATTTTGTAATAGAAGGCAAGCGAGAACGAACTAATCTGAGTGTTGTTCTTTACTTAAAAGAGAGTTTGGTTTCGATTTTAATTAAATGTTTTGCTCAAAAATTAATATTCCGATATAAAAAGTGTTAATCGACTTTTATTGCTGACTGCTTGTATAGTCAGCAATAACAGAGTTATGGTGATTGTGTGCGTGAAGATGAGTAGCATCAGCATAATTTTAACATACGATAACTGCCTACTTCGCCATGTTCTCGAACGGTTAGTGAGATAAAAATCTGTCCAACAATATGCTGTGTGAAAAGAGGAATTCACTACCTATACTGTGAGACTGGTCCCCAGCTGGGTTATGAGGAAAAAAGTTTACCATGTGAGGAGTAAGTACCTACTTTTTCATCAATTATATGTTTGAGGACAAATACCTACAGGCTCTTGTAAAGTAATGGCAATCATTACGACGCCGACGATTTAATTATCTCAAGTACGCCAGCACATCTGTCAACGTCGGGGGTGGGATATCAGGTAACCAAATTAAAAATACGTCGGCTATTTAATGTTATCTGGTTACTTAATAAATCAAAAACTCATTTGATTTCGTAAACGTCGAGATATCTATTATTAACAGCAATAAACTTTTGGCACGAGGAAAAGGTCACTTTTCTGACCGTTGTCCGCTTTCTTTCCTAGTACGTTAATTGAAAAGAAAACTCTCGAATTAATGTTGTCGAGAGACAAATCTCTTGATACACCCATCATAGGTACCTAATCACAATTATTTGAGAGGATGTCATATAGAAAATGGTTAAATTTTGATTACCAGTAAGGTAACTGCATAAAATACTTTAGTAGAATAATATAACTTTATGACACCAATTTCTCATTTATAACCTTATAGTTTACTCAAAGTCAGTCTGTAACTGTTAGCGATTATCATTTCGATGTTACATTCGATGCTACATTGCCGGCGGCTATTTTCTGGCCCGCTAGATATCTTGGGGGCGAGAAAATGTAATGAGTTTCATTTTGCCCAGTTGACCAACATTCATTTATCATATATCTAGCAACCCGCCCCGGCTTCGCTCGTGGACAAATGATATAGGAACCTAAGCCTTCCTTAAGAAACGGTGGCCCTTCAATAGAAATAATGTCTACTGTGCCGCCCATCAGCCAATCGCAGAGTCAGCCAGATACATCGACCTTATTGTCCATGGATAGCCAGTCCCACCACCTTCAAACAGAATGAAAGCCTACCGGGGTAGCAAGTTTGTTCGAAATAATGGTCGCCCGCTCCGGCCCACTCCCTCCGCTGTTTAGGCAGAGATAGTAGCAGGCGGTCGGCACGAGCGCGAGCGGCACACGGATTTTTTCTGGTGTTTAGTTTTGAATAAATCGTGATATCTCCTGAATCCAATCTCAATAATTCAAAAAGAGATCTGCTGCTACTGAAATTACCTTTGATACGACGTAATTTATTTGGATAAGGATTAATAATGAGGAACAAATAGTGGGCTCTGATTTCGACTGGCATTTTAAATAATTTTTCAAACATAAAAAAGTAGTCAATGAAGAAACTATACTAATAGACATATGGTGTTGCAGACTTTTTAGTAGGCATTTTTAAGTTCTACAATTACATATAGTACATTATTTTGATCTATCTCATAGGGTTCAGTCAGCGTTTGCAATGTAAGCTCAAAAAATGGGTTTATTTTGCGACATGTGTTAGAAACCTCAATAATTATCAGTGTTGTCAGTGTGTTGTTGTCAGTGTTGTGTGTGTTGTTATTATTATGCATGTTATATGCATAAAAACCTTCCTGTTGACTCACTCTATATTTTAAAAAAAACTCCATTAAAATCCGTTGCGCAGTTTTAAAGATTTAATTATACAAAGCGACATAGGAAAAATAAAAGTGACTTTGTTTTATAATATGTAGTGATTACTGTAATTAATTTATTTATTAATATTAATTTATGAAAAACTATATTTTACTGAATTAGTGTAATATTTGAACAGATTTTGTTTATTATTTATTTGTTTATTCATTGCATTATTTATACGTACATTTTTGAGCAGAGATTTTTTTGAAAGTATGAAACAATATTCTATAAAATGATTCAGAATGTAATGTTACCCAATTAGGGGAGAAAAGTCTTCATCAAGTGGAGCAACGCCCAATACAAGCCAAATTGTGTAAAAGTGCGAAATGACAGAAAGCCGATTTTCGCTACAGATAAAGTAGAAAGAAAGAAAATACATTCATAAAAAAGAAAAAGATAAAAGTAGGGTAAGGGTGTTAAGGAGTAGGCAAACTTTTAGAAAGGTGCGTGTAACAATATAAGATAGGTATCTTATGTAATAATAAAACTGAATAGTTTTTTTTTTCTTTGATTACACGTGCAAATCTCTGCAGCTTCTGTCGGATTGAAAAAAAAAAGTTAGGACTTTTATAACAAAATTTTAATGAAACCTACTTAAAATCACGTTAGATCCTATAAACCAAAACAGTCCGAAACAAAGCTGAGCGAAAACCGAGTAAATAACAGGGCAGACAATGCGATACGATGTGGGGAAAGACAAATTTCACACGGGCAAAGTCGCTAGCAGAAGCTACTATTAGATAAACATACACTACACTATCGAGTATGCACTACAAACATATCAGGATATAGACGAACCTCCATAAATTAACTTGATCTAATAATATTAGTTCGTTCCTTCGGTTACAACCTGCCTACAACCTGTAAAGTAGAAACTTAATTTTACACATGGAAGATAGGTAATAACGTAGAATTGTGAGGACCCGGTACCCCGGAAAGGCAGATGACGAACACTTAGGTGTTTTTTTAGCCAATAAGAGTCCGGCACACCCCTCCGCGTCCCCGAGCGGAGGACAGTTCATAAGGATTTTTCCACCTTCGGAAAAAAAAGGTAATTTATCTTTCAGTTTTCTACCAGGAAGTTGAAATAAATCCAAACTTACCAACAGTAAGACCTTCTTAATTTGATTACATTAAGAAGATAAGTTTAAGAAGGTTTTGCTTAAAATTCATGATTTTTTAAAACGAGCGATTGAACAATTGGTATTAAAAATGGGCCTACTTAAGCCAGTCTGAAATAGCCTTTGCATTTTTAATTTGACAGTTTGTATTTGTAAGCGCTTATAGCAATAGACACCTATAGGCTTACCTTTTATTAAATGAGATGATGGGACTAGAGTTAACGAACTGTGGATGAGGTGTACTATAAACTTCGACTGCACGGTAAGAGCAGTGGTTAAGCTGTTCACTGCTGCGCTGCGTATCGCGGGTTCGATTCTCGCACACAATAAATCTAATATATAAAATTCTCGTGTCGCGGTGTTTGTGATTAAACTCCTCCGAAACGGCTTTCCTGATTCTCATCAAATTTTGTGTACATATGGGGTAGTTCTGAAAATCGGACAACATCTATTTTTTATCCCCCAAAATGTTAAAGATAATCCACCCTAATTATTTTTATTGAACTAAAAATTTTTTTCCTAAATAAATATACATTGCAAAATAATGTTTGCCGGTCAGCTAGTATTTCTATAAACATTATAAACATGTCTGGTTGTTTGGTACAGGAGAAATTCCTAGTGTGGGGCCACGTTTTTCATTAAAAAAAAAAACCTCTGCCCAACCATTTCAGCCAATTAATTTAAGCAGTCGTGAAATTATTTAAATTAAAAAGTATTTATTGTACACATATCTAGCCTACTGTTACAAGACGGTAGATATTAAATAAAAAAAAAAAAAACATGTGTGAAATTCACAAGTGGAAATTTCAAAAATTTTGATTTCAATATAATAAGATGAATATAAAATCAGTTTCAAACTTCAAAGTCGATTGGTTTGAGTTTTGTAAAAGTTGTTTGATGTTGCGGTACTAAAGTGGTAATATGTAATCGATAAGTTAGCCTTTATTACCAAATTCCGCTGAAAGGAATTTAGATTAACGTTGTTAATAACCATTCGCAGGATACCTACTAGCCTTGTGAGAATTGTTAAAATGTCCTCCAATTCATCCAGTACATAACTCTATCGATTTACTCCCAACATTTCACCTCAACGTTATCTGATCAAATGTTGATTTCATAGGTGAATGGAGATGCCACGAAATACTGTCAACGTAGCAGCTAACATGACTATTGAAGGTTTTTCCTCACAAAATAATGTGCCAATTCTCATCGTATTAGGTACTAACATCATCATAATAGGTATTCTTTGATTTTCTGTCTTGATTCACTAGTATGTAAGAACATTTGCAATCTTTATTAAAAACACTTCACTTTTAGAAATATTTTTCATTTTTAATGTAGATATTATTTAAGCACTTAAACATTGTGCAGTATTAGATTTTATTTTGAAAAAAGCAAAATGCAATTATTGAGATGACAAAGCTAGAAGCTGAATTAATTATAAATAAACCTATATTCACTTTATTATACACCAGTCTTAGATCTGTTTTATACGTAACAAACGCTTACGAATTGACGGGCGAATTCCGCATTCTCGACGCTTTGTAATACGTTTAGTTGTAAAAGCAAACGTTTAAAAATTAGTTAATGTATGACCATGAATGAATTTCAGTAATAGAACACTTAAAATTGTTGTTATTCGCGTGTTTTCAGCGCATCTGTGGAAGGGCTGCGCTTTGATTCTCATTTCTCATTCAGTGTTCGTGAAGCGAAGCTCCGGTTCAGTGCTTTCGAACGTGGCCGCGCGCTCCGTCGCGTTCACAGGGTATTTCGGAAAACTTCCGCTAATATAGCGTTGACGTGTTAGTAAAAGTTATAATGTGAAAAGTTTATGAAATTAATAATTAAACATTATTATTTTGTTGAAGAGAAAAAGTTTATGAAGTTAAGTTTGTGTGGAGATATAACTAAATATTATTAAAAAAGGTAAGATTCTTTTGCAAGTTTTATATATGTAAGAGTATAAATAGTTTACGTTGTGATTATTTAAATAAATAGTTCTATTTCTGACATTTAATAATATTAAGGCCTTTATTTTATAATAATAATCGCCAGAACTCTGAACTTTCTCATTTAAAATTTTGCTCATTTTAAATTATTAGCTAACCTCTAGTCCTAGATACTTAGTTATTAATTAATTATTTATTACCCAAGAATATCGTCCTATTTTTAAAAAAGTTACATAAATATCGGTATATCTACGTAACTTTTTTAAAAATAGGATGGTATTCGTGTGTTATAATCCACCTGAATAACATCATTTCACCAGCGGCTGTTTCCATTATAAACCGCACGGAGGTTGCTGGAAATCCGCGGTGTCTATTCACGCCTCATTTGAAAAACTCTAAGAAATCTCCGCGTAGCAGTTTATATCTATCAATATTTAGACAGCTCAAGAAGCTTATCTTGATACCCAACTTTTATTGTCTCACTTTATTTCAAGTTTTATTCAATAAAATAGGAACTTAATATATTTACTTAATAATATCTACAAATAAAAGATTATTAAGGCACAGTATGTATACCGTTGACTGAATTGGTGGAACACAAAATAAAATACTAAATTTGAAGACGACGTTTATATATTACCTACTCGGATTACCCATAGGTACTATGTTTAGTAGTAGTATAGGTAATACCTACAGATTATGGCTAAGAACGATTGTTTGTTGAGTCACAAGTAAGTAGTGAGTCTTGGTGATTTTACATTGCTTTTTTTACAATAAAATTGATTATTTCATCTTTTGGTTCCCGACAGCAGAACCTGCCGGAGACTTGACCTCATGCTGTGATTGTACCCAATCACATCGCCGATACATACATACGATTACGACAGTAAACTAACTTATTAATCAACTTTACGTCAATATAAGTAAAGAATTAATCTTAGATGTACAAATTAAAATTATCTAGCAATACTTATATCTGTCATTGTTATCGCACAGTTAAAGTGTACGCTTTAAAGCCTCGAGAAAATGTATCTGTCTATACAAAACTAACAAGCATATGATTATTTTTGCACCATCCGTTTCTTTACTTGGTATGTTTCTGAGAATGTTATCATTGAAAATTGAATGAAGGAAATAATTCCACTGGATATGGTCCTCTTCGCCAGCGACCCCTTTTCTACCCGCTGCACGTTCAAAATATTTCCATGCTATCGGAAAAATGCAAAGCTTTTCATCGGAATTTCATTTTATTTTGGTATAGGTACCTATACGTCATTGATTTTTTGTGGACCACTTGTCTTTATGCAAAATACCAGTTACCGGTACGAAATTTATGGAAATAGCGGAGCGAATACAGACAATAGCGGAATTCGTCCAGCAACAATATTTCATAGTTCATAACTCCCAAGATGCACAGGACTCACAGGGATTCAAGTTTAGTAGTCGTCGACCTTTCAATTGTCAGCGAATTTTTAACATCAACATTTTGAAAACAGAAAGGTATATTTTTAATAAAGGTATTGATAATAATTTTACCTTAGTTCCTGGAACACTCAAGAACAATAATCACGCTCGCAGGCTATAAAGCACGATCCATTAAATATCGGATAAAACAATACTACCTAATGTTCCAAAAACTCCAGCAAAACAGAGTTTGATGCGCCATTTTTTCTTCCCAACCAAAGCAGGTAAGAGATTTCTTTTTTCCTGTTTCCTCCCTATTTAGGTAGGAAGTATTGAAGGGCGGGCGTTTTAGGGTACCATCTTATGTAATTTAGGACGTTCGAAAAGTGCTGATTTTCAGCTTAATTTGAATAAGTAAGTAGTAATTTATTTTCAAAGCTTCAAGTGAGGTCTCGACCCGTGTAGAAGGACCTGTGTTACAGAGTTTAAGTATAACTAGGTATTGTTATATTATTTCTACAAGAATTTTGAGGGTGTAAATGTGAACCTATTACCTTGTTACGACCGCAAGATTCCGCTAGATGTGGGAAGCACAAAACCGGTCGAAGTGGATATACTTAGAGGAGGCCTATTTTCATCAGTGGACGTCTTTTGGCTGAAATGAATGTGATACTTCTTCGCATTTATGACGCCAATTAATCAATTAGATAATGAAAATAATGATCAATTAAATAAATGAGTTAACTGCAGCAAATGTATCCCTAGACCTTACCTTTTCTACCTCAAAACTATTGCAATGTGCTTCCATATTGCTATAGTTTGAGTAAAATAAACACGAAATTATTCAATAATGTACTTTTTGGCATTGTGTAATAGAAGTGTTCTTTTTTTAAACATCACATCGGTTTTGATTTTAAAAAAGTAGTTCGCCAGTTGACATTTTGAAAACTACAATGTTAATCGATATTTGTGGCTGACTGTACCGGCGAAATTACTGGCTCATGAAATATGTCAGCTATGTCTATGAGGTTCACACTCTTATACTAGAGCAGGCCTCGGCTATATACTTACTATGGAATGCGGTAACATTCCAAAGTTTACCATCGAGGCCTGTTTGCGAACATAATCCCAAAATTAATAAGTTTTCTATTTTAAAACACAAGCTTTTAAGAAAACGATTATTCAGTTTTAATGTAAGAGTTATCGTATGTTTTAGGCGGAAAACTTGAGTGTGAGCTGTTTGTTTTTCTTCCAAAAGTTTTGTCTGCTACGGTAGTATGTTTTTTTAATATTTTTTTAGTAAGTACTGTTTTCGAATTTGGTACAGCTCCTCAATATTTGATGAACCTACCAGTAGTACAAAATGCCCGTGACTTGGTCCTCGTGGAATTTTTTATTCCGCCGTCCCACCCTGTCGCATCGCATCGCCAGCTTGCACTGTTACTTCATTGTCAGTTAGCGTTCTTGGTGACTGCTCCAGTGCTAAGGGTCGTAGCGCAATACACACATACGAGGTGTGTTCAAAAAGTAAGGTGACTTTTCAAATTTCGTGGGAAACGTATTTTCGATTATCGATTTTTTTGTTTTGTTATGTTGGTACACTCTTCTTGAACATCTTTACCAAGTTTCAAGTGCATACCATTTTTTGTTTGGTTGTGAGAAGCGTAAAGGTTATTAGTGTTTTGCGTGCTCGGCGATTTTTTGCTATCGAAAAATATGGATCAAAGGATTTGTATCAAATTTTGTGTAAAAAATAAAATTAAGTGCTCCGAAACGCTTGAAATGTTGAGAGTGGCATACGGTGAAAGTGTTCTCAGTAAAAAAATATTTACAAGTGGTACAAACTCTTCCAAGATGGCCGGGAAGATGCCAATGACGAGCCTCGCTCTGGACGCCCAAGCACGTCAACAACTGATGAAAACGTTGAAGCAGTGAAGAAAATGGTTTTGAAAAATCGTCGAATCACTATCAGAGAAGTTGCTGAAGATGTCGGTATATCGCTTGGCTCGTGCCATGACATTTTTTCTAATGTTTTGGGGTCAGCGAAGTTTGTTCCGAAATTGCTAAATTTTGACCAAAAGCACCTGCTCATTCATCGTTGCTTGTGAGAGAGTTTTTAGCTAAAAACAACACCACAATCATGCCTCAGGCACCATATTCACCGGATTTGGCCCCATGTGACTTTTTCTTGTTCCCAAAACTAAAGAGACCTATGAAAGGACGGAGATTTGCAACGATTGAAGAGATAAAGACTGCATCGTAGGAAGAGCTCAAGGCTATACCGAAAAGTGCTTATGAGAAGTGCTTTGAGGATTGGAAAAAGCGTTGGCATAAGTGTATTGTATCTGAGGGGGATTACTTTGAAGGGGACAACTTAAATATTGATGAATAAATAAATATTTTTTCTTAAAAATACAAAGTCACCTTACTTTTTGAACACACCTCGTACACATAGGTACATAACCTCACCATTACATAGCTTTCCATTTTTTTTTAATTCGTCTTCTTTAAGATTGCCCCATGAACAAAAACAAAACTCCTTAGCTTTAGCATTCGTATAAAGAAAACATAGATAAAATGAAACCTTATTTATTTAAATAGAAAAGTTTTCTTATAACCTCAGAAGCACGTAGGCGTCTATAATACGCTTATTCGCAAAACAAATGAATAGCAAAATAAATGCATGCACGTCAACATAAGTCTTTTTACGTGACATTGTATAAAAAGACTTATTTTACGTTCATGCACCTCATATTTTTTGTAAAGATAATCAAATAGTATATTACCAAATGTCAGTCTTTCAGTTTGATTTTCTTTTTATTTTTATTATTTTAATGGCCGACCCTAAAGGTCTCGGTAACATAATTTGAATATGTTTAGTTTAGTTTGCATGGCTTGTTATTATTAGAGACGGGGTTTTTGAAATAGTGGACTAATGTTGGCACGACGTATTGTGTACTTTTTGAAGTTGACCTTAAATTATAAATATAGGATCAATGGTAAAAAAATGGACTTTGGAAAAATTTGCATTGGCATTAGGTTGAGGTATAGCCATCGGAACACTGTTTATTAGTTAACCTTTATGCAGACGATTTGCAGATTTATAAACAAGCTGGCCACTCAGATTTAGCTGATGCCATTCAAACTATCAACAAAGATTTGTTCTCAGTCTGTGAGTGGAGTGAGGCGCATGGGTTGCATGTTAACCCATCGAAGACTCAGGTCATTGTTATTGGCAGTTCAAGGATGTTCCCCAGGATAGACTGGTCGCAACTTCCCCAAGTTCAATTTAATGGTACTGCTATTTCGTTCAGTGATAAGGTTAAGAACCTTGGGGTTTGGATCGGCAAGCATCTTTCCTGGGATCCACAGCTACAGGATGTCAGTCGCAAAATTTTTGCATCTGGTAAGTCTCTGAGACGGTTGCGGAACTTTCTTCCTACTGCCACTAAAACTGCGCTTGCACAATCACTTCTACTTCCTATCCTTGACTACGCAGATGTCAGTTATCCAGATCTTACTGAGGCACAACTAGATAAACTTGAGCGACTTCAAAACTTTTGCATAAGATTTATATTTGGCCTGCGCAAATATGATCACATATCTGAATTTCGTTCAAAGCTTAAGTGGCTTCCTATACGTCTTCGCCGGAATTCTCATATACTATTTCAGCTCTATAACATTTTGTTTAATCCTAAGACCCCCTCTTATCTTAAAGAACGTTTCAAGTTCCTTCATGACACACATAATAGATATCTGAGGTCATCGGAAAACCTGGAATTAGAGATGCCGATGCATTCCACTAGTTTCTACGATAAATCCTTTACTGTACAAGCAGTTCGGCTTTGGAATGCCTTGCCCGTGTCCGTAAGACGTGCTCAAACACTGTTTACTTTTAAAACTATGATAAAAAAGCACTTCCTCTCTCTCTAAACATATTATTATATTTTATATGGTCTTGTATAATATTTATTAATTAGATGTATAAAATTATTTAAACTAGTATACACTTAACGTATATATTTATTGTATAATCTATGTAAATGGTACACTGTAGACTACCTACATTATTTCTTTATCCTTCCCCTTAGAATTCCATCCAAAGGTTGTCTGTAAAAGATCGCTCTTAGCGATAAGACCGCCCATTGTGTCACCCTTTGTAAAATATTTTTATTTATGTTCTGTAATCTATATGGTGTACATAATAAAGAGTATTCTATTCTATTCTATTCTAGTGGCCGCCAGCGACTTCGTTCGCGTGGTTTAGTTATGCTCCGCTCCTATTGGTCGCAGCGTATTTTCAAATTGGACCAGTAGTTTCTGAGATTAGCGCGTTCAAAGAAACTCTTCAGCTTTAGATATTAGTATAGATTAGTCAACTCAGACTCCGGCTGCGGCACAAAATCCTGTCCTAAGCCTTCAGCATCCAGTCCGTCCCAGTCAACTTCTTTAGGTCGTCTGTCTATCTAACTGGGTCCCCCAAAAATCAAAATTCTAAAAATTGCTTCCAGATGTCCGCGGTCTAGATTTTCCTGGTTCATGATAACGGCGGGACGGGGGTGCGAATGATCCTCGTTTAGAAGCATTATCCACATACATTACCATCTTGTCTTTGCGTATTTTTGCCCCACCTTTGCAGTTACTCACTCCTAAAAGTAGACCTTACAAAAATATATATTTTTGTAAAGTCTTGTGTCTAGGAGTTTTTGTGAAAACTCAAATATTGAAGATGTCCTTAAACGACTGTGACTATAAACTGTATTATAAAGGGTGTATCTGATATCGACGCACAAACGAGTACCATGGATCCAGTACATGATTCTGAACCCCACAGTCGTGGAATTTTTCGTCGGCTTTTTCATGATTAAAAAAAAATAAATGTAGTTTTTTTTTCACTTCAGACCATTCACAATTGCTATACTTTTATAACCCAATAAGATTTTAAAGTCAAAATTAAATTATTCGCTAATTACATAAAATGAATGAATGAAACAAAACCCGAAAAACGATCTTATCAGCTGATTTAATAGAGTTCACATCAGGGATCAACATCATACCTACAAACTCGCACGGCGGCACGCTTGCAACGTTCAAAAGCCGAGCCGACACTTTTTTTTAAACAGTGTGTATTCTGTAACCGTTCATTAACGACATAAATTACTATCATAATTATATTAGTGGCATGCGGTGTAGCCTTTTCGCGAAGTTTACGTTACGATGTCAGATACATCCTGTATATACAACGTTATTTTTTCTTTATACGAAACCTGAATATAGTTTGTTCAGAACATGCAACTGAATCGATTCCAATAATTTTTACACCATGTTATATTTTTTTCCGAAATAATAATAATATTTATTTATTTTCAACATTTATACAGACAGGCTTATAGTTAAGATAGTTTTTTAAATAGCTATGACATTATAGGTTCCTTTTATAATAATTATGTTGATCCAGATTCTGTACAGAGGAAATAAACTAGACTGTCCTGTATCTTAAGAGACAGTGTTCGCCTAAGGAGTTTTTACATAGAACAGTACAATGATGGAACGGTGTTGTTACTCTGGTTATCTAGTTATATTTAAATTTAATACTTATTATTGCGCGCGCGTGTGTGTGTGTGTATGGGGGAGGGTATGTGAGAGTGTATGTGTGTGGGGGGGAGGGTATGTGAGGGTGTGTGTGTGTGTGTGGGGGGGGGGGGTGTTTGTGTTTTTGAGCTAAACAAAAACGTAAACGTAAATACGTATGTAAATATAAAAACATTTTGTTAAAATATTATTCCTGTAATGTAAAGTGTGGAGAACAGAAATAACAACATACAATAGAATCAATGGCTTTCATTTTGACAATTTAACAACATTCATTACGTTACTGCACATGAATATTTTTGAACAAAAATGGCGTCGTGTTTCGGCATGATGTATGGTCAAGCCGTACGGAGGACGGGTCTGAGCAGTGTTGCCATGTATACGATGCGCCAAATGTTGTTGTGTCGGGAGTTGTTTGGTGGTGGTGGCTCTCCAGATCAATCTTACTCTGGCGCAGCATCATTGGTAGTGCTGTTGGGTTTAACATTGCATCACCTCGCTCAACTACCGTTTTCCTTCCTATTCAGTCAGTTTTTTCTTTTTTTTGTGAATAGGCTCTTAATAAACTAGCGTGCTTTACCATCAACGATTGCATCACTGCTTACCATCAGGCGGGAATGCGATTAAGCATTCCAAGTTTATATTTATTTTTTAATAAATTATAAACTAGCGCTTGACCGCAATCCCGCCTCATGGTAAACAGTGACGCAATCGTTGATGGTAAAACGCACTAGTTTATTAAGAGCACTCTAGCCTTGAAGACACTCCGCTTGCAAATTGTTCCAGTCCCTCGATGTACGTGGTATAAAGGAGGAGGCGCAACGCTTCGTCCAGATCGTAGTGGTGTTAACAACATAAGGGTGGAAACATGCCGTACGACGGGTCGTCCGATGTTGGAACGAAGATGGGGGAATTAGATCATGCAATTCCCTCGCACACTCCCCAAAATGCATCCTATAGAACATAGAAAGACTAGCTACTCTACGCCAGTGCTCTAGGCTTTGGAGACCATCTCGAGTTAAATCAGGGTCACCAATCAGCCTCTTCGCACGCCTCTCCACTGAATCCAAAGTGACCAGGTGATACTTAGCAGCACCAGCCCAAATGTGCCTGCAGTATAACTCCACACACAAATGGACCTGTGCTTTGTACAACATTAGAAGCTACCCTGGTGTGAAGTACTGCCAGACCTTTGCGATAACGCCACGTTTCCTGGCAGCGACCTTGGCCTTGGACTCAATGACGGTTCATTGAGTCCAAGGCCAAGGTGGCTGCTGAGATTTCCTCGAACTTAAACTTTGGACGGTTCCAAAGTTTAGGTTCGAGGAAATCTCAACTCCCAAAAGCTGAAGGCGGTCGGTACACTCCAAGGAAACATTTCGGAAAGTAATTTATAATTACTTAAAAAAAAAAAAACAAAAGAAGCAATGTATGTTTCATACTGTACATAATTATGTGGGTTACGCACGGATCAATACATCAACTTAATACCGCCAATCCGACCAGGGCTCTAATCTGCTAATACAATAGTGTCGGAATGGTCCATCAGTGATCTCATGATGATCGATTTTGACAACTTTCGTTACCTACTAATAAAATGGCGTCATTAAGACTTTCCAGTGGTTAATCACTGACAATTCACTCCATATTAATAAACGTTCGACTTGAGTAGTAGTTTTTAGAAAATGATTTCAGCTAACGGGTTTTATAATAATGACAATAAGGCAATTTCATTCTATCACCATTCTATTACGTGGCGACTGAGATGATTGATCATTATGAATTTAGCAGATTTCTAACTTCTAAGGGCAATGTCAATGGAATTGTGTTGAAATGACAAATGTATAAAAAATAGCAGAATAGAGCCCCCGAGCAACCGCGGTGATTAATGCTCATTCATATCAAGAGGCCTGCAGTAGAACATCACCAGCTGGTAGGTATTTTTGAAGTCTGTTAAACGATTAAAATAGTTTTGCCCATCATTTGCCCAATTTTGATTGATAATAGTTTCTAACTATGTACATAAATTGTTAAAGTTTTAACACATTTCAAGGAATCTCTATCAGATACATATATCACAATATTATACTAGTAAGTACTTACTAGACTGTGGGAGTAAATCCTTATAACTAAATGAATGGATTTGCGAGTACCTAAGTTTCAACAACAACTAAGATAAGTAGTTCTAATAACCACTAACGTTTAAATTAAGTGAAGTCGTACGAAAGACGGCTCTGAGCAGTTGTGTTGCGATGTGTAGGTACTGGGTACGTTGTGCCTAAAGTTGTTGTGTCGGGAGTTTGGTGGTGGAGGGTCTCCAGAACAATCTCCCTCTAGCGCAGTATCGTTGGTCGTGTTGTTGGGTTTAACTTGCACCACCTCGTTCAACTGCCGTCTTCCTTCCCATTCACTATTTTTTTTGAGTGAATAGGCTCTTAATAATTTGCGTACTTCACCATCAACGAATGCATCACTGCTTATCATCAGGTGGGATTGCGAACAAGCACTAGTTTTTAACTATAAAATAAATGTTCTAGTGGGCACACAGTCTTTTAAAATTACTTGATGTATTTATTTGCTCTTCTGCACATGAAAGGTTCATGTCAAGGTCAAGCGCGGATCCAGGGGGGGGGTCATGGGGGTCATGACCCCCCCCCTGGGCTGGGTCCAGGAGTACCTAGCACAGAAGGATTTTATTTAAGTACTTTCAATATTTAATCAATTTATATAATACATACTTTGTTTGCCGGCAAACGCATTATTCGGGAACGCATTCAACTTTTGAATGCGCTGGGCATTCAAAAGTTGAATTTTGCCGCGCTACCGCCGTCACGGCCGCCAACATTCAAATGTCACATTTTTATGTCACATTTCATTTTACTTGCGCGCACTTTGTTCATTAATCAGTTTTTTCATTATGCATTGAACACACACACACACTGTGTGTGTGTTCAAACTCAAATATTATGGTTGTAAATGGTAATGTTCTTAAAGTACCTCGTAGGTAGATAAGTAGGTGCCTACTTACTGATAGAGGGGGATTTATATACGGACGACAGCAGTTCAAGCTATCGGAAACTGTCAAATATTCCCAATCAACTTTGAGCCTTCATAGTTTAGCAATAAGGTTGACGTCTGTACATTCTTCTTCTTCTTCCTGTGCCTCTTCAATCCAGAAGGTTGGCCGTCAGCTTCTTGTATTCGGTCTTCTCAACCGCGAGACGGAGCAGTTTTTCAACTCTCTCTTCCACTGTCCACTCCCTGATGTTTCGCAGCCACGACTTTCTCTTTCGTCCAGCGCGCCTTTTTACTTCTACCTTGCCCATCATAATGAGTTGGAGTAGCGTATATCACTAGCGTAGACTCGGGGACTTCTGTCGCCCCCCAAACATCAGGACCCGAGGTGGCGGCGCGAAGTGTTCCACGCGCGCTACTTTTAGACGTCACGGGGGGAGTCCTACACCTCACTCCCCCCCCCCTGACGTGAGGAGGCCCACGGTGGTGGGCCAGCACCAATCGGGGGTTGCGGAAGCAGTATTAGTTCTCGCAGCCCCCGGTGTAGGTGTGAGACGGATCAGCCGGGTGGTTTTTAGTCAGTAAGAGTCTGACAGACCCCGTCGCCCGCCCCAGGGCGGCGGAAATCCATCAGGATTTTCCACTCGGAAAAAAAGCGTATATCTATCGTGTCGAAGCATCTGGCCGAGATAATCTATTTTGCGTTTCTTTATGGTGGGCAACAACTTTCGAGGCATTAGACCGCGCTGAAGGACGGTGTCAACTCTGACCTTTTGGGTCCAGCTTATGCGCAGCATACGACGGTAGCACCACATTTCAAAAGCCTGCAAGCGTCGTGTAGTGTCCTCTTTCAGAATCCATGCTTCGCAGCGGGACATGACGAACGACAGGCCATACGTAGTACATCAGTAATCTCACTCGGGGCTTTATGTGGAGTTTACGACAGCACAGAACTTTCTTCATTTTGTTAAAAGATGCTCGGGCAAGTTCTATCCGGGTCTTAATTTCTTGGTCGGACTCCCATGCTTCATTTACCTAAGCACCGAGATACTTATCCTGTCATACCCGCTCAAGTTGTTTGCCTGCCACCGATATGCTAGGACATAAGTCTTGGTTTCTAGAGACCACCATAAATATTGTCTTGCTGATGTTCATCGACAGACCGGCTTTCTCGCTGCACTCATTGACTTTATCTACAATGGTTTGCAAATCTTGTCCAGAGGCTGCAATGAGAACAGTGTCGTCCGCATAACGCAGGTTATTAACGACCTTGCCATTGATTTTCACTCCGGCTTCCAGACCTTCAAGAGCCTCCGACATCACTACCTCGGAATAGATATTGAAGAGCAACGGAGACACAGCCTTGCAGAGCTCCACGACAGATCTTGATTTCCTCGGTCTCCTCATTTTTAACTTTGATTGTAGCTACTTGCGTCTCGTACAGATTACGGATAATCCTGACGTCCTTGCCATCGAGTTCAATATCTGTTAATAGACCCAGGAGGTGCTGGTGCTTAACCCGGTCGAATGCCTGTTCGTAATCTATAAAGCACAGCAGTGCATATCTCTGCATTTTTTTACGAGGACGTTGAGGGCAAGAAGGGCTTCACGAATACCGACACCAGAGCGAAATCCGAATTGACTGTTTGTTCGTCACATTTCGGTCTTACCCTGTTCTGTATGATGTTTCTGTTGCTGTAAGAACACTTCGTCTGTACATACCTACGTTTTTTTTTTGGTGAGGGAAATTGAAGGTCCTAAGCTTTGTAAGTCTAAGGTCTAAGCGTTTTTTTTTTGTTTCCTGGTTGGAAAATCCTCATGCATGTTCGCCGCCCTGGGGTAGGCGACAGGGTCTGTCAGACACCTACTGACTAAAAACCACCCCGGTGTTCCATCTCGCACCTACACCGGGGTTGCGAGAACGAACACTGCTTCCGCAACCCCCGATTGGTGCTGGCCCACCACTGTGGGCCTCCTCGGCTGAATGATGCGAACGACTCCCCCCATGACGTCTAAGAGTGGCGCGTGTGGAACACTTCGCGCCGCCACCCCGGGTCCTGATGTTTGGGGGGCGACAGATGTCCCCGAGTGTGTCGCCCCTGGACCAGTTTAGGGTGGCTGAAAGAGGGCGTTATCCGACCTCCGCCGACGCCTGGTGCGCCTGCTGTGGGTCGGGTGAGAGGACGAGATCTCCTTCTCCCTGTCCACAGCCTCTGCGAGACGACTGTTTCGCAGAAGGAAACCACCGCATCCCAGGACTCATCACTGCCGACCATCGACTCGATTACGGCAGTGACAGCTCCCTGCCGGCCGAGATGAAGGCACGGCGCAGCTCCTCCGCGCGTGGCATACTCTGCCAGCGTATGCCGCTCTCGGCAGTTGATGCAGTAGTGCTACCCGGCGTCCAGCTCCATGTTTATGCGACACAGGTACTTTCCGAAGCAACCATGCCCCGAAAGTACCTGTGTAATCCGAAACATCAGGGAGCCCTGCCTTCTCCCGAGCCAGTCCACCAGTACCGGCCGGATCGCCTCGATGGTGGTGAGGCCTGCGGTAGGGCACGAAAGCCTGTCCCGCCATTCTGCCACCAGGACCTCTCGGAGCTGCGACCGACGCTGCTCGAGCTGACGCCGTGAGCCGGGTGGCGGCGCCCGCCGGAGACCATGAAACCATGGCCTCCGACTTGTTGAGCGCCACCTCCAGGCCTAGGCGACGTATGCGGCCCACCACCTGTGATACCGCAGCCGTCGCCAACAACGTTGTTTCCCTGTGCGAGCTCTCCCGGGCGGTGACCAGCGTGTCGTCCGCTTAACTCGTCAGATCTCCTCTCAGTCTGAGCTCGCCTCTCAGCACCCAGTGGTACGTCGTCTACGTTACGAAAAATCAAAGCATGGGAAAGAGCTTCAATGATTGAAGAACGTCTAACCGGACTGGCACTTCTCCACGTCCATAAAAACGTACCCATTGAAATAGATGAAGTGATAAAACATTTCGGCAGCAGACGTAAAAGAAAAATTGATTTCGTTATTTAATTAGGTATTTTTATGTTCAGTAGGTACTTATTAATAAAATACCTTCTTTTTAATTGTATCTAATATTATCAAAGTTTAATTAAAACTTCTTCTGACTTGACCACGACTATGTGACCCCCCCCTGGCGCCAAAGCTGGATCCGCCCTTGGTCAAGGTAGGGCCAAACATAAAGGTTGAAATATTTTGATTGAAATTCCACATTGAACAGTACCAAAGAACGAACATTTAACATTACCTATAATGGGTAGGGCACGTATTACCACAGTATTACTCAAACTACCACTCAGACCTCGACAAAACTAATAGAATAGTGAGAAAAATACTTCACTTTCACGAACAAATCAACGTTGCATTGCATAGTTTTGGTGGTTTGCATGTTCGAGTATGAGACTTTTGGTGATATTTTTTTTATTTTTTATTAATATTATATACTAGCTTTCCGCCCGCGGCTTCGCCCGCGTGGAGTTCGGTTATATCGCGCTTTTTAGATTTCCCTCGGGAATATCAATTTTTTCCGCGATAAAAGGTAGCCTATGTTCTTTCTCAGGGTCTAAAGATTGTCTGTGCCAAATTTCATTAAAATCGGTTGAGAGGTTTAAGCGGCAAAGCGTAACAGACAGACAGACAGACAGACAGACCGACAGACAGAGAGAGAGAGTCACTTTCGCATTTATAATATTAGTATGGATTTTATGGTATCTAGTTGTAATGTGCGTTGTTTTGTTTGTGCGGACTAAACTTATTTTATGGTATCTATGTAGTTGTAATGTGCGTTGTTCTGTTTGTGCGGACTAAAATTATTTTATGGTATCTAGTTGTAATGTGCGTTGTTTTGTTTGTGCGGACTAAAATTATTATAGGGTATCTAGTTGTAATGTGCGTTGTTTTGTTTGTGCGGACTAAAATTATTTTATGGTATCTAGTTGTAATGTGCGTTTTGTTTGTGCGGACTAAAATAATTTCTTTCTTTCTTCTTCTTTCTATAATAAAAATAATATCTATAGTACTTTACAAAGTAAGCAAATGTCATTGTATATGATTTTAACAATAGGCTCCGATTGATTGTAGCTCTGTGGACGAATATATATTAAGCCTATTGATTAACGGACTTATTTATGGCGCATAAAGACATTGACTTCATTAGGGGAAAGACTCTTTGTACATCGTACGGTTTCTTTAAGGTGTGTATGTACACATATGTCGTAGCCACATCGTAGATTTGCTCATTTCATGAAATGTTCGAGTTGTTCATGAAAAGGTCGCATTTCATGAAATGTTTGGCTGTCTGTTGACATCATGGTATGGTTACGTCTGTAACCATACACAGTAAACTCTGCTTGCGAGATGTAGAATTCGTGTGACGTCAATATGATGCGTTGTTCCCAAGTGGCTGTAGATACTGCTACACTAGACGCTAATAAATATTAAGTACTAGCTTTCCGCCCGCGGCTTCGCCCGCGTGGAGTTCGGTTATATCGCGCTTTTTAGATTTCCCTCGGGAACATCATTTTTTTCCGGGATAAAAGGTAGCCTATGTTCTTTCTTAGGGTCTAAAGATTGTCTGTGCCAAATTTCATCAGAATCGGTTGAGAGGTTTAAGCGGGAAAGCGTAACAGACAGACAGACAGACAGACAGACAGACCGACAGACAGACAGACAGAGTTACTTTCGCATTTATAATATTAGTATGGACTAGCTTTCCGCCCGCGGCTTCGCCCGCGTGGAGGTCGGTTATATCGCGCTTTTTAGGTTTCCCTCGGGAACATCAAATTTTTCCGGGATAAAAGGTAGCTTATGTTCTTTCTCGGGGTCTAAAGATTGTCTGTGCCAAATTTCATCAAAATCGGTTGAGAGGTTTAAGCGGGAAAGCGTAACAGACAGACAGACAGACAGACAGAGTTACTTTCATATTTATAACTAGCTTTCCGCCCGCGGCTTCGCCCGCATGGAGTTCGGTTATATCGCGCTTTTAGATTTCCCTCGGGAACATAATGTTTTTCCGGGATAAAAAGTAGCCTATGTTCTTTCTCAGGGTCTAAAGATTGTCTGTGCCAAATTTCATCAAAATCGGTTGAGAGGTTTAAGCGGGAAAGCGTAACAGACAGACAGACAGACAGAGTTACTTTCGCATTTATAATATTAGTATGGATACTAGCTTTCCGCCCGCGGCTTCGCCCGCGTGGAGTTCGGTTATATCGCGCTTTTTAGATTTCCCTCGGGAACATCAAATTTTTCCGGGATAAAAGGTAGCCTATGTTCTTTCTCAGGGTCGAAAGATTGTCTGTGCCTAATTTCATCAAAATCGGTTGAGAGGTTTAGGCGGGAAAGCGTAACAGACAGACAGACAGATAGACAGACAGACAGACAGAGTTACTTTCGCATTTATAATATTAGTATGGATTAGTATGGATGGATATGTGATAAACTCAGTTTCACATTTTTTGCAGATGTGCCAATATATTACTAGGTCAGTGATATAGTAATCCATACTAATATTATAAATGCGAAAGTAACTCTGTCTGTCTGTCTGTCTGTCTGTCTGTCCGTCTGTCTGTCTGTCTGTCTGTTACGCTTTCCCGCCTAAACCTCTCAACCGATTTTGATGAAATTTGGCACAGACAATCTTTGGACCCTGAGAAAAAACATAGGCTACCTTTTATCCCGGAAAAATTTGATATTCCCAAGGGAAATCTAAAAAGCGCGATATAACCGAACTCCACGCGGGCGAAGACGCGGGCTGAAAGCACACAATCTTTAGACCCTGAGAAAGGAAATAGGCTACCTTTTATCCCGAAAAAATTTGATGTTCCCGAGGGAAATCTAAAAAGCGCGATATAACCGAACTTTACGCGGGCGAAGCCGCGGGCGGAAAGCTAGTACTTAATATTTATTAGCGTCTAGTGTAGCAGTATCTACAGCCACTTGGGAACAACGCATCATATTGACGTCACACGAATTCTACATCTCGCAAGCAGAGTTTACTGTGTATGGTTACAGACGTAACCATACCATGATGTCAACAGACAGCCAAACATTTCATGAAATGCGACCTTTTCATGTAAAGAAAACCCCGTCCGAGCCATAAGGTTAGGTAAGCACATGACCAAATAAAATATGAAATTTTATTTCTGATAGACATCAGGGCCTGTAGCCAATGTAAACATCGCTTCGTAGCGAAGCGATATCGAATACCAAACCGACCAATGGCAGGAACGATTGACCATGTGATTTATCGCGTCGTGTGGTCAATCTTTTTTGTTATTGGTTGGTTTGGTATTCGATTTCGTTTCGCTACGAAGCGATGTTACATTGGCTACAGGCCCAGGGTACAGGAGAAGCGCTGCTACCCGCTTCCCTTGTGAGAGTTCCCTTAGTCGCCTCTTGCGACACCCACGGGAGGATATGGGATGGTACTATTCTAAGTCCGGCACCACACGGGGCGAAGTTGGATTTAATTCGGGGAAAAAAAAGATTATTTCAAAATTCATTAGTATTGTTACTATGATGATTAAATAAAATTTTATATTTTATTTGGTCATGTGCTTACCTAACCTTATGGCTCGGACGGGGTTTTCTTTACATAATGTATATTACTATATCACTGACCTAGTAATATATTGGCACAGCTGCAAAAAATGTGAAACTGAGTTTATTACATATCTATACTCTATACTAATATATAAAGCTGAAGAGTTTGTTTGTATGTTTGTTTGTTTGTTCGCACTAATCTCGGGAACTACTGGTTCGATTTGAAAAATTCTTTTTGCGTTGGTTGGTCCATTAATCCAGGAAGGCCTTAGGCTATATAACATCATGCTGCGACCAATAGGAGCGGTGCATAAATAACTCCACGCGAACGAAGTCGCTGGCGGCCGCTAGTACTTAATATTTAATAGCGTCTAGTGTAGCGGTTTCTACAGCCACTTGCGATCAACACGTCATATTGACGTCACATGAATTCTACATCTCGCAAGCAGAGTTTACTGTGCAATTAGCATACAGTATACAACTTTAAGCGTTGGGCAGGTGCCCGCCAGACTCAATACCTGTCTGGTCGGAGGATTCTCCCTTTTGTATGGAGTATGAGTAAAAAGTATGTATGAATAAGAAGGACAAGTCACAATAATTGTTGATCTTTACTTGACGCATCTTAAAAAATATTTAGTGGGCGTTGTAAAAAAGACGAATTAGTTTATTAGAGGCTATGTCATTTTCCCATTGCTTAGTTATAAAATTAGAAGTTTAATAAAATTATAAATAACTTACTGACTTATAATTTCCCTTATGATTTGAATTTAATAAATAGGTAAAATTGACTTAATATGGATTTACTAGATAAATTTCTTCTTTAAGAAATATCTCCAAAGTCGGGTTTACTACTACGCTCCTGAAAGCGGGAGGAAGTCCTGTAATGAAGGAACTGTCTGTCCTATTTTACAGCAGCAATCGAGAAGTATGACGAAAGAGCGTGGTCATTATTTAAGTTAGGTGAAAAGACCCTTTTAAAAAACTACAGACACATATCGCTTCATAGGCACGTATAGTTGTTTTTAACGGTCGTCACGATTCATTTAGCGTGAAGATTCGATAAGTTTCAACCAACGGAACAAGCCGGGTTACTGGTGCTAAATTCTACTAGGATTACATATACAAAACTAGGTTTCCGCCCGCGGCTTCGCCCGCGTAGAGTTCGGTTATATCGCGCTTTTTAGATTTCCCTCGGGAATATCAATTTTTTTTCGGGATAAAAGGTAGCCTATGTTCTTTCTCAGGGTCTAAAGATTGTCTTTGCCAAATTTCATCAAAATCGGTTGAGAGGTTTAAGCGGGAATGCGTAACAGACAGACAGACAGAGTTACTTTTGCATTTATAATATTAGTATGGACCTCGAATCCGTTGATCACTGCGTTTAGTTACTAGTATAGTCATGAATCTGCAAAGAAACGTAAATATACTCATAAATTAATTTGAAATATTTATAAAATCTTTGATCATTGTTTCTGTGAAATATGAAAAAAGTAGATGTGCCGATGTAATACTAAGTAAGCGATGTGTTCTAAAAATAAATTCTGAATACCGAATAATCAAATTCATGACATAATATCTGTCGAAGTGAAGCTTTTCCCTAACGTCTACTTAGGTTCTCAAAATTTTTTTTATTTCTGGAACTTCAATTCTGAATATCAATAATTTGAACTTCTCACCTTTCGCGTTGAAAGCTTTAACATTACTTATTAAATGTACCTAACTAAATCTTAGGTAAAATCTAATAATAGCTATCTAGCTATTATTTGATTTTAACACGGTCCTTTCGCATTAACTTTTGAGTGACGCGTGACGATTGGAAGTGCTATTAAATTCACTGAACTTAAAGAATTAACATTAATCACATTATCTTGAGACAGATCATATTATGAAATTACAGATTTTTAATTAAAATACTGGCTATTGTAATGTAAAAAATGTATTGGTTTGATTGATTTTATTTCGGATTCCAAATTCAAATTAATTTTATATTGTACTAGCTGTTGCCCGCGACTTCGTCCGCGTAGACTTCAGTTTACAGCGCGCGGTGATTTCCGTTTCCGGGGGAATGCCAAGATAAATGCCTACATTACTGCAAGGTTTCAAACATCCTCACACATTTTCGTTTTTATATTATTAGTAGGATTATAAAGATACATAAGGTCTATAGCAACGTTAATTTTACACAAGACAAAGACAAAGTATATTACATTTTCTCTTACTCTCGTAGCCCACAACTGCAAACCAAATGAGCCCTGCCTTTGTCCGAGTTTGAGTAGCACAGACTCCATTAAATATCTTGGCGTCCAGATTGACTATAGACTAAAGTTTCACCAACATATCGAATCACTCTCATCCAGATTACGTAAGCTCATCTTCATTTTCAAAAACCTAAGCCATATTGCGGACATATTAGTGATAAAAATGGTATACCAGGCTCTATGTCAATCAATAACAACTTACTGCATACTTTGTTGGGGTGGTGCTGCAAAGACATCACTTATAAAATTAGAAAGAGCGCAACGCTTGATACTAAAGGTTAGATGGCGTCTCCCCTTCCTATACCCGACGTCCGAACTTTATTCTACTTGTAGAATATTAACAGTCCGACAACAGTTCATTCTGAGCGTAACAATGAGATCTCATTCACTAACTCCTTATGAGCCACACAAGCTGGCCGACAAGCGTCGCAAACACAATGTCTGTCCCACCAGTTCCTTTACCACACTACTCGCATTTAGCAGTTTCTGTTATCTTGGAGGTCTTGTTTATAACAAAATAAACAAAATCCTAAATATTTACCCTAAACCTAAAAAGGAATGTAAAATTATCGTTACCAATTGGCTCCTTCAACAAGATTATGAAAATACTGAAATCATAATAAAACCTTAAGTAAAACTCCAATTAACGTACACCACATGCACACACAAACACACACACACGCACACACCAACACACCCTCTAACGCCCCTTACACGCCAACACACACGCACACACACACCCTCAAACGCCAACACACACACACAGACACCCCCCCCACACACACCCCCGCACACACACACACAACACTCACAACATACTACACAACATAGTTTAAGTTTTATAAAAATTGTCTTCACTTCAATGTAGTTGTTAACAATTAAACTTAACACGTGATATGCAGGACTGCACGTACCATACGCTAGCTCACTACGAGGCGGCGAGAGCCTGGTGATCTGTACTACAGGTTTTTTCTGAAACCTACTTCAGAGACCAGCTCTCATAAAGGACTTGTAAATATTTAAACTGTTAGCTTTAAGTAAAATTGTAACTACCTACCTTTGTGGAGAAATAAATAAAAATTTCTTATTTTTATATTTTACTAGCTTTCCGCCCGCGGCTTCGCCCGCGTAGAGTTCGGTTATATCGCGCTTTTTAGGTTTCCCTCGGGAACATCAACTTTTTCCGGGATAAAATGTAGCCTATGTTCTTTCTCGGGGTCTAAAGATTGTCTGTGCCAAATTTCATCAAAATCGGTTGAGAGGTTTAAGCGGGAAAGCGTAACAGACAGACAGACAGACAGACAGACAGACAGACAGACAGACAGACAGACAGACAGACAGAGTTACTTTCGCATTTATAATATTAGTATGGATTTTTATACTATTTTTTTATTACAAACTAATGTTATTGTTGTGTTGATGTTGTGTTGTGTATTCTAATGTTATACAAAGCACAGGTCCGTTCGTGTGTGGAGTACTGCAGCCACATTTGGGCTGGTGCTGCCAAGTGTCACCTGGCCACTTTGGATTCAGTGGAGAGACGTGCAAAGAGGCTGATTTGTGACCCTGATCTAACTCGAGTTGGTCTCCAAAGCCTAGAGCACAGGCGTAGAGTAGCCAGCCTTTCGGTGTTCTATAGGATGCATTTCGGGGAGTGTGCGAGGGAGTTGCATGATTTAATTCCCCCATCTCCGTTCCACCAGCGGACGACCCGTCGTACGGCTGGTTTCCACCCTTACGTTGTTAACACCATTACGATCCGGACAAAGCGCTTCGCCTCCTCCTTTATACCGCGTACATCGAGGGACTGGAACAATTTGCCCGCGGCGGTGTTTCCGTCGGACTACAATTTGAGTGTCTTCAAAGCTAGAGTGAATAGGCTCTTAATAAACTAGTGCGCTTTACCATCAACGATTGCGTCACTGCTTACCATCAGGCAGGATTGCGGTCAAGCGCTGGTTTATAATTTATAAAAAAAAAAAAAAAAAACTTCGTCATGGCACCAAAGCAGCACATACATTACACAATATTAACGACGTATATTGCATGTAAACACATGGTCCGATTTTGGTTTTGATCTATAAAGTAATATCCCATTTTTCTAAATTTTTTAATGTTTGTGTACAATGTGCCCCATGACGGGCCTTTCAAAAGTCGAAAGTCGATAACGACATCTCTAACCATTTTGGAACTAAGTGATACATCGATGCTGTTTCAATAATTCAAAATGGAAAGATAAAAAACATCGGAAGTTGAGTACCGTATAAACTTACTAAACAACAACAAAATCGCGTCAATGCACCATGAGTTACGAAAGTAAACTCTCCGTCATTTGTGGTTGGTGACGAAGAGTTTCTGTTCGTTAAATGTATAAGGAAATTCGGTGGGGCAAAGTCAGTCGCCTACGAACTTCAGCAACATCTAATGCTCATTTTTATTAGGAGTTTGGATAACTTTTTATCGGTTTACCCTATTACGATTCATGAGACTCAGTTCGCTGACAGACAGACCGACGACAGACGGATAGACAAAGAAGGTTTTGTACTTAATAGGGTCTTATGGGCACTCTTTAGATACGGATCCCTAAAACTGTGAAGAACTTCTTTTGTTGAGTCTTTGATGGCGTCCCGGCGTTTGATGGTGTCGGCGGAAAATACCGAGAAACCATTTTACTTTGAGAGATATACAATATGTAAAGAAAACCCTGTCCGATCCGTGAAGGTATTGTTAGGTATCTATAACGGATTCTACTAATGGATACAAAGCCGAGCTAAACTTAAAAAAAAATTTTTTTTTTTTTTTTTATTAGTTATAAACTAGTGCTTGACTGCAATCTCGCCTGATGGTAAACAGTGATGCAATCGTTGATGGTAAAGCGCACTAGTTATTAAGCCTATTCACTCAAAAAACTGAGTGAATAGGAAGACGGCAGTTGAGCGAGGTGATGCAATGTTTAACCCAACAACACGACCAACGATGCTGCGCCAGAGGAAAAAAAAATCCCCCTAAAAAATAAATATTAATAAAGAGGTAACTTAATACATGTGCGGTAGGCAACCCTCCCGCGGGCGACGGGGGGCAAGGCACGAGGCACGTGGTGGCATCGCTTATAATAATAGACTTAAATGGTGTTGTCACTTTTAAAAATTACCAAATTTCGGGGAAGTTGGAATCAATTCTTTTTTTTTTTATAAATTATAAACTAGCGCTTGACCGCAATCCCGCCTGATGGTACGCAGCGCACTAGTTTATTATGAGCCTATTCACTCTAGCCTTGAAGACACTCAAATTATAGTCCGACGGAAACGCCGCCGCTGGCAAATTGTTCCAGTCCCGCGATGTACGCGGTATAAAGGAGGAGGCAACAACCATAGAATAAAGAAGGGAAGTAGGTTATCTGCGACCCAATCCGCGATTTAATTGCCTACTGTCTTAGGGTTGACGACTGTCCGCGCTTCGTCGGTTACGGTTGTCGCCCAAACCGCTAACAAATATTTATAGACTAAGAGCTTATGTTTCAATTATTTGCTTAGTATTTAGTTTACATATACTAGTCAGTTTTTTTTTTGTAATTTTTATTTTTAGTTTTGTACACATAAAGAACCATATTTACTTTTATTTTTAATTAATACAAATATAAATAATACAAACATAACATCTATTGAATCACACATTTAATACAAAATTACAAATTAGCTACAGAAAAATACCTACTTTCTTCGGTTTCGACTATTACGAAACGCGCTGTTATTAAACTTTAATGTGTAATATATCCGTATCCTTGTAAATAACTTTTAGAAATATAATTTGAAAAATATAAGTATTTTATTTGTTCATAAATAGACATACCAACTTTGCAGTTTATGTGATCATTTTTTAAAAGCTAATGTGCCGAAAAGCCGTGACGCGCGAACCTCGTTCCGTGCTAGCCGCGACTAGCGCAGTTATAGGCACTCTAATATTGTGTTTAGGTGTGCGTGCGGCGACGCATAGATACTATGGCGCAAACATACAAGCCGCGCGCGGTCCGTTTGTATGAAGATAACGTACTTCCCTCTCTTTATTCTATGGCGAAACGCTTCGTCCGGATCGTAGTGGTGTTAACAACGTATTAATTCGCGGGAATAAAGATTATTTCAAAATTCATTAGTATTGTTACTATGATGATTACGTAAAATTTTATATCATATTTGGTCATGTTTTACCTAACCTTTATTATCCTTACGGGTCGGACAGGGTTTTCTTTACATATAGTATACTAGCTTTCCGCCCGCGGCTTCGCCAAATTTCAACAAAATCGGTTCAGAGGTTTAAGCGGGAAAGCGTAACAGACAGACAGACAGACAGACAGACAGAGTTACTTTCGCATTTATAATACCTACTAGCTTTCCGCCCGCGGCTTCGCCCGCGTAAATTTCGGTTATATCGCGCTTTTTAGATTTCCCTCGGGAACATCAAATTTTTCCGGGATAAAAGGTAGCCTATTTCCTTTCTCAGGGTCTAAAGATTGTGTGCTTTCCGCCCGCGTCTTCGCCCGCGTGGTGTTCGGTTATATCGCGCTTTTTATATTTCCCTCGGGAATATCAAATTTTTCCGGGATAACAGGTAGCCTATGTTTTTTCTCAGGGTCCAAAGATTGTCTGTGCCAAATTTCATCAAAATCGGTTGAGAGGTTTAGGCGGGAAAGCGTAACAGACAGACAGAGTTACTTTCGCATTTATAATATTAGTATGGATTTTGATAGTTTTCCCCTTTTTACTTAGACACAAGTACCTAATTTCCGTTTTCTTATACTAGGAATTTATTCTGTATCGTGGGTGCGTTTACAAACATATAAACTCACATACTTATACAGCCAGACTCGGAACATCTAATTGTAGGTCATACAAATATTTGTTCCGTGCGGGAATCGAACCCGCGATACGCAGCGTTATAGTCGATCGCTCAGCCATTGCACCAATCGTGTTGGCAAAGAATGATTTATGTTAAATAGCTTTTTGTTTGAAAGATTTTCAGTGTGATTCAGTGTAGGTCAAACCTAAGTTATAAGGCTTTGAAGTGCTCCATAGATCTGCCGTCTTTTAAATAGAAGTAACCTAAGAAATGTTTTAATTATATCTTTACCAGAAACAAATTAACAAATTTGAAATTAGAACTAGAAGCACAAACTGGAACGTTGTCCTGAAGTAACGACTCTGCAGCAGTGGGTGATGAGTTGATTAACATTGTTGATGAGTCTTGTCCATATTATATTATGGACAAGACGTCATGTTAAAGAATATTGCTTTTAGATCAACGCGTGTTATTTTTACGCCACAAATACGACCTTCGTTTTGGCACGATTTAAAGGTTTTTCCGTCGTGAATATTGTCTCATAATGAAAGTCTAAATATTCCCGTGTAAAACGTAACCTCTCCTCTTTCTGCCGTTGTGTTAAAAACTATTTTTTGCTGGCGTTCGTTGATGCAGACCTTCGGCATGTAGTGTGCGTAATGATGTGCTGAACTCGTTGGCAAAACGTCTTGTTGGAATGTAACCGTTCATCTCATATTCAGCTACGATATAACGACGTTGAGACTGACTAATAAGGGGTGGCACACTTTAAACTACCTTCGTCCTCAAACCTCTTGACCCAAAGACTTGCGGTATTTCTCTAAAACAATAACAATTTTATTACCCACTTGCAACAAGCGATTGGTTTGCACCTTATCCAAATAATAATAAAAACAACTTACAGAAAAGCCGGTTTCATATGATATTTGAGATGTACTGAGTCCATTCGTACTTACATAGGGCCACAATATTTGCCTTAGCTTCGACACTAATATTAGCCTGCATATTGATTAAAAAAGTAATACCGAGGGTCATTTGAAAAGTTCTTATCCTAACATACTTAATGAAACCACATGATTTTGAATTTATTTTTATTCATAAACATACTCTCCTCTGAGTTCAAAACACTTTTTCCATCGACCCGGTAAGGCATCGATACCCGTTTTAAAAAAATCTTCGTCTAACTCCTCAAAATAAGCGTCCGCAGTGGCCATGACCTCTTCATTTTTAAAAAAATGTTTGTCACCTAAAAATTTTTTTAGCTTTGGGTACAGATAAAAAGCGGACGGTGCTAAATTCGGTGAATATGGGTGATAAGGTCATAAGGACATTGATGGATTTCTGCCTTGGATTGCACAGAGGTATTAACGCGCACATTGTCCTGATGAAACAAGACTTTTCTTCTCAATAAACCTGGAGGTTTTTCGTTGATTTTTTCTCTCAAACGACGCAAGAAGGTGCAATAGTAAACGGAGTTTATTGTTTCGCTCTTTTTTTAAATAATCTACGAAAATTATACCCTTTGCATCCCAAAAAACGGATGCCATGACTTTGCCGACCGATAAAACCACCTTTGCCTTCTTTGGGGTGGGCGATCCAGCTCTTTTCCATTGTTTTGACTGTTCTTTTGTCTCGGATGTATTGTGGTGAACACAGGTTTCATCTATCGATATAAATCTTTAAACAAATTTTATTGGGTCAGCTTCATATAACTCTAAACAGTCGCGAGAAGTTGTGAGTCGGTTGCGTTTTTGTACCACTGAAAGCAGTCGCGGTACCCACCGCGCAGACACCTTAGAGAATCCAAGTTCAGTAGTAATTATATGATGTGTTCGCTCATATGAGATCTCTACAGTGTTAGCTATCTCCTCGATAGTCAATCTTCGGGTAGATAAAATTAAATCACAGATTTTTTCTTTGTTTTGATCAGTGGAAGCAGTCGAAGGCCGGCCACTACGGGGCTCATCTTGAATGGTCTCACGACCACGTTTAAACTCTGCCACCCAGTTTTTAACAGTCGCAAACGAAGGAGCGAACTCACGCAGCGTAGCAGATATGTCTTCATGTGTAGCTTTTAGAGTTAAACCTTTCCAATTCAGGTATTTTATCACTGCACGATGTTCCATTTTATCCATTTTCAAAAATAGCTCCTACTTGACTTACGGTATAACGTGTAAATGAACAATGAGTTACTGTGAATAAACTAAACTATGCATAATTGTTGCTAAATAATGTAGCTACAAAATGAGGGTAGTTATAAAAAAAAAACAATGACTGAAACCATATTAGGCTAAGAACTTTTCAAATGACTCAGGTAATAACACCAACTCGTAACTATATGTTCAGCAACCAACAACAGATAATATTATTTGAGATATATTGCAGCTAATAGGTAGTGGAATATTTTATGTGAACTAGTGATCCACTTTGTTTCAAATCTACCCTCATCTTTTTATAATAACTCTAATGTAGAAAAAATCTTATAAGAAAGTATCATCGTTAAGTTGCGGATCGGTATTTTTACATATTTTTGTTGTCAGCATTCATAACTCACCAATAAACATTTAAAAAAAGAATTGTTAATTATTAGATTTGAACTCTTTTAAATGCTTATCACGGTCTAAATCGCTTAGCTATCGAGACACTTATGGAGAGCGTTGAAATTAGTAGTACCTAACAATCATAAGCGGGCAGCAAGTTGTCAAAGTGTATGAATGTGTGTGACTTTATTATAGAAGAAGGTCGCAACTACAACTAGTATTGCTTGGCCATAGTTTTGTGAGATTGTAATTCGACTTTTGGTCGTGATAGTACGTTGGTCAATAAGAGAAGATAAGCCAGCCTGTCGGTGTTCTATAAGACGCATTTTGGAGAGTGTGAGCGGAAATTGCGTGATTTATTTCCCCCATCCCCGTCCCATCATCGGGCGACCCGTCGTACGGGGAGAATCCACCCTTGGGTTGTTGCCACCACTAAGATCCGGATGAAGCGTTTCGTTTTATATTGCGTACAACGAGGGAACTGGAACAATTTGCCAGCAGCAGTGTTTTCGTCGTAGTGAATAGACTACAATTTGAGTCTTCAAGGCTAGAGCCTTGCAGCTCACCGCCCGGTAAGGACCGGCACCCTAATTGTAACAACACGTGTGTTTAAGTTGTGTCAGTTGAAATCATTTTGAAGCTTACTGCAATTCTATTGGTCCCTTTGTTAAAAAATGTGTTTGCTCAACAACGTAAATAACGCAATGAATGTTGTCGAACTGTCAAAACGAAACCCATTGCTACTGATAATGTGTTACGTAGCCGTAAGCCATACGGAGGACGGGTCTGAGCAGTTGTGTTGCGATGTGTGCCGAGTACGATGCGTCAAATGTTGTTGTGTCGGGAGTTTGGTCGTGGAGGGTCTCCACATCAATCTCCGTCTGGCGCAGCATCGTTGGTCATGTTGTTGGGTTTAATATTGCACCACCTCGCTCAACTGTCGTCTTCTTCCTATTGACTACGATTTTTTAATGAATGGGCTTAATAAACTAGCGCGCTTTGCCATCAACGATTGCATCACTGCTTACCATCAGGCGGGATTTCAGTCAAGCGCTAGTTTATAATTATAAAAAAAAAACGTAATTACCCTGCAGGCCCGAGTCGACGGCGCGTCGTTTTTCACGTGCACCTCAAAGAGAGTCAGCACATCGTGACGGGATCCACGAAGACCGATGCCTCCTGAGTCAGGGTTGCAGGTTGTTTAAAAAAGAAACCGTGGCCGTGGCGCACAGGAATGTTAAGAAACACGGGTGGGTTTTAGTCAGTAAAAGTCTGACACGCCCTTGCGCTCCGTCCAGAGTGGGAGAGGTCATTATTTGATGATTTCCCATCTTGAAAAAAGGGCTAGAGCCTTGAAAACTTAAATGTTGTAGTCTATTCACTCTAGTAAATAGGCTCTTAAGGTGTATACCTAGTAGACTTAATGACCTTGTGAATGTGGACGGAGCTAAACGCCGTACTCCCGAATTCGAAAAATGTACGCGGCGGCGCGCTATACTAAAACGCCAATAAAAAAATAATGCAGAGGCGCAGACATTCCTCACGAAGGTCGCCATTTTTTCTTACTATTCCAGAAGGGGATACGAGTGTAAAATTGATATGTTTTGTATAGGGTAGATGTTACGTATATATTTTTTTCACTACTTATTTTCATATTCCTAAGAAACCTTTGATCTCCCAATTCAGGAAGCAAACATTCCAAATAAAATGTTACTAGTTTTGTTTCTATTCAGTCTTAATTTTTTTTTTCGCCGTTCCAAATCGCAAACAAATATTGGCCCCGATTCCCTTGTTCGCAAACTAAACTAAATTTCTTTCTATTTTATCAAGAAAACGATAGAAAATAAAATGTTAGTATAGACCTGTCAAATTAGTCCGTGTCTGACATAAATTCACGTATTTTTGGTCGCCATGTTTATAATCGCGTCTAAACTATATAGAATATGTAAAGAAAACCCTGTCCGACCCATAAGGATAATAAAGGTTAGGTAAACACATGACTAAATATGATATAAAATTTTACATAATAATCATAGTAACAATACTAATGAATTTTGAAATAATCCTTTTTTTCCGCGAATTAATTCCAATTTCCCCGAAATTTGGTAATTTTTAAAAAAGTGACAACACCGGTATTATTATAAGCGAATAGCGACGCGACCACGTCACAGGTGCCGCGTGCCCTGCCCCCCGCCGCCCGCGGAAGGGGTTGCTAACCGCACATGTATTAAGTTACCTCTTTTTGCGAAATAATATTTATTTTTTTAGGGGGATTTTTCTTTTTAAGTTTAGCTTGTCTTTGTGGGCATTAGTAGAATCAGTTATCGATACCTAACAACAGACAGGGTGTTCTTTACATATTGTATCTACGTCTATAGAGTATCTTAATTAAACAGGATGAAACTATCGTGTTATTTTCTATCCTTTTCATAATTAATCAATTAGAAAGAAAAAGATGCACTTAACTCAAAATTAGTTTAGTTTGTGAACAAAAGAATCGACGCCATTTTCTTTTAATTGCAAATAAGTGAAAATGTTTATTTAAAATAATATTAAATAAGACTCGCATTTGGTACTATGATAAATGATAGTACCAAATATGTTATATATTATTATAAATGCGTATGTAAAATTACTTATGATTATTTCATTGCTAAATTTCTTTTTAACTTTCATCTTTCTTGACTTGCTTTTTTTAAGTAAAAATGCCTAAATTTTTATTTATTTACATACTCATTATTTACACAAAAAACAAAATAGTATTTAGAAATGAAAACGTTAATATAGCGCCCACGCACACTAAATGGGCTCTCTGCAACGAGCTTGTCTGGAAACGCACAGACAATTTTTCCGCTCACATTTGCAATCACACAGACCAACACGCGCATCAAGCCGGAGCAGAGCAGAGATCGACAAAACCTCCCTTCTGATTGCTAACGCACGACTGCTGCCCGCGCCCGCGCATATCCTTCTGTCTCAAAATATTGACATTTTCTTGGCCAATGTTAATGGATTTAAAAAGCAGTTACGTATTTGTAGTACCTATAACCACAATTTTTTCATTGTAGAAATTTTAACAAACGTTAAAGCCGTTAAGAAGTAATAACGAATATTAGCCCAGACAAAATATATTTTTGGCAAATTTCAAAACGGAATAACTTTCACGTCTCTTATTCTCAAACAATAAACTTTGCAATCGTCACCTTTGATTTAATAAATTAGATTACACAAATTGAGATTAAATTGTGTACAATAACACGCAGACACCACATCACCGTGTGGTTTACAGTCAAAGTTGAAAACCGTAGAACCAGTGTGGTTGTGGAGGAGTGTGATAAGCGCCTTAGACAATTTCTGATGTTTTGCTATTGTTACGAGCTAGGGGTACTTAAACGCCGGTTAAGGGTTACGAAGTTTATTGGCAACGAAGGTACAGTCGATTGTAGGCAATGACAAGTAGAATGTAGCTTATGTCACACCGAAGTCTTCTCTTACGTCCACGAAGTCCGTGTTGTAAACACACAATAACGCTACAGATGTTTCTTCACGTAGTACTTACAGTTCTCGTTACAGTTGTCGCGGTAGGTATTCTCAATTATCGCTTCTTGTCTGTCGCTGTTTTCGTATCGCTAGTCGAGTGTAGACTGACTCTCCGCCGGCGTCACGGTGCTTTATATAGTCCAGCTGATCGAACATTCCAGATTCCTCTAGACGTAATAATAATAGCACATAACTTCGAGGTCACTCGGAAGTACCTACGGTAATTTCCGGAAACGGGTTTCTAGAAATTTCGATGTCGACACTTTGTTGACAAAACTGTTGAGACCTGTACCATTCGATAGGCCGTCCTGAGTCTAGTAATGCGTTTTATTATTATACCTAGAAAATGTCTAGATCTGGAGGAATAGGGCTCAACAGTGACACACTGCATGTCACGCGATATTGAACCTTATGCCGTCGACATAAGGTCCATTTGTAACATTGCCCCCTTCTTAGTCATGCTCGTCCCGAGCATGATTTGATCCATAATAGCGAGCTAGGCGGTCTACGTGTACGATTTTCAGCTTCCCTCTAGGTCCTTTCTTAATCCGGTAGGTGACATCGTTTATTCTGGTTACTATCGTGTACGGACCCTCCCATTTGGCTTGAAATTTCGGACTCTTTCCTTTTCTTCTAATGGGATTATGCAACCATACCAAAGTTCCCTCTTCGAATCCGGGCACGTTAGCTTTGCGGTCGTATCGGATCTTCATTTTCTCACTGGTTTTCAGACCATTCTCTCTCACTAGCTCATGTATTCCATCTAATTTACGCCGCAGGTCGGCCACATAGTCGACGGCTAGGATAGGAGTATCGGGAGGTGTTCCGGTTAGTGCATCTATGGGTAGTCTAATTTCTCGGCCGAAGTTGACTTTCGCCGGTGTGCAATTTGTGCTATCATGTGTTGCTGAGCGGTATGACATTAAAAAGAGTGGAATGTATTGGTCCCAATCCCTTTGGTGTTCTTCCACTACTTTGGCCAAATGATTCTCCAACGTCTGATTGAATCTTTCGACCATTCCATCTGACTGTGGGTGATACGGTGTTGTACGAGTCTTATGTATCCCGAGTAGTTGGCAAACCTCTTGAAATAGTGAAGACTCGAAGTTTCTACCCTGGTCAGAGTGTAACTCCAAGGGAACGCCAAATCGACAGAACACCTCGTGAACTAGTTTTTTGGCGACTGTATGAGCTTCCTGGTTAGATACTGCAAAAGCTTCTGGCCATTTGCTGAAATAGTCTTGCATGACGATGATATACCTATTCCCTTCTTCAGTAACAGGGAATGGCCCAGCTATATCGACAGCAACTCTTTCCCATGGTGCACCTACATTGTACACTTTAAGTCGACCTCTGGCCCTTGTTTGCGGTCCCTTTACTGAGGAGCAGGCTACACATTTTCTACACCAGTCCTCTACGTCTTCGCGGCAATGCACCCAATAGAATCTTTTTCTCACCTTTTCCAGGGTTTTCTTTACTCCAAGATGTCCTCCGGATACTCCGTCGTGCACCTGTCTTAGCACTGACGCGACTTTATCGCAGGGGACAACTATCTGTAAGGTGACCTCCTGTCCACTGGGTGATTCCCATTTCCTCTTGAGAACTCCATTATCAATTATCAGGCTGTCCCACTGAGCCCAGTAACTTTTTACTGTTGGGCTAAGCGCTGATATTTCACTCCAAGCGGGCCTCTGGCCACGTTGTTTCCATTCGATTACTGTCTTCAAGTCACTATCTTCCCTTTGTGCGTCTTCCAATGATTGATTATCCCAGTCTTCGTCCAAAGCGTTCACCTGGATAATCCTTACGTTCTCTTTCTTTCCTGTTTGGCACAATGTCGGCAAGATTTTTCGCAAGGTCGTCTAGACAAAGCATCAGCATTATTGTGTGACTTGCCTTTTCGATGTTCAGTGACAAAGTCAAATTCTTGCAGCTGCTCTATCCACCTTGCTACTTGTCCTTCCGGGTCTTTGAACTGAAGGAGCCACTGTAAGGCAGCGTGATCGGTACGAAGTGTAAACTGCCTCCCAATCAAATATTTCTTGAAGTGTTGTAAGGTCTTAACAACGGCTAGAAGTTCTCGGCGGGTAACACAATAATTTCTTTCTGGCTTGGAAAGGCATTTGCTGAAATATGCGATAACGACCTGCCTATCTCCTTGTGTTTGAGAGAGAACTCCTCCAATACCAACATTGCTGGCATCTGTGTCTACCAAAAATCGGCCTTCCCTACTAGGGTAGCCTAATACAGGAGCCTCACACAAGTGAGTTTTCAGTAGAGCAAATGCCTGTTCGCAGTCAGAGTTCCATTCAAATAGACACTTTTCCTCTGTTAAACGATGCAACGGTTTCGCTAACTCTGAGAAGTTCTTCACAAACCGACGGTAATATGCACACAGACCCAAGAAAGAGCGTACCTCAGTTTTATTACGAGGGGTAGGCCACTTCGACACGGCTTTTATTTTTTCAGGGTCTGTTCGAATTCCTTTGCGCGAAATAATGTGTCCCAAGTATCCAACTTCTTTCTGGAATAGTGTACACTTACTAGGACTGAGTTTTAAATTTGCTTCACGCAGTTTCTGGAACACTTTCTCCAAATTGCGTAGGTGCTCTGCGAAGTTTCGTCCCATAATGATGATGTCATCCAAATAGACCAGGCATGCATCACCAAGCAACCCCACCAAGATGCGCTCCATTAGGCGCTCAAATGTAGCTGGAGCATTGCACAGTCCAAAAGGCATGACATTGAATTGCCAGAGACCGTTTCCAGGACCAGTGGTGAAAGCGGTCTTTTCTTTATCCTGCTGACAGATTTCCACTTGCCAATATCCACTTTTGAGGTCAACTGTGGAGAACCATTTCATGCCACTTAGCAAGTCCAAAGTGTCATCTATACGTGGCAGAGGATAACTATCCTTTTTCGTGGCATCGTTCAACATCCTGTAGTCAACGCAAAACCTTGTACTGCCATCCTTTTTCTTAACTAGGACAACTGGAGATGACCAAGGGCTGGTAGACGCTTCGATAATCCGATTTTTCTCCATATCTCTTAACATTTCCGACACTTCCTGTTCTCTTGCAAAGGGGATACGACGTGGTCTCTGTCTTATCGGCTGTGTATCGCCCGTATCTATATGGTGTTTGACGAGCCCGGTCCTTCCCACGTCACTGTCGGTCTTAGAGAAGATGTCATGGAAGTTATGCAACAGTTGCTTAACTTTGTGACTTTCGAACTTGTTTAAATTGCCCTTACAATTTTCGAGTAGTGTCGATACATGTTCCTGCCACTTCTTATCACGTTCCTTTTCGTGCGCCTCTGTTTTTTGCAATGATGATACATGGTCGCACACACCCACGATGCAATTCTTTTCAAGAATTATTTCCTTGTTACTAACGTTGATAATGCGTACTTTTGGTTTATCGGAAATCATCATCAGTGTCCTTGCTGTTATCCGGTCTGGGTGATCTCCAGAATCTTCTATTATAATGCAACGTTTACGGCATCCTATTGGTGATAATCTAATATCTACTAAGGTTTCTGATCTTGGTGGTAATACCGTTCTCCTTAAACAGTACACTGACCCTTGTTTTCCACCTTGAAGAAATACTTCTTGTTCTGGGAAACTCAATACTCCTTTTGCTACATTAAGGATGCACTGTTGTTTCTTCAAAGACTCCAGTCCTATTATGCAATCATCTGTAATATTCGCTACTAAAACAGGGTGCGTAAATGTCTTATCACCCATTTTCAAGGTCACATTCGTTTCACCAAGGACGAGTACTGGTTGGCCGGTGGCGGTTTGTAATCGGCATTGTGAAAACCCTCTTTTCCATGCTATGGTCCGAGGAAATAGCTCCGGTCGTGCAATAGTTCTTGATGCACCAGTATCCAACGTGAAACTGCATGACTTACCATTCAGTTCTCCTTCTATAATAAGACTGTTTCCATCGCCCACTTGTGATACTGTTATAATGGGGGCTTTAGGTCGACCAGCCAGTACTCGCCCCATAGCCCTGGCTGTTCTTAGTTTAAATCCTCGGCTTCCACCTGTGTCCCAGAAGTACTTCTTCCCTTAGAATTCCTGGGACAATTGATCCGAATATGACCCTTTTCGCCGCACTCATAGCAGGTTGGTCCTTGCCGAGTTTTTATTATTGGGGTTACCTCGCGTATGCGGTGCTGTTGTCGGCCGTCTTGGCGTACTGCTTCCACCTCCAGAGCGTGTGTCAAGGCTGCCTTCAGAGTCTGATGGTGACCCAGACGAACTGCAGCCCTGACTTCTGCATCTCGGATTCCATCAGTAAAAGCTTGCACCGTAGTAGCATCAATTAAGCCCGGTGTTGATGCATACGCCCTCCGAACAACACGTTCTATTTCCGTTGCCCATTGTTGCAAACCCTCACTGCTCTTCTGTGTGCGGTCGCGGAGTTGAGCCCTGTAAACATGTTCGAGGTGTTTTTCCCCGTATCTAGACTCCAACGCTTCTAGCAGACAGGCTAGGGTATTGCAATCGCCGGAAATATTTTCGAGAATTTGTACCGCATCACCACGCAGAGCAAGCGTAAGAGCGGTTACCGCTTGATCGTCGTCCCAATTGTTGCCTTTTGCGACTTTTTCAAACTGTAGACGGAAGGCCACCCATGACGTTGTTCCATCAAAATGAGGTACTTGGAACGTGGGCAAAGCACTAGGTATCACCCCTTTGATGCCTCCTTTCTGTACCTTATCATGGAGGAATTTTATTTCTTTCTCACACTCCATGATGGTGCTGTCCAGTGTCTCGAAACGCGCATCATGTTTGTCTATACGAGCGTCCTGTTTGTCTATACGCGTATCTTGGTGGTCCATACGCGCTTCATGTTTGTCTATGCGCGTATCTTGCTGGTCCATACGTGCATCTTGTTGTGTTGCTTTTATTTTGAGCTCGTTGACCTCTTCTTTAGTTTTTTCCCACTTTCCGTTTAGTTCCAATACTAGTTGCTGGGATTTTGCCTGGGATTCTGCTACATTTTTAATTTGTGCCTGGGTTTCTGCCTGGGATTGTTTTATTTGAGCCTGGGTTTCTGCCTGGGATCTGTCTATTTTTGCCTGGGATTTTGCTTGGGATTCTGCAACACTTTTGATTTGTGCCTGGATTTCTGCCTGGGATTTTGCCTGGGATTCTGCCATACCTTTAATTTGCATCGTTAATTGAGCCAGCAACGCCGATAAATCGCATCCACTGCTTCCGGGAATAGTAGTGGTAGTAGGCGCGCTAATAGGTGTTACGACGGCCGCTTCTGTTTCGGGTGCAGGGACACCAAGCGATTCTTCCTCTTGACGCGCCAAATCCATCGCTGCTTGTCGTCGCGTGCGAACTCCTTCGTCTTCCCTTGGCGTGACCGGCATCCCACTTCTGACACCAATTGTTACGAGCTAGGGGTACTTAAACGCCGGTTAAGGGTTACGAAGTTTATTGGCAACGAAGGTACAGTCGATTGTAGGCAATGACAAGTAGAATGTAGCTGATGTCACACCGAAGTCTTCTCTTACGTCCACGAAGTCCGTGTTGTAAACACACAATAACGCTACAGATGTTTCTTCACGTAGTACTTACAGTTCTCGTTACAGTTGTCGCGGTAGGTATTCTCAATTATCGCTTCTTAACTGTCGCTGTTTTCGTATCGCTAGTCGAGTGTAGACTGACTCTGTGCCGGCGTCACGGTGCTTTATATAGTCCAGCTGATCGAACATTCCAGATTCCTCTAGACGTAATAATAATAGCACATAACTTCGAGGTCACTCGGAAGTACCTACGGTAATTCCCGGAAACGGGTTTCTAGAAATTTCGATGTCGACACTTTGTTGACAAAACTGTTGAGACCTGTACCATTCGATAGGCCGTCCTGAGTCTAGTAATGCGTTTTATTATTGTACCTAGAAAATGTCTAGATCTGGAGGAATAGGGCTCAAAAGTGACACACTGCATGTCACGCGATATTGAACCTTATGCCGTCGACATAAGGTCCATTTGTAACACTATTATTGCAGTAATTTTATATTTTAGTTATTCATAAAATTTTAGTATTTTTGTGGCCAATGCCAATTAGGTAATGATATGTGTTGAATTATAGAGTGGAGGCTCTTAATAAACTAGCGCGCTTTACCATCAACGATCGCATCACTGCTTACCATCAGGCGAGATTGCGGTCAAGCGCTAGTTTATCCATACTAATATTATAAATGTGAAAGTAACCCTCTGTCTGTCTGTCTGTTGGTCTGTCTGTCTGTCTGTTACGCTTTCCCGCCTAAGACTCTCAACCGATTTTGATGAAATTTGGCACAGACAATCTTTAGACCCTGAGAAAGAACATAGGCTACCTTTTATCCCGGAAAAATTTGATGTTCCCGAGGGAAATCTAAAAAGCGCGATATAACCGAACGAATGTTTATTATAATATACAATAGGTATGTAAAGAAAACCCTGTCCGACCCTTAGGATAATAAAGTTTAGGTAAACACATGACCAAATAGAATATAAAATTTTACATAATCATCATAGTAACAATACTAATGAATTTTAAAATAATCTTTTTTTCCTGCGAATTAATTCCAACTTCCCCGAAATTTGGTAATTTTTAAAAAAGTGAGAACACCATTTTGGCGGTACGCTTATGCGATTGGACCACGCGTCGCGTACCTTGCCCCCCGTCGCCCGCGTAAGGGTGTCCTACCGCACATGTATTAAGTCACCTCTTTTTGCAAAATAATATTTATTTTTTTAGGGGGATTTTTTTTAAACTTTAGTCCGGCTTTGTAGAATCAGTTATCGATTCCTAACAATACCTTTCCGGATCGGACAGGGTTTTCTTTACATATTGTACAAAAATCTCTTTATTCCAAAACGATCTTTTCGTCATCGATTTGTAATCGATTTGCGATAAGTGAACCAATAAAATGCCATAAGAACTTTTGTAGATGGAAGGTCCCTTATAAACGATTTGATTCAGCCCTTAAAATATGGCCTAATAAAAATGACAAGAGAAGGAAGAAATTCTTATAAAAGTAATAATTTGCACCTTATTAGGGTCAGTCTTTCAATAGATCGAATTCTTTTACCTATATAAAAAGTATTTATTGAATAAATACTGAAGCATAAACATCCCATTTTTAGGAATTTCAAGTATCTACCGTTTTTTTGCTTTAATTTCAGGCGTGCTTTATTACTTATTATTCAGTGAATGCGTGTATTATACAATGATTTCAATGAACATGATGAGATGTTAGACTTTGGGGTGCTTTCATTGTCGTTCATATAATGTAACATTGCCGATAATTTGTTTAATTTTTACTGAAATTGGAAAGAAAATGCTTTTATGTGAGCACAACAATCTATATTCAGATCCCAATACGTGGTTGGTTGTGAAAAGATAAAAAAATGATTTGGATTTGTTATTCGAGTATTTTTTTCAATACCTAGTAGAACAAATTGACAATGGCGCCGATTCTGTTGTTCACAAACTAAACTAATTTTAAGTTATGTGCATCTTTTTTCATTTTGTTAAGAAAAGAATAGAAGATAACATTTTAATTTAAACCTGTCAAATTAAGATACTCCATAGACATTTTTTTTTTGGTTCATTTCTTTCCGTTCGGGCGAATGGAAAAGGCAAAGGCATAGTACGCCATACAGCCAAGTCTTCAGTAATTTTTTTCTTCATTAAATATCTATCCTAACTTATCCTAATTTATCCTAACTTATCCTAGCATAACTTAACCTAAACTAACTCCTTTCGTTTTACGCGTTTGGACGATAAGAAGCGGTTTAGCGTAAAGACATGATGAGGCCACTATGCTACAATATTTCACTGTTCTTTTTGAATTATTCACTGAACGCACTTTTTACTACATAAATCACGCGTTTTTATTTAGTAAACGACACTATAAATAATTTTAAAAGTCCAATGAAAAATGAGCATGACACTCATCTTGACATTCCCGCCAAATCCCACTCTATAGACAGTTTAGACGCGATTACAAACATGGCCACTAAAAATACTCCAGTTTACATCAGGAGTGCACTAATTTGACAGGTCTAAACTGACATTTTATCTTCTGTCCTTTTGTTAATGAAATGGAAAGAAAAAGATGCACTTAACTTAGGATTAGTTTAGTTTGTGAACAACAGAATCGGCGCCAATGTCTCGCGTCCGGCACTGGTCCAGTCCATGGTCCAGAGGGAGCGGGAACTTTAGCGCCCTCACGCCTCTACTTGCCGCGGGAGACACCCTGGCCGGGAGACAACATTGAACTCCCGCCACCGTAGGCGCGGGCTTACGGGCGGTGAGCAATGGGCAGCCGAATCGACAGGTGACGGGCGTTGTGTTTCACGCGCGTCTCAAAGAGATGACAGCACATCGTGACGGGTCCACGAAGGCCTATGCCTGAGTCAAAAAACCCTTCCTATATTATCTATTAGGGTTGTAGGTTGGTCAAAAGAGAAACCGTGACCCTGGCACATATACAATTGAAGGAATACGGGTGGTTTTAGTCAGTAAAAGTCTGGCATGCCCTTCAGCTCTGCACAGAGCGGGAGAGGTCATCGATTGATGATTGAAATGATTTCCCATTCGCACCAATAAAAAAGGTATTTATGCTGGAACTGAAGTTTTGAAAGATTGTGTTACCTATTTTAACGTAATTTACTATAATTTTTTATCTGCCATTTCCCAACGCTGATACAGAGTGTAAACTTGAGGTAATATACAAACATAACTTAATCAATAGGTACTTTCATTCGTCAAATACGATTTTTTTTGTACTTACCTAAGTACTACTTATATATAAGTGGCAAATTGGTGAGCAACGCGACGGATTTCGATCGAATATGATTATTGGACGAAATTCCGTCGTTTGAAGTGGTATCAAGTCGGAGATACCTACCTTCGTGCTTATAACTCACTTTCGCTAAAGTCAATCCAATATTACTTATAAGTAATTTCCTTAAAGTAATAAAGTATAATTTAATGCTTGAAAATATTTTTAGGAAGACTATATATTAACTGTAAATTTTAATCCGGGTCCCAAATAACGGTAGAAGGGATTCACATCGTTGTTGACTCGAAGATTAAGTACCTAGGATTCGTCCTCAGCATTTCCTACCTTGACTCCCAGACTGGAGCGGGGCTCCTGCCCAATTTAGGGGGTATAAACACTCTCTGTGGAAGGCTATACACGGGGCTTGCACTTCATTGGCCCTTTGTGGAGCACCGGTGTGGGCGCGTTCCTTAAAGCGAACCAGTCCGTCGTGTGATTGTGTTCCAGAGGTTCATGGCCGTTTGGCTGGTCTAGGGATACAGCACGGTCTCCGCTGAAGCGATGACTCTTCTTAGGTGATATCCGCCCTAGGATGTGGAGGCCAAAGTTCTCGCCCGCATCTGGAAGTGGTGAGAGAGGTAAAACGCCGGGGCGTAACTCTACTGCCACGAGAAATTGCGACACAGCGGACAAAGCTCCAGCGAGATTTGACACGACACAGCGAGACGCGACAATGTCGGGAGACAGAAACAAACTCCCGGCAATTGTAGGCGCAGGCTTGGGGTAAGGAAAAGGCTCGGATCGACGACGTGTTGCGTTCCACGGGCACCTCAAAGAGATGTTAGCATATAGTGACGGGGTCTACTAGGACTGACGCCTGACAGGGCCGGGGATTATTCAAAGGGCGTGGCCTCTGACACATGAACATTAAGGAACATGGGTGGGTTTTACTCAATAAAAGTCTTACAATTACAATTTCATGCCCGTCACGCCCATCCGCTTATATTAATTCTTATAAAAATACAGAGAGTAATTGATAACCACCCAAAAAAATATATATTTTATCTACTGGTACATTTTACTAAAGCCAAGATATCTTTTATCCGTGGAGTAAAATTGACGCCATGGAAAAACAGTCAAAAATGAAAAAGAAGACTTATTATTTAGGTATAAGTTAACACAATAAGTTTAGCAGAATTTAATCTTACTATTTTATGCGTTCACAAGCGTAATATTATTTATTGAACAGTCATTTATGTGAGAATAATGTATTAAACAAGAGTCTCAGCGTTTACATTTGTGCCCCGTTGATGGTATTAGGTTCGATGTAAAAATTTTCTAAACAAAATAACGGCCCATGTGACTTCTTAATACGTCACGTATTGTAGCGAAGTTCCTCAAGGGTCGACGCTCGGCCCACTGATATTTATTTTATATCTTAGAGAAATATGCTTCAGAAATACTCTTCTCCTGCCATTCTTGCTATTTGCGGATCTAATCAAGTTTTTTTTGGAATCCACATAATTAGACGCAATTTCAAAATGATTCACGCTATACAAAGCTTAATGAAAAGGGTTTATGTATAGATACTGTAAGGGCACGGCTACTTTGGATAATGTAGGAAGAGTTTTTTAATCCTATTTCTAAATGTTTGGAAGTTTGGAGAATTTTTAATACATTGATATGAACAAGAAAAAGTAATTCTGAAATAGAAAAAAAAAATCACACCACTTGCACTAAGTTTATCTTAAAGTTTTTAGACCTGCGTAGTTTGGTGACACGTGTGTAATGATTAAAATTTAAGAAATATGTAAAATTGACTTGAGATGGATTTTCTAGATAAATTTCTTCTTTAATAATTATCCGCAGAGTCGGGATTACTACTACGCTCCTGAAAGCGGGAGGAAGTCCTGTAATGAAGGAACTGTCTGCCCTATTTTACAGGAGAAATCCAGAAGTATGACGAAGGAGAGTGGTCATTCTTTTCGTTAAGCTAAGTGAAAAGACCCTTTTAAAAAACTGCAGACACATATCGCTTCATAGGCACGTATAGTTGTTTTTAACGGTCGTCACGATTCATTTAGCGTGAAGATTCGATAAGTTTCAACCAACGGAACAAGCCGGGTTACTGGTGCTAAATTCTACTCGGATTACATATACAACGTTATTTTTTGTATATGCGAAACCCAAAATTTCAAAAAGCTATCATGAAATATCACAAAGAGCTTTTTATGTTACCTGGTTGACCCTACAAAAATATGGTCAACGAGCCGCTTGCCCGCTTGCGCGGCGGGGACCCTAGGACACTATGAATTATGATCCGCTGTGAACTGTATTGTTGCGCTCGGTAACGACACTAAAACATTTTTTGAATACATTTAGGAAAAAATATAACACTATTTAAAAATTATTGGAATCGATTCAGTTGCTTGTTCTGAACGAACTATATTCAGGTGTCATATGAAGAAAAAAAAATAGGTTGTATAGATAGACACATCCACACTATGCGGCAAATTATACAGAACTTCGCAGAGTATAATCGGTTCCTATATCGTCTCTTTGTGGACAGTGTAAAAGCTTATGATTCTCCTGAACACTGAGAGAAAATTCTTGTTATTAAAACGTTTAAAATCCAGTCGCAATCTCATCTCGGTGACAAAAATGTCATAAACTTGTAACAATGTAGGGAAATTAGATGTATTTTTTGGCAGATTCAGACCGAGATCAGACTGTGAACGTTCTTAAAATTAGTAGAATAAGGACCATGTTACAGAACCTTAGCCAAGACTCAATCATTACTTAAAACAAGTTTCAACCAATCGCCAAAAGGCTACAAACGAAATTTAAATAAAGCTTGAGTTTTGAGTGAAGTTCTGTAATACGAAAATTAGTCCTCAGATCTAAGTTTTTGACAAATGTTAGTCGCCGAGATGAGACTACGGCTAGATTTTTGAACGTTTTAAATTACTTTAATTTGCCTTCTGGTCTGTTTTACAGTCTCTGCAGCGATGTCAAATCAACTGGCGCTAATTAAATTAAATAATTAAAGGTAAGACTGGTCATCGGAATTGCTCTTCCTCTTCAGACCCGCAAAGTCTGTCAAGGATCCAATTATGACAGCCGTAATCGCCTTAACATGGCATAAAGGGGTTTTGATACATGAAGAGGCGGAGTAACCGCGACAAGGGCAGCTTAACCTAATCGATCAGTGTGGCTGTTAATACTTAGCCATGCCTTACCAAATACTAATAATAAATGTGGGTAAAGAAAGATAAACAAATCAAGCATCTTAATTTGGCTCACGAGGTTGTTCACATATGGGAAGTGGATTCAGCAATCATTGTACCGCTAGTCGTGACAGTCAAGGCTTAATAGCCAAGAACCTCGACGAACACCTCAGGAGGCTCTCGTTAGGCAGCTGGATCAAAGACTTGATTTAGAAAGCGGTACTTGTTTCTGGACACGGCTCGCATTGTCAGGAGGATCCTCTCTCTGGAGCGCTATAATAATGTGGGTATATTATGCTTTCACTTCTGCCCCACTCTTAGGAGAAGCAAGCAGTGATGGCCTGTTATAAAAAAGAATTTGTTTCAATTGCTTCATAATTTTAGCGGTATCTACAAACGCCACATGCAAACAACGCGTCATACAGATGTCACACGGAATTTACATCTCGCAAGCAGAGTTTACTGAACAACTAGCATATACAACGTAATTTTTTGTATATGCTAAACCCGAAACATGTGCTCAGTATTTTTAAGTCACGAATCTATGTACAAAATGTCATAAAAATATCGTGAAAACCACAAAGTTATGAGCTTGTTATCTTACCTGGTTGTCCAAACAGCATGGTGTAAAAAATATTGGATTTGTATTGTATACAATTTGCCCGATATCAACCATTGGGCAAAGGCGTTGGCCGCTAGATAAAACACCCGTCTAGTCGGAGTAACCTCCCTTTTCTATGGAGGATACTCATCCTCGATAAAAAACGATTATTTTAGGACGATTATTTTAGAGGCATGAACAGATTCACTTGAACTTTACACCCTGTTCATGCCTCTAAAATAATCAATTGAATTTCATATAACTATCGCTTACAATTCGATACCAGTAACTTGGAAGTGCTGTCAGTTGGTGATTTATTCGAATCCAACCGACTATCATGAATTTTATCCTAGCCAGCGGCAAACTTTTTCCGATATGATTTACGTACTAACCAGTAAAGTTACAAATACAGAAATCGAGCTGAATAGAGGAAAATGTTGCTACATCAATTGTTGTATTCCTTTTCCATTATATATCAAAGTGGTGAATACCTAAACTGTTGGTGGACTTGTAGAGATAGCCAAAAGCCGAAAAGTTTGACAGCCAGTCGACAACGGTTTTCCACAATAAAATTCTGAGTAACAAATCTTATTACCTAGTAATTTTGTTGTGAAAATCACGTGGAATGTTAACTCTGCCAGCATGTTAAATTCAGAAACGGTATCCGGTTACACAGGAAACCGACCTCAGCAAAGTTAGGAAAAAAGCTAGGCATGATATATGTGACGACGTTAACGACGGCGGAGCGGTGGGGATACGGGTGGTCCATTTCGTAGGTGAAGTTTTGAATTAAAGCAGGAAATGTAAGTATACTTCCCAATCTTGATAATCACAATTTAAATAGGCAAACCGACAGTTTCGCACCGGAGAAGTGCCTTGGTCCGCACCTCAAAGTGAAGTGACCGTTCGACCATCTTGACTTTCCAAAAAGACTCTGTCCACGTAACGTTCAAAACAAAGTCACAGCGTTCGCCCCACTACTATGTAACTCAAATGAGCAACTTCTACCAAAACGATACCGACCATCCACGACATATGTATATGACATGATATACTACGCTGTAAGCTTCGTATTTCGTAAACCATTGTATTGTTTTTCATCTGCCAAGCTTATATCTCGCAGTGTTTATCGTAATATACAGTAGATTGTGGCGACCGACGCCAAACGTTTATGTTCCTTCTGTATTGCGTTGCATGAGCGAATGAAACGCTTTGAACTCTACTAACAGCTCCAGTTTCAATTGATAGCATTATCCCTTTACATTTAGTTATTACCTATTATATTATCTAGAAACCATTTTGTAACAAATCGGTAGCTTTTATAATTTTGACGAGAGGTGAATAACTTGGAAACGTTTGCCAAGTAATTTGTATATTGGATGCCAATACATTACAGAACATTTATATTAGGTATATTCCATGTGTTGTTTATATTACACGATGGGAGGGTATTATTAGACCTGACAAATGACTTCAGTTTATTTTTTATTTCACGCACTTTTTCGTTGTTTTGGTCGCAGATTGGTTAATGAATGCTGTAAAATGTATACAGATTATCTTCCAAGATGCCACTGTTTTAATAGACACCTACGTCACAGTAGTTTCGATGTATAACAGGATTTTCTAAAATAGGACGGCAGTCATGTAGATATTATGTAGGTCTCATGTTGTAGGGTCTTTATTGAGAGGGCGAGTTTATTATCTTCATCCGGGTAGAAGTCAAGACTTCTAGCTGCCACGTAGAGTTTCTTTATGAAAAGCACAATATTATTTCAACCAACTGAATGTTACTAGAGTTTGCTCTTATCGGACTCGACTTGAACCTACGCCACGCTACGTCGATTACAATCACATTAGCAGAAGTGGCTTTATTGTAATGTGTCCAGAACAGTATCTAATGGAGAGTAATGAAGGTGGTTCTCTTTTTGTGTTAATTTTGAGGCACAAAAATCCTATTTTGAAGCTACCTACTTCCACCTACAGAACAATTACTTCACATTTTTAAGAACGAGAAACCTAAAAGTCGAAAGGCATAAGAGTGGGATTCGAATGTTTATTTTGTTAGAAACATAAAAAAAAAATATTGGCAAACAGTTTATAACCTAATCAAAGCATTTAGTTCAAGTAAACCAATTATAGCCATTCTTGAATTGTCAAAGCTAATTGGCCATTCCAAAGTGTGGGTTTTGTGGAGAGGTCTGGGTAAGAACCTCTACTGAAATTCTTTTGAATAATGACATTTTTCAGTGTTGATGTACGGATGACAGCAGGTCTAGCTATCCCAAACTGTCTGATATTCTTAATCAACCTTGAGCCTTAATGCTTTAGAGATAAAGGTGAAAATCTAAGAAGGAAATCTGATAGATACAGATTGAATCTGATATCTGATTGTATTAGCTTGATGTGCTGTAGTTTGTACAATCCCACAAAAAACGTGATTTAACCCTTGAGTGGGCGCGCTATGAGCAATTTGCCGCCCGCGCGAAAAAACGTTAATAATTTTTAAAACAACTGTCCGTTAGGCTTGCGCTTTTTAGTAGCTGATCCTAATCTCGTTAGCAACGTGTTCCGAAAAGTTGGACGCCGTCAGTACGCAGGGGACTACTTCTAATAAAACATATTATCCATTTAATTTAAAAAAAATACATACATCTGTTATTTTTTTCCGATTTTGAAAGTTTTATAGCGTATTATGTAGGATTAGAGAAAAAATATTAGTTAAAATGTTAAGTTTTAACTAATATTATTTATTAGTCTTTTGTACAACAACATTTTTAAAACGAAGTTTAATAAATATTTTAATTTTTTATTACTTATTAGTGTGTTATTTAAATCCTGAGTAAAAAATATTATTAAATTTCTGTATTACTATGTAGTTAAAATGGACAAAAAAATTGGGCGGCAAAATGCTCACCACGCGCCCACTCTAGGGTTAATTGTAGGTTGATGTGTAAAATATACCATATCCATGCAAAGTTTTACTTTCCTAGCACTGACCAAGTGGAAGGTAAGCCGAGGATGGAAAAATTTACGGACATGACAAAATTATAAAAGTTCGTAGACGTGAACTACAGAACCCTAAAAAGGCGACGCGAATCAAATAATTATACATCGTAAGGTATCGAAATAAAAATAAATTATATTAAGTTAAATGTTCACGATAGTGTTTGTCATTTACGGGGGTCCTTAATATATTTGTTGGGTTGGATTATCGTGGTAAACAAGGCCGCCATTGCTATACGTGACCAAATAAACTCCCAGATTCAACACATATCTCTAGTACTTTACTTGGTTAATTCAGACGCCATTGGTAACCCAATGAGAATGATAACATTGTTTAACGTCTTAAGCCCTAAATAGTTCTGAATGACCCAACTTTGTGGCAGTTAATTTACATCAAAGGCTGCGTTGATCAACTCAAATGCGGAATGCCTAATATTTTCCTGTACATAAGGTATTCTTTACTTTCAGCAAAACAAACAGAAAAGTAGGTTAAAACTAAGTAGTCAATCTAAGCGACATCTGGACACAGGCAGCATCCAAGCTGTGCTTCAATACTTGGGTTTATGCCAAGAAGCAGATTATTAAAGCACAAAATTCAAAGCGGCACTTCGTGTCTTAAAAGGTCATACGTGTTTACATTATTTCTTTCAATCATTCGGAATCCAAAATATTTTTCTATTTTGTAAATCGTTCGGCTCACTACCTAATACTAAAAGCAAAATGGGCCATCCAATTGTAAGCGTTCAATAGTTCATCAAAGCCTTCAAGGGTAAATAAATGGTGATTTATATAATTAATTTTGCGCCTTGTGCATTACGCGCTGGAGCAGATGAGTCTTATAGTGAAGATCGCCAATCGGAAAATATGGCGTGATTCGCTTAGCCCGCTGAACCGATACGAAAGAGCAATATAAATTCTAAAGATTGAGTTAAATTAATCTTATGGATGATTGGGTATTTTATAATACTGTAAAGGTTGAATTTAAAACAGCAAAAGGATACTTTTATATTTATCTTGAAATAAACTGCAGTAACTGAGTATTGCGGCAACTGCATATCTGTGGTAGATTGTAAGGTTCCTACGATCTCTGCGGGATAATTTAGTAAGGCACTAACAAAAACAATGGCTTTCATCTTGATAGTTTTACAAAGTTCATTGTATTGGTACGTTCTTGAGCAGACAATTTTCATAACAGAAGTAATAGATTAACAGTATTCTTCAAAATAATTGAGATTGTAATTTAAAAGTTAGGTAATTAGGATGCTGGAAGCTCCAGCACCTTAATTACATAACTTTTCTGTCTACTAATCTAACTTTTATTTTTTTTTTCTTCTTGCTTTGGCTAAAACCGGGATTTGATTGCTATTTAATGCAGTATCCTTCATGTGTCAGGTCTATGCGAGAAGATACCAATGCAAAGATAAGTTGACTTACAATCGAGTCAATGATCCGTATCCGTAAAGTGACCCTAGGGATAATAGTTGTGGTTCCATTCCAAGCCGCTGTGCACCGTGAAGTAGTGAGGACAAAACTTAAGGGAACTAAAGGGAAGTACCTGCTGAGTTCTACAGGAAGTACCTTCTTAGGAGTTCCGGACCTCAGAGAGTGGACTTCCTATAACGTGGTTTTATATTAGCAGTTAAGATTCTTGGGATATCAAAGTTTACTTTGGTTTTAGATTTAAACAATATTCAAGTCAACAATTAATATACAATATGTAAAGAAAACCTTGTCCGACCCATAAGAATAATAAAGGTCACTTGACAAATATAATATAAAATTTTACATAATCATCATAGTAACAATACTAATGAATTTTGAAATAATCCTTTTTTCCCGGGAATTAATTCCAATTTCCCCGATATTTGGTAATTTTGAAAAAAGTGACAACACCGGTATTATTATAAGCAAATAGCGACGCGACCACGTCACAGGTGCCGCGTGCCCTGCCCCCCGCCGCCCGCGGAAGGGGTTGCTTACCGCACGTTTATTAAGTTACCTCTTTTTGCGAAATAATATTAATTTTTTTAGGGGGATTTTTTTTAAGTTTAGCCTGTTTTTGTGAGCATTAGTAGAATCAGTTATCGATACCTAACAATACCTTCACGGATCGGACAGGGTTTTATTATTTTTTATAATTTTAATTAATTATTTTAATTATAATTGATTATTTATTTAAAGCAAATTTCAAACATTTTATTTAAATAATGAAATATCAAGAAGAAATACCATCAATATACCACATACACACAATAGTATATACATGTATACCTATTTGTATATTTAATAGTAAAACATTCGAAAATGTTATTTTAGGATTTAACCCTTTTATGATTGAAACAGCAATTAATAATTATAATAACCACACGCCGTATCTCTACGTTGATGTCGCGATGGAGCTCTTCTTACATAGGCCTAGGCCTATGCTAGAAGAATTCCAACTCTAGACAACTTAATTTGCCGAAACAGATCTAAGGTGAGGAGCCAGACTAAGAGAGACACAGAAATCTACAGGGCAGATATAGAAAGAAACATTGATTTGCGGTAAACATGACGCAAAACTTTACAAAAACACGAAAACTAAGGAATAGTTGAGGGAACATGCATCACATCCATGCAGAACGGTTGTCGCTCAGCATTATGCTGCAACTCTATACAAAACAGAGCCTAGCGCTGGTTTTCAGCGACAGCCGGCGCCGACGTAAAAACGTCACCAGGTGCAGCAAGCGACGCTGAAACGGTAGTGCAATTAAAATAACAATGTGATAATAATAAAACCAAAAAATCTAAATGGCGAGAAAACTGTGTAAACAAACACAAACAGGAATACATGACGAGCTGTTAGGCAGTAGCGACACCAAGAACTCTTTCTCCCTACCTGTTCCTAATTTGATTTTATTGGCCGGCTTGAATAGAGATTCGCAAAAGCAAACGTCCTCAGAGGAAGTAAGTATTCCAGTAAGATGTTGGTGTATGAATACGTACTTTCATCTTGATAGGAGTGGAATACCGCTCCACTCCTCATAAGGCTCGCTTGTCGCTACAACACTATAAGCTAACAGATGTTTTCGGGGGTCCATGAGATCGGATCGAATTACGGCGATACAATTTTATGTTTTTGAGAGAAAGAGCGGTCCACCTTGTCGGGAGCCTACCCACGCACCGGAAGACGCAGCGTGGGTCCCCGACAAGGTGGACCGACGACCTGGTGAAGGTCGAGGGAAACCGCTGGATGCGGGAGGCACAGGACCGGTCGTCGTGGAGAACCTTGGGGAAGGCCTCTGTCTAGCAGTGGACGTATTTCGGCTGAAATGAAATGAAATTTATTAAAAAAAAAAAACATAGAACAATGATGATGATGATGAGAGAGAGTTGTTAATATTTAAAGCCTGTGCTCTTTCTACTTCAGCTCATTCCCCCATCTCCGTCTGGGCCTGCCAAGATGTTGTTTGCCATTAACAGATACCCATTGGGTCGTCGGTTTGGTCACCTGAGATACCGCATATGTGTTTAGCTCAATTTTATTTAAACGTGGCAGCTTTCCAAGTGACATCAACAATCTTTGTGATTTCAGTTCGTGTGATATTCAGAAATCTTCGTTATAGCCTCTGAAAGGAAACTCTGGAGATGTGGTCTTTGGATTTTCCTTTGTTTTCTTGGCGTTATTAAATATGATATCTATTTGATATAAAAAAGAAAATGTAGAATTTTTACTTGTTTTTTAAGAGGCTGTCTCATTAATATTTATTAATTTCATAAAAGAAATGTTTGAAAACACAAGTAAAAACAAAATACCGGTATGTTATTAAATAATTTTCTCTTTTGAACGAACGGGAAGTCTTTGTTTTCGTTAGACAAGTTCTTTTTTTATCAAAATTGTCCAAATTGTTGGGGGCTCCAAATTAATTTTGGTTTTCGGCAATTTCATGATTGGGTTCACTCACTGCTCAGCTACTGATTGTTGTGTTTTAATACTTTTGTTAATTAATATGTATAACGGCGCGTGACTGGTTAATTTTGAATATTGTGATCTGTTTCGTGTCAGTATCAATTGTCCGTAAATTACTCTACTATTTTCTGAAGTCGATTAATCGGTCGGTATTCGGATAAATTATGAATTTTATTAAGAGCGGGTAACACCAATGAGGGAATAGTAACACCGACTGGAGTTGCGTTTGTCGTAGCGAGCGACGATTTGCGCAGGCAACTTTGCTCAAGATTCGATCGAGTGTGTCTGGTCATACTGAAACCCAGTGGCTCATAACTGTTTTAATCTGAGATTATTATTGTAATCCATTATTATTAAAGTGATCTAAGTGTCTGTACAGTTAAAATAATAAGAATCGAACATCACACTATAGTTATTGTTCAAAGTTTTCTCGAAATATGCGGATGAGAAGACACCTCAACTATCCGGAACTTCGGCCCCGCCTTTCTGGCGGTTTTTCCCCTACATATACAGGGTGGCTAAAAAGTCGAGGATCAAACGAAACTGGGAGATAAAGGAGGTAATTTCCAACAAAAAATCTTTCTCCAGCATCGCCATAACTTCATTGCACGAAAAGTTATGAATTATTATGTTTTTTAAATGAAACTATCCAGTTATTTTCCAATTTCATCAGTAAAAAAATTATTGATTAAAAACAATAAAACAAAAGGTGTTGTATTATGATTCGATATAATTTATCAATACTACGAAAATTGTATTGCAGCTCTTGGTACCAAATTTAACGAGCAATTAATTATTTTCCATAAACTTTGGAGTGTTACAAAAAAATATTTCTAGCTTTAAAAGCACAGTTTGAAAAAACAAAATGTATTACGGAAAAATTACCCTGTATTAAAAATTCTGGCTGATTTAATGCTGATTCAAATGAAGTACGACACTTTACTTTTTGACCTTTAATTTTGGTTTTATGGTCGTTAATGCATAAGAAGATGCAAGTTTCATTAAATTAATCTTATTTTTAATTTATTAGTTTACAATCGGCTAGTTTTTTGTACGTTGTAACGCTAGAACTGTTCTGTTCTTGTCACACTTTTGATTGATTGCCTACCTGTGACCTACGCTTCATTTATGGACTTGTGATAGATTGCCTACCTGTGACTTCGACAACGCTACCCTAACCGAGACCGTTTCCTGGACTACAGGGTCTTCATGCGCATGCATAATGTGTACATGGAGGGAACCTTACCCGGTGAGCATACGAGAACAGGTACACCAGTGATACGATTTTACAATGAAGAGCAAATACTGATAAAGTTAAGATTGTAAAAATCCAAATGTCACGAAATCTCTGTATCCCACGATCGACGGTGCAGCTTATTATTAAAAGAAATAAATATCTCGCTTACCACGTGCAAAGGGCGCAGGCTTTACTGCCAGCTGACTATGCACCTAGAGTGAGATTTTGTAGAGAGATGCTTAGAAGACACAGAGAGGATCCGCAGTTCTTCAACAAAGTGTTATGGACTGATGAGTCAAATTTTAGAAGAATGGGAATTTTCATCATGCACAATTTACATTTCTACTCCAGAGTTAATCCACATATCATCAGAAATTATCGATTCCAGCATCTGTTTGGTATCAACATGTGGGCTAGAATAATTGGCCAGCAGCTTGTGCTACATGAAATGCCACCAAAGCTGAATGGTGCTCTGTATTTGAATTTTTTACAAAATAATTTGAACCAAATAATTAATGAAACTGAGATTCCTGAACACAGAGTGGCAGAAATGTGGCGGACCTATTACATGGCCACCCTGGTCGCCAGACCTTAATCCAATAGACTTTTTTGTTTGGGGCTATTTTAAAGAAATAGTGTATCAAGGAGAGAATAACACCGAACAAGAACTACGACTAAAGCTCGAGTTTTCTAACAAATTCTTAATAACAGATGTGCATTCCTCCGATTACTTGCGAATTTTATTAGGCGGTGCAGATTGTGTCAGAGCTAACTAACATTTTATTTTAATTACTCGTGTATCGTCGGTGCGTTTACAAACATTTAAACTCACATACCCACCTACACAAATACCAAGACCCGAAATAGCTACTTGAAGGTCATACAAACATACAAATATTTGTTCCTTGCAGGAATCGCAATACAAAAACCAAAAAAAAAAAAAAATAAATATATCAAGGTCAGTTTCAATTTTAGACCCATTATATATTTGTTCCTTGCAGGAATCGCAATACAAAAACCAAAAAAAGAAAAAACTAAATATCTCAAGGTCAGTTTCAATTTTAGACCCATTATATTTTGAATTTACACTGGCCTACATTACCCGGGATAAGGCAACGATCCTAAGGATACCATATATCCGATAAGAGGTTATGGTGGAGCAAAGAGACACTGACTAAATGTACTCTCAAAACGTACCACTAAAGTGGTACGTTTTAAGAGTACATTTAGTTGGTCAGTCCTGTAAAAACAAGAGAAATTTCAGAAACTAAGGCCTTGTTTGACTTACATATGTCTGGGGAAATATGAATTTTAAACGTACACAACTCTATTCAGCCGCTGGGGGACATAAAATGTGATATTATGTTATGATGATGATAAATACTGGCCCCTAATCAGCGAATACATTTTTGTAAAATGATTGCGACTAGTTGGCATCAGTTGGTATCGTTCGGGTCGCCCATTGGTCCGTTCGGGCCAAACGATCCCAACTAGTCGCAATCATTTGACAAAAATGTGTTCGCCGATTAGGGGGCTGGTCAGTTAATGGCAATTTCCTAAATGAAAATCTCATTCTTTTCACCTAGGATCGTTCAGCAGTCACACTTGCGATCACAAGTTGAAGTGTGCAGGCCAATGTAAAAGTGGCGAGATGCATTTTTACATAATATCCAACCAATAAATCAACTATTCACTCATCAGTTCTGCTATTTGCAATATCTACGTACAACAAAACATTCCGGTCTCATATCAGTAACATAATATATTATGGAGAGTTCAGTGTTTTTATTTAACACGTAATTGAATTGGAAGCTTACTAAAAAGCAATTTCGTGAACACGAAGCGTAAAATATTCCATTAGGTTTTAATGATATTTACTGCCTAGCATTTAAAATGCTAGGCAGTAAATATAATGTTGGGGTCGAATTCTAGTCTCATCGGGTGTACCTGAGTACCAATATTTTGTCCTGGTCGGGAGACAACATCGAACTACCGGCCACCGTAGGCAAGGCCTTGCGGGCGGTGGGTAGTGGGCAACTCGCCTCCCGGTAAGGACCAGGCCCGATTCGACGGCGCTTTATGTTTCACTTCAAAGAGATGTCGGCAAATCGTTACGGGGTCCACGAAGACCGATGCCTCCTCGTACAGGATTGCGGGTTGGTTAAAAAGAAACCGTGGCCCTGGCGTATAGGTAAGTGAAAGAACACAGATGGGTTTTAGTCAGTAAAAGTCTGACACGCCCTTTTGCACCGTTCAGAGCGGGAGAGGTCATTTGATGATTTCACATCCAAGACAAAGAGAAAGTATCAATATTTTACATGAACATGAAGCGACCGCCTGTCTGACCTTTACAATCCAGTAACTAGATAACACAGTATCCCTTGGTAAGATTGGTTGATCATAAAAACCTAAACACCATCATGGTTTGATGATCAGGTTAGAAATAGAAATCATTATTTTAACATATTTAATAAGTATAATTCTTACTAATATTATAAATGGAAAGTGAGTGTGTTTGTTTGTTTCGCTTGCACGCCATAACTACTGAACTGATTGCTTTGAAATTTTGCAGACGTAAAGTTAGAAGTCCGAATTAAATAATAGGGTACTTTTTATCCCGGAAATATTTGATATTCCCGAGGGAAATCTAAAAAGCGCAATATAACCGAACTCCATGCGTGCGAAGCCGCGGGCGGAAAGCTGGTATTTAATATTCTATACAGTAAAGTCAAAATCACCAGTCATCGACCAGTCACGAGCGGAATAGTGGTGGCCCTGTGGTATCGGCCGCGACTTACTAGTAGGAATGCTGTAGATCTTAAATTGGATCCAGACAGGCACTTTATTTTGTGTATCTATTTAATTTCATCACCATTGCCCTCAAAAAGTGAACAAAAACGGCTTGTTCAAATCGACATGTCCTAAAACCAAAAATTCGTAGACATGTGACTTTCACAAATCAGCACTGGGTCCGCGTGGAGGAATTCGGCCCGCTCTCACAGAGAGGAGACTTTTGACCCAGCCGAGAGATCATCATTGCTGATTACATAAGTAATACAGTTAGAAAAAAAAGAATACTCCTTATTATGTACAAAGTTAGAAATAATACCCATTATTATGAACACCACATAAATTACAGAACATATTAGATATGAAGATTTTACAAAGAGTGGCACGATGGACGGTATTATTGCTAAGATCGATCTTTTAAAGACAACCACAAAGTTAAAAAATAAGCTCGTTAAAGTTAATATCTGTTCAAATCTTATTTCGTACCAAACAAATTCACTTCGGGATGGGCATTTTTTTTCGAGGTGACAACAGGAAAATATTTATTTTTTATTTTTAATACCATTGCCAAGTTTTTGATAGACTACAGAGTTTTTGTTGATAAATTCGTTATATTAACTTTTGAGGCATATTTCTTCTTCAGCCTATAGATGTCCACTGCTGGACAAAGGCCTCCCCCAAGGCATTCCATGTTGACCGGTTGTAGTGTTATGTATTTTACCTACATATACTTACTTCTTCATACTCATATATCATTCATTTCTGCAGGTCATAATACGCATTCCAGTATTATGAGGCGCTGTTCTGATAATATTTTACTACACCAAGACTCATTATTCTGATTACAGACATGGTCCTCAACTGCAAGCCTAAGTTTCGGCGACTTGGCGATAACTAGGCGTAAGAAGTTGTACCTGTGCTATGCCGTATTCATTTTTCCTACACAACACAACGCTATAATTTAATATTAAACTTATATTTACATTAATATTTTCATTGTTATGACAGTTTTTGACAACGCTGTTGATTATGTCTCTATGACAACCCTTTTTCTTCGAACTCCTTTACGGTATTTTATATTACTTTTAAATATTCAAATATTAAAAATTTTGTGGAATGCTGTTCTGCGAGGTTTCTTCGGAAGCCCTCGCAGACCGTTGTCAGTTCAGCTTGAGTTTCGGCCTGGTGCTTACAGTATTATTAGTTTGTTTATCGAGTGTTTTATCCCTGCAGAGCCCTCCTAGGGTTACCCTCTCCCTCGCGGAGAGGGGACCCTCCTCCGTCAAGCTTATGTCGGAGCCGCTCCATCGTGCTGCTGCCGGCTCTCCGTTGCAGGGGCCGGTCCTGCTACATTTCTGCTGCCTGGTACTGTCTCTGTTGGCGGCGCCACCGCCTCTGATGGCGGCGCCGCTGCTGTAGCTGGGCCTCTGCCGCGGGAGCCGCTTTTTTGCCGCTCTGCTGGATCTCCGCCGCTGTTGTCAGCCCTCTCGGCCGCCCCGCTCCTTTACTGCCGTCGCCGGCCCTCAGCCGCGCCGGCTTTCAGTCTCCGGGCCTCTGCGCCGGCCCTCTTCGCCGACCCTCAACCGCCTGCCTTCAGCCGCCGGCCCTCTGCGCCGGCCCTGTTCGCCGGCCCTCTTCGCCGACCTTCAGCCGCCGGGCCCTCTTTGCGGCCCTCCGCCGCCGGGGCCGTTACTGAAGCTTTACTTTTTATATTTTATTGTGTACCTTTTTTATATTTTACTTGTACCTCACCTCATCCCTTCATTCATACATCATTTTTATATTTATCTTTACTTAGCTTTTGCTATTTATTTTATTTAATAAATTCTTTGTGTCCCTCCTCCCTCTCTTTCCTTACCTGTCTAACACGACACGGTCTTGTGCTGCCCACATCTATCGGCTTCTCGCGACCTTCAACAGGTCATCGGTCCACCTTATTGGGGGCCTCCCTACGCTGCGTCTTCCAGTACGTGGCCGCCACTCCAGAACCTTACTGCCCCATCGGCCATCGGTTCTACGAGCAATGTGCCCTGCCCACTGCCACTTAAGTTTAGCGACTCGCAGAGCTATGTCGGTGACTTTGGTTCTTCTGTGGATCTCCTCATTTCTGATTCGATCACACAGAGAAACTCCGAGCATAGCTCTTTCCATTGCCCTTTGTGTGACTCTGAGCCTTCGTATGAGGCCCATTGTGAGCGACCACGTTTCAGTTCCGTAAGTCATCACTGGCAACACACACTGGTGCAAGACTTTAGTCTTGAGACACTGTGGTATCTTGGACGACGAGAAGATATAGCGTAGCTTCCCGACCGCTGCCCAGCCGAGCTGGATTCGATGAGACACCTCTTTCTCGAAGTTGGACCTACCTAGTTGGACTGTTTGTCCCAGGTATATATACTCGTCAACAACTTCGAGTGCAGAGCAGCCAACAAGAATTGGAGTGGGTGCGACATGAGTGTTCGACATGATCTTCGTCTTATCCATGTTCATCTTTAGACCCAAGTTTGTTGGGAAGCTCTGCTGAGGTCATGGAGCATTCTGCCTAAGTCTTCCAGGGTCTCAGCCATGACCACGATATCATTTGCAAAACGGAGATTAGTGATGTACTCGCCGTTGATGTTGATGCCAAGTCCTTCCCAGTCCAGGAGCTTGAAGACATCCTCCAACGCAGCAGTGAATAATTTGGGAGATATGACATCTCCTTGTCTCACTTCACGCCGGAGTTGGATCGGTTTCGAGTCCTGATCCTGGAGACGAACTGCCATGGTGGCGTTTTTGTACAAACACTTTATCACCTCAATGTATCGATGGTCAATTTGGCACCGCTGGAGAGACTGTAGCACCGCCCAAGTCTCGATCGAATCGAAAGCCTTCTCATATTCCACAAACGCTAAGCATAGTGGTTTGTTATACTCCTCGGACTTCTGTATAACTTGCCGCAGCGTTTGTATGTGGTCTATGGTGCTAAAGCCTTTTCGGAAGCCTGCTTGTGCGGGAGGCTGAAATTCGTCGAACCTGCGAGCGAGACGATTCGTGATGACCCTAGAAAACAGCTTATTTACTGACCGAGTAAGGGGGGCTGAAATGACAGCATTACAAAACTATATTTAGAATGGAATACAATGTGGTTTATTATGTACTTACACCATATTACAGATAAAATTCAGATATTTTACCAGGGGTTGGGTACACAGTGGCCGGTCTTATAGCATAAAGCAATCATTTAAAGACAATTTTGAGTTGGATTAAAAAGGGGAAGGAGAGACATATACATATCATATATGTATATACTTATCATATTTTTTGTTTATGCGAAACCTGAATATAGTTTACTCAGAATAAGCAACTGAATCAATTAAAATCATTTTTACACCTTGTTATATTTTTTCCAAAATACATCTAAACATTGGTGCAGAGTGGTTACCGAGCGGTTACGATAGATCATAGTACTTGCACCGCGCGCCACAGCTGACGCCAGAGGTCAATGCCACGCGCTCGCCCGCCCGTGTGGAGCTTTGACCATATTTTTGTTGGTTGGCTACTTGGTTGTCAGTAGAATAGCAAGCTCATAACTTTGTGGTTTTTCATTATATCTTTTTGAAATTTTGTCACTTTTTTTTTATATATTATAAACTAGCGCTTGACCGCAATCCTGCCTGATGGTAAGCAATGACGCAATCGTTGATGGTAAAGCGCACTAGTTTATTAAGAGCCTATTCACTCTAGCGTTGAAGACACTCAAATTGTAGTCCGACAGAAACACCGCCGCTGGCAACTTATACCAGTCCCTCGATGTACGCGGTATAAAGGAGGAGGCGAAACGCTTCGTCCGGATCGTAGTGGTGTTAACAACGTAAGGGTGGAAACCAGCCGTACGACGGGTCGTCCGCTGGTGGAACGGAGATGGGGGAATTAAATCATGCAATTCCCTCGCACACTCCCTGAAATGCATCCTATAGAACACCGAAAGGCTGGCTACTCTACGCCTGTGCTCTAGGCTTTGGAGACCAACTCGAGTTAGATCAGGATCACCAATTAGCCTCTTTGCACGTCTCTCCACTGAATCCAAAGTGGCCAGGTGACACTTGGCAGCACCAGCCCAAATGTGGCTGCAGTACTCCACACACGAACGGACCTGTGCTTTGTATAACATTAGAAGCTGCCCAGGTGTGAAGTAGTGCCGGACCCTTGCGATAACGCCAAGTGCCAAGTACTTATATTCTTTACTTAAAAATACTGGACACGTGATTTGAGTTTCGCATAAATATAAATAAAGTTGTATGTATATGTATGTATCATGTATAATTTAATTAAGGCACATTATGAAAGTAGGTTGTTCAGAATCGTTTACTGGATAGATTTCTGTCATTTTTAATTTATTTAAAAATAACTGAAACTACTTAAATTACTTTCTCACTTATGTTATGCGGTCAAAACAATCCAAAATGGATGAAGTACCTCAAGTACCTACTACGCTAAACCCTTATACTTGAGCGATTGTGTGCGCTAAAATAATTTTCCACAATTGGTATAACTAATTTAATGAAACAAAAAAAAAGCCAACCGACTTTCACAATAAAAAACACTACAAAGTGAAAAATAACTAATTTTGGAAGTCAGTGGCACAAAACGTATATACAAAACCAAAGACACCATGACCAATGAACATGTATATTCATTTTTGCCACCGACTTCCGAAATTAGTTATTTTTCACTTTGCATTGTTTTTTTTTTTTTGTGGAAGTCGGTTGGTTTTTTTTTTTGTAAATAGCTTGTATTTTACAACTTTTTGTTGCAAAAAGTACTGTTCAGCTGCATCCGGACAGACTACCGGACTGCTGCTGCACGCTGCCGCCAACATAGTTGGGAATAGGCTAACAAGCAAATGACGCCTTTTTTATTTGAATTTTTACCCGTAACTTTGGTTTAAATACCAAACTACTGAACCGATTTTTATAAATTTCTCCGAGACCGGACTGAATGTATGAGCTTTGCTAGAGAAGATACGATTACGCGACTTATATTAAAGTCTCTTGATTTTTTTGATTGTCGCATCAGCATGACGAGTATCAGTGGCTAGTGGTTGTCATACGTTAAACTTCAATGCTGTAAATTTTTGAGGACTTCTCTCGATTGTCTCTGGTCTTTATTATCAAATCTACTGCAGACTTTCGTTATAACCCACAGTGAAGCAAATAAAAAAATAAATTGATTCTATTTAATCTTCTAATCGAAGCAATATAAATAAATTGATTCCAAACACAAGGTAGGTACGGTAAATTGTTGAGGAGTTCCTTGAACTGACCTTTGTCTTCATAATCAGCTCCCTAATGCTCCTAATCTATCTAGACGTAAAGTCTTATACAAATTAATCAAGCTCGAACATAACGTAGCTGCCTTGAATTGTTGAGGAGTTCCCTCGACTGTCTTTCGTCTCCATCATCAGATCTACTGCAGAACTTCATTATAACCCATAAGGATGTAAAGTGCTCATTAATATAAATAAATTGAGTCCAAACACAAGGCAACTACTGTAAATCGTTAAGGAGTTCCCTGAACTGACCTTTGTCTTCATCATCAGCTCCCTACTGACAGTCCCCAATCAACAGTCACCCATCTAGGTGTAAGGTTCTTATCAATACAAATTATTCAAGCACAAACACAAGGTTGCTGCTGTGAATCTTTGAGTAGTACACTCACCTGTCTCCCGGTTCCATCATCAGATCTACTCCAGACCCTTATTAAATTGTAGTGCTTAAGAATGCCTAACGAAAAAACTTACAAATAGCAATCCCTCCAATTCCTGCAATTTTTTAAAGTTCTTCTTGATTTCTCTGGTCTTCCGCCATCAAACCCTGATGTCCTTATCATGGGACCACCTTGGGAATGTCTTGTTTTCAACAGAAGAAGAATTGTTACAATCGGTTCATAAACGACGAAGTTATGCGCGAACAAACAAAAAAAAAGCGTATATACGATCGAATTGAGTAACCTCCTCCTTTTTGAAGTCGGTTAAAAAAAAAATATATTCTATACAAAATAAGAGAAAATGTGTGTATGTGTTGTAATATAATACTCTAAGTGGAGTGTTCGGTAGGGTGCGTTAATTCCAGTCGATCGCTTCTTTAAAACTCTCATGGTGAAGTGAGCTTGGAAACTAGAAAATTTATTACATTGGAATATCGATAAAGTAATATACAGCATCAAATAAAGTAGGTAGGTACGCATGATTCCACAGACTCAGATGGGAATCGATGTTTATAGCTGTCAATAGTGTCAATCCCTAACATAAGTTGTAATGACAGCTCACTTCATCTAAGTTTTAATAGTGAGACGACGATACAACGTTATTTTTTCTTTATTGAAAAACTTTTTTACAAAAAAAACAACCGACTTCCAAAAACCACTACAAAGTGAAAAATAAGTAATTTCGGGAGTCGGTGTCTTTGGTTTTGTATTTCGTTTTTTAACACCGACTTCCGAAATTAGTTATTTTTCACTTTGTATTGGTTTTTGGAAGTTGGTTATTTTGTTGTAAAAAAGTTTTTATTTTACACTTTTTAGTTGTTAAAAGTACTATGTATTCAGTTGCATCCGGTCAGACTGGAAGCTGACGCAAATATAGTTGGGAAACGACGAATTTTGTTTACTTTAATTTTTACCCGTAAGTATTCCCTCAACTGCCTATCTGGACTTCATCATCAAATTTACTGCAGACCATTATTTTAATGCAATGGGTGCAAAGGTCTCATTAATATAAATGAATGAAGTCCAACCACAGAGTAGCTACTGTAAACCGTTGAGGAGTTCCCGGAACTGGCCTTTGTCTTCATCATCAGAGCTCTTATGACAGTCACAACCCATTTTGGTGTAGGCAAAGTTCTTATTAATACAAATTAATCGGGCCCAAACACAAGGTAGCTGCTGTGAATTATTGAGGAGTTCCTTCGACTGTCTCCCGGCTGCATCATCAGATCTACTCCAGAGCTTTATTAAATTGTAGTTCTTTAAAATACTTAATGAAAATGCTAAGAAATGCACTAGTCGCCCCTGCAATTTTTGAAAGTTCCCCTTGTTTTCTCTGGTCTTCCACCATCAAACCCTGATATCCTTATCATCGGACCACCTTGGGAACGTCTTTTCTTTCCAACAGAAAAAGAATTATTAAAATCGGTTCATAAACGACGAAGTTATGCGCGAACAAACATAAAAAAGCATTTATACGGTCGAATTGAGGAACTTCCTCCTTTTTGAAGTCGGTTAAAAAACCAGAATAAAGTTTGTTCAGAATGAGCAACAGAATCGATTCCAACCATTTCTACACCATGTTATAATATATTTTTTCACATATACTTTATGACTCGGTGGTAGGCCATAACATCGGCAGCCGGAGAAGTTACCACCCACCAGACAAAGTCTTGCCGCCATGCGATTCGTCGTGTTCCGGCATGATGTCTGGTGAAACCGTACGGAGGACGGGTCTGAGCAGTTGTGTTGCGATGTGTGGCGCGTACGATGGGCGAAATGTTGTTGTGTCGGGAGTTTGGTCGTGGAGAGTCTCCAAAGCAATCTCCCTCTAGCGCAGCATTGTTTGGTTGTGTTGGTCTTGGGTTTAACATTGCATCACCTCGCTCAACTGCCGTCATCCTTCCTATTCCTTAGTTTTTTAAGTGAATAGGCTTAATAAACTAGTGCGCTTTACCATCAACGATTGCATCACTGCTTACCATCAGGCGGGATTGTAGTCAAGCACTAGTTTATAATTATTAAAAAAAAAACATATATTTAAAAATAGTTGCGGCGTGGTTACCGAGCGCACAACACAGTTCACGACAGATCACTGGTACTGGGGGCGTGCGCACAGCGGCACAGGGCCTCCCCGCCCCTTGGAGCAGGAGTGCAATACGTTCACGTTTTAAGTGAATTATACTACAATTTATTTTATCATTAGCTGTTGCCCGCGTCTCCGTTCGCGTGTTGATATAAAATAAGCGCCTGTTAAAATAATGGGAGCAATATGTACGTCCGCGTTTGCCGCCGTTTTGGCAACATTTTTTATTACTGCTCTGCTCCTACTGGTCATAGCGCTATGTTATATAGCCTATGTCCTTTCTCAGGCTCTAGCCTATCTGTGTACCAAATTTCATTAAAATCACTTCAGTAGTTATGGCGTGAAAGCCGGATACACAGACAGACAGAGATACTTTCGTATGTATAATATTGGTATGGATTTATGGCTGAATTTACGAGTAAAGTACATAATAATATCTGCCTACACTTGACCGTTACGACAGGCCCAAGCCTGTAAGTGTGATGGAAAATTTTGTCACTAGTTAATTACAAACAAGCAAATTATTAATTATTATAACGCAAGACGACGCCGCACCTCTGCAGGCGCGGGCGGGCGAGCGGTGCGTACACAACCGCGTACAAATAACAAGCTCATAACATTGTGATTTTTCAAGAGAAGTTTATTCAGCTCTGGAGTCTGGGGTCCGCTGTACCGGTTTAACTGCTGATTTTGTTTAAACTTCGATATTTTCCTTACGGACCTTTGCTTACTACGGACACGGGTTAGTCATTCTATACTACGTACGACTTACATTTAATAATTCGTTTGTTTTATGGCTCCCGACGGATCACGTCGCATCTTATCGCCCGCCTACCCGCCCGCTGAGGGTCGTATCGTAATCCAACAGGTAGTTCCAGAGATTAGCGTGTTCAAACAAACAAACTCTTCAACTTTATTATTACTATAGATTAGATACATAGGTAGATGATGTAGTTTTATTCATATTTCATTTAGGTACAGTGTACACTGACGAGTTTAACTCAGAACCAAGTTTTCTAACAGCAAAGTGATCAGAGCCAAAGATATTTGAAATTCATAAAAACTTTCGGAGCCTTACGTCAAATTAATCTAAAGTTAGTGAGAAAGTTGGCGTATGAGATAACGCTTAAAATATGTATTGCGGCTGACCGTACGGACGCTCTGGTCGGGAGACAACATTGGACTTCCGGCCATCGTAGCCGCGGGATTGCTGGCGGCAAGCAGTGGGCAGCTCATCGCCCGGTAAGGTCAAGGCCAGCATAATAGCCACACAGGTCGATCGATCAGATTAAGCTACGCTTGTCGCGCTTTGTCCGTAGATGGGTGACCCTTATACCGAGACCCTTCGTGCTTCGGAAAGCATGTTAATCCGAGAGATCTTTGACAGTGTTTACTGGTCGTAGACTTCTAGTCGGAATATTTGTCCACCAGTCGTACCAATTAAAACAAAACGACGCTCATAACTTGTATGAACTGAGTGTTTTATTCGTTTTGAAACATAGAGAGCATAGACATTAGAAGATATTGTACTACCTGCATATTGATTAAACGCTGCGTAGGGATGCCCCTAACAAGGTGGACCGATGACCTGGGGAAGGTCGCGGGAAGCCGATGAATCATCGAAATCCTTATGGGATGCCTTTGTTTAGCAGTGGACCTCTATAGGCTGAAGAAGAAGAATTGATTACACGGCATCCATCTAAAAGTATTGCTGCCAAGATAGAAAACTAGATGACGTTACACTTTTATTTAGATAAATCACAATACCAATGGGTACCGTATTACCCAGTAACATATTTGGGAAGTGTAAAATCCTAGTCCAGCTGAATTCGGTCAGACTGGAAGCTGAACCCAACATAGTTGAGTAGGTAAAGACCAGGATGATGAAGTACTTATTTTTACCTGCGAATTCGTCGATGGATGTAGGAAAATATCTCACAGGAACGAAGGTACTGTCGGATTTAAAAGTACTTATGTGTAAATCCAGATTGGTGACTGCTCGATTTCTGCCAAACCCGTACAGCCATTTTTCATCAGACTCGTTCTCATCCGTCTTAGAAATAACTTTTCAAAAATATTTATTGCTCTATATTATCATATGTTTGCGTTTAAAGAAAACCAGCAGGGTAATTGCGTAACAGTTCGACAACATTCATTGCGTTATTTATGTAGTTGAGCAGATACATATGGAGCAATGGATTAGGAATATACTTCGAAATAATTACAAATGATAGTATTAATTTGTTATGCTATTAGGGTGCTGGACACGGTGAGCTTCATGCTCTACATTACAAGTAGGGTTAAAGTCCCATATTTATTTATACATGAAATGAATCTGTAACATGTAGCAATGGCGTACCTCCTCATATATATGGGTTAGTTGCGCTGTTCATACATATTTTTATATGACAAGCTGTAGGTGAATTGCGATGCTCTACACGCTCCTACATCAAAGAGTACTTACATCATTTCTAAGAAACTAATTTAACTTGAGAGTGCAAATAATGTCACAAGGTGATACCCACTTCTCTCTCACGTCTCTTGAGATGGATAAAATATTCTTTATCATGTATGCCTTAAAAATTAGACATATAAAGGGAGACATTTTATGAGGGGTAAAACATGGGACGTTGGAATCCAGCTCAGCTAGTATGCATAGTTATTACATACATGTTAACTGAAACATATTATGCTTCTCCATAAAAATATGAAACAATTACAAAGGGCAAGAAAAAGTTAGTGTATTACATGATATTTTTTTTTCACCGGTCAAAATTATGCTGTTAGAATGTGACAACCTCCGCATTGGTGCTGTGAGATAACAAATTTCCTTTACCACACTTATTTAGTTATTTCTGTTTCACATCGATAAATCTATCTCAAGATAGCGAACCTATGTGCAATAAGGATTAATGATATCAGAATCCTATCTTTAATAAATCAGGATCGAAATTAGTCTTAAGGTGTGCTCTCAGCATATATCTGTTCAGGGTAGCAAAGATATCGATGCGCAATAAGCAATGTTTACCGCAAATAAATGTTTTCTTTTCTTTCAATCTGATAGCGATGACTTCTGAATAACAATTGGCAAGAGCCGCGCAAGAAGCAAAAGTTCTAATTGAAAGCTCTTTCTATTGGTACTTATAACGGATGGCGCAAAAGTAGTGTCATAATGTGAATGGGCCTTTAATTATCGTAGATGGCGCCATGTGTCACTTTGGTTTGACATTTATTTTGAATTCATATCTTTCATATAGAGAATTAGTAAAGAATTAGTTGTAAATATAGTGATGCACGCCTCAAGAACGTGGAATTCTTGTTATCATCAACTCAGGAGGTGGCAGTACGAGCGATAACGTTTTTCATTTAATTACATCAATATTCCACTTTATTTTTTTTTTCTTTTCTATCAAAAAGGCAGCCAATTCAAATTATTGTTACGGGTTCAGGATATTAAAATGCCGGTTAAGGGTTACGAAGTTTTTTAGCAATGAAGGTACAGTCGGTAGTAGACAATGAGATGTAGAACGTAGCGGCACCGAAGTCTTCCCTTATGTCCACGAAGTCCGTGTCGTACACACTCAACAACACCACAGAAGTTACTTCACGTAGTCCTTGAAGTGCTTGCTGCAGTAGTTGTTGTAGATATTCTCAAAGATCGCTTCTTCTCTGTCGCTTGTTTCGCTTCGATAGTCAAATGCAGACTGATTGCGCGCTGGCGTCACGGCGCTTTAAATAGGTCAGCTCATCGAACATTCCAGATCTGTCTAGAAGTAATAATAATAGCGCATAATTTCGAGTACGTTCAGAAGGTATCTACAGGTACTTCACAGGAGACGAGTTTCTAGGCATTTCGATGTCGACACTTCATTGTCAATACTGATGAAACCTGTTCCATTGAATAGGCCATCCCAGGTCTCGCAGTGCGTTCTTATATCGTACCTCTACAATGCGTAGGCTTAAAATTTACGTAAGGCATGTCACGCAATATTGAATTTTATGCCATTGACATAAGGTGCGTCCGTAACATTATAATATTTTCCGCCATCCTGCATATCTCATGGCTATTGGGTGTAAGGGCAGAACCCTTTATCGGTGCCTATTCTTCTTGAACAAACTGCTATCTAAACTTCCACCCGATTAAGGGATGAATTTTCAAAAATCTCCTTAGTATTCATTTACGATACGACTTGTGCACAATTTCAAACCGTCTAGGTTTGGGCCGTGCGTTGAATTTCTATTACATAGTGATGGTGGCACGTTTGTCTATTTATTTATTTAGGGTCTTTAGAAGATGTACACCAAAACTAAACAGAATAAATATTGTAGCTGTAACTGTCAGTTAATTAAAAGTCGCTTCAAGGCATAGACCAGTAATAAGGTTACTGCTCGTGCAGATTAAACATTAATTATTTATTTTATTTCATAATATTTTACATAATTATAACGTGAAAGCATCATGCTGCGGTAGGAAGCTTTGACGTGGTATAGAACATTCTGCCGTCCTTTAACTAGAGTGCCGTTAAGTATCAAAACCAAATTTCGAGATACGCGCGGAAAACGGTAAAATAATTTAAAATTGATGCTACTTCCTAACGAGAAGTTACTTGCGAAACTTTTAAATACCAAAAAAATTGTCTTGAAGGCTATTTTAGTCAGTGTAGCTGTCAGTCAAAAACGTTTTAGTAAATTAGAGAAAATAAATATTTATCATTTTATTAAAGTAATTTATAAAATATTTAGCCTTAAAATCCTGACTATAATGCCGTAATGCATACCTTAACGGCATTTTTGCTAATGGTTATGACCTAATAATGTAGTTATGTACCACACTTAAAAATGTTGTAAAAAAACTTACCTTAATAGCCGTTAAAACACTAAAAGCCAATATAGATTAGCATTATTGCTTAAAAAAAGTAGACTCGAACTATGCTATATTGCCGCTAAATCACTTAACGGCAAACAAGACAAGTAAAATTCAATAATATCTTCATGTCTTGTTTTGCCGTACGAAATTTTTTATTTATTACATTGCTTTAATGTCGCTAAGTACAAAACATTTAATGATAACGGCATTTTAGATATGCATTACGTAAGTAAAATATAAAAATAAAACAAGCATTATATTTAAATTCATCGTTTATTTATTAAATCAAAATGAGATCAATATTATTTTAAAAAATCTCACCAACTTAACGGCAGATGCTTATAATATTCTAGAGTAATTAAATTACACTAGTTATTAAAAAAATATTTAAAAGAAAACATTAAAGTAACTTTTACTTCTTGTCTAGGGATAAAATATTATTATCAAAATTATACAGTCTTCAGTTACTTAGATTTACTCAGTACTTTTTTATTGACTTTTTTTATAATTCTTAGCACCACTTGTGCTTGCCTCAACATTAGATTGAGTCGTTGGCAAATTGTTCCAAAATACCAATTTATGTGGTGGTATTATGTTGGATAATTTTTCTAGAATGCCAGCTTTTCTCTCTACATCTATACCTTTTGGATTAGTACGAAATTCTAACTTGAACACTTTTGGATTTTTTATATATTTGTCATTCATGAATCTCAATAGTGTGTATTCGTCTTCAAAATCGTTTTTGTACATGAGATCATAATTATTCCGACTAAAACACACCTGTGTCATGTTTTTCAAATATGCTCTCGGATTAGAATTCTGTATTCTTCTATCTGATACATAATTTGGTACATTTAAAAAGTTTTCTGCGAGTTCTGCGACCAAAGATTTCACGTTAACTTTTCCATTATTTATAGATGCCACTGCTTCTTCAAAATCGGTAAAGTCGTAGAGTTTCCCTTTCTTTTTCATGGCGAGTTCTACTTGGCGATGCACTTGGTAGGCGCTCATAAACGTATGGCCAGGCTCTAAATAGTGCAGAACAATTTGTTCTGCACTAATGTCACTACCATTTACCATGTGCACTAGCATTGAATATGTGTGACACTAACTTTGTTACACAACGCGACCTCAATAGAATTTATAGATTATTTAAACCTCAGACTGACGTCTGGGAGGACCTCTTATCCGAATGGCAAAGTAGGTGGGCTAATTCCATCAATACCTCCATCTGTTCTTTCCATCCGTTGGCGATCGGCTGGCTAAGACATGGCTGGAGGTTGACCACTGCGTTGCTCAATTTCTCACAGGTCATGGCAACTTTAAAAGTAAACTGTATTCTTTTAAACTTGTCCCTTCGCCTTTGTGTCAGTGTTCTACATCGAACTGTGAATTTGAACAGTCCGCACATCACATCTTATGGGAGTGTATTCTTTGGCAGAATGAACGCAATATTATGTTGGATAGTGTACAAGTTACATCCGGAGTTGTTTATTATAAGGACCTTGTAGAAACTAGAACTAATTTCCGTGCGTTCAGGTGCTTTTGCCATACCTATTATTGGAATCAATTGTAACAGCATATACCTACTTAGGACCCATTAACTTAATCAAATGTTATTCCGTGGTGCTTGGCAATCTGGGCTTCTCCCAGTTGCAATAATGTCCCTTTGTGCCGATTGGCTTAGTTCTGTTCTGTCTCCTGCTTATTATGGAGGGAAGTGGAAAAAATATGTTTTTTCTTACTCCTCCGCTATTCTTTTCTGATTAATTTCGTTGCGGGACCCAAGACAGTTGAATCGTTCCTCCGGGACTCGTCGAGCTTCATTGCTCGGCGTTTTTCTGGCGGTCTCCACTGTTGATTCTGGCTTTCAGGAGTTGAAGTGGGTTGGGAACAGTGTGGCGGGTTTAGCATTGAATATAGTAAACAATTTTTATTCTGTCCGGTGCAGTTGTCCAGCCAGATATGTATGTTTGTTATATCTCGGTTTCGAAGAAGAAAATAATAAAATCCTGTCATGATATCTTCTTGCCTCCGTCCCGCTTGAGCGTCATGCCATAAGACTGTTAACGGCTTAGATTCGGATGTTATTTTACCCAGAGGTGCGAAGGTATGATTATAAGCTACAAGACGCTGGCAAAATATAGCAGCTTTGAAAGACTCCAATCTTGGTAACATGATCACTTTCTCTAAATCAGCGCTGAAATAAATCGCAATATGATCTTGTGGCATTTTTTTGTGATTTTCGTAGAGCTGCCTCGCTTTTAAGTATTTCTCGTGATGCTTAATCCAGTCCATACACACAGCGCAACCATCAGTTTGATCGTGAGAAGTTCCTTTTTATATAAGTCGTAAGCTTCGCACACTTCACATTCTTCATTGCCGAGGCGAGCAAAAGATATATTCATAGCTTTTAAATTATTTCTATATAGTTTGTAGCTGATTTTTTGATCGGGATGTTTTTGAAGGAAATCTTTATGCATGTGAATAACATTTAAATCGCTTGGCAGGTAGCGTCGCAATGGAGCATGTTCTCGCCTGTAGTGACGTTCCATTGGATTAAATGATTCTACATGTTGTTTTAACATATCTCTATTAAATGAAGGAGCTTTTTATGTTTTCTTCTTTTATCACACGTGGTGTCTATTCGTTTATCTTGAAGGATCCGATCAGAAGGGTCATTTGTTTTAACGTAGCCTAAAGTGGGGATCGGGGGGGATCAGGATTACCCAAAACTTGTACTGTCGCGAGAATACTTAGCGGCATTTTAGATTAGTCATGTTGGATAGGCGCAATTTAGTCTTGAAAAATGTTTAAAATATTTTGCTGGATTATAAATAACTGCCGCTGTATACGAATTCTAATTGTAAACTACCAAATTAATATATTTATATAAAACTCTTAAATGCAGCAAAGGGTGTTTTGCGGCATTTATGCATAGGATTCTTATACAGTGGCTTTATTGTTATGGATTTGTTTACATCAAAAATAAAAATGCCTAGTTAAAAAGCCGCTAAAGTACTTTTACTGCCCCATAGGATAGGAAAATAATTTAACGGCAATTTAGCTAGGTAACAAATCGCAAATTATTTGTTCAAATCTGTGGCTATGTAGCTTTACCCGCATTTTTGCTTGGCAATGTCACTTAACAACATTTTAGCATAGGTTTACTTTATGATTTGTGCTTTTAACGGCATTTCTTTTTTTCATATCTCGAAAACGACAAGAGCTATCGAAACTGTAAATAGATGTATCGATAGAACTTTTTTTTCTGATATAAATGACCTCAGAAAAGGTGAAAATGCCAAATGTCACTTAACGGCATTCTAGTTAAAGGACGGCAGCATTCTTAATTGTTTTTTCTGAGATTTTTAAATTTGTTTCTTTTTTATTGTGTTTAGTTTAGTTATATGATATTCCTGTGTAGAAAGAAAAAGAATAAAAGTATTTATTATGACTCACAACATATATTATTTAATTTCACTATCTCGCTTATTATAACCAGAACAGTGATAACACACATCATTAACCCACAACAAAGAAAATTGAATATCCAAATTTAATCTAAAAATATGTATATATATATATATATATATATCATTACTTTACTAATATAACAAGCAATATACTAAGCACTTAACTTATCGTATTCCTACCTAACCAATTTACATTAAACTTGACAACCACTTGAGTAAGTTATACAAAGGAACAAACTATTATATACCTACCAAGTGTTTTGGATTCCTTATTGACATTATTATTGATTTATGTAACATTACGTACGAGTGTGAGTACCACGTATTTTTTCCCTTTCTGGATGGAGCGGAAGGGCGTATCAGACTTTTACTGACTAAAACCCGTTTTATACAGAGTGGTGCTGACAATACGACAATAAATTAAACATCGTGTACCTCAACACATTCTCAGTCTACCCATAAAAAATTATATAAATATATCCATTACTTTAGTCACAGGAAATTATTTTTAATTTTTCACATTTTCTACATGATGTACCTACATGTTGATAAGGAAGCGCTTACAGGTTGATGACCGCCGCATCCAACGGTATTGAACTTTAATAATAATGGCGCGAAAAAACAAGTCGATACAGGAACGCGCTGTCGCCCACTGATCGAAGGTCATTGAACCAATATTTTAAAGGATGTTCTATTCCGTTTGTAATTTTATGCGATTTAGTTTGTTTGAAATTTTTATTTTTTTTTTATTTTTGATGCTAGGTTTTTTCTATAGTTCAGGATTATTCCTACGAACCAGCATGGTCTGTGTTTTCATTTATTGTCGTAATGTCAGCACCACTCTGTATAGTCGGGACTAACGGTATCTCTTTTGAACAATCCACAGCCCTGGCAGGCATCGATCTTAATGAACCCCGTCACGATGTGCTGACTTCTTTTGGAGGCGCACGTGGAACACAACATGCCGTCGACCCGGGCCTGATCCTTACCAGACCAGGTCACTGGCGGTGAGCATTTGATAGGTCCTACCTACCAATTGCTCATCGGCCGGTTAGGGTGGCTGGGAGTTTGCTGTTTTCTCCCGACGTCCAGGGCGTGCCCTGCTGCTCCCTCACGCATTCCGCCTCCTCCTATGCGAGCATTATTTCATCGCATAAGGAAGATCACCTCCTTCCAATGTGAGTGCAGTCTAGCTCCATACTATGGCCTGGACCAGGACGGACGCGGGAGATTGCCAATGCCGAGCGCCGCCACAAGGGCTCGACGGTGCCCTGCCCAAGACTGACATACCTCCAACGTGTCTTCAGGGTGATTCACATAGTGGCAATACCCTGGCGTTGAAACAGGAATTTCCCGAAACAAACGTGTCCGGTGTGGACTTTCGCTAGGCGGAAATTGAAGGCGCTGGGGCGCCATTCTAGAAACTCATCAAAGAGGGGACTTATTGTCGCTAATGTGGCGTGTCCGGTGAACAACACGCTTGATTTAATACATCTCTGTTCTTTTTATCACCCGTGGTTGATGGGTAGAGAATGCCGAAGGCATCATGTTCGCTTTTGTACTTTTTTGTCCTGCAGATTTGCTAATGCCGTACGACCGTGTCATTGAACTCTTTAAATGAAAACGATGACTGACGCATGCATGCCGTCTGGTTGGATAGTTCAACTCATAGCTGCTGTGGCTCTTTCTTCAATAGGCCCTCCCAGACATGGCTCTGTATTATTGATTCACGTAAAATCCTAATGATTTCACTAAATAGTTTCTGAGCGGATATTTACAGCAGATTCGCATTATAACTATTCATCCCATTCATTCAACTCCAGGAGCTACTTTCCTGCAGGGGTAACGCGCACGAGTCATCATCATCATCATCTCAGCGTTAATCCCAGTCGCATCCGCAGCTTTTTCAGCTTTGGAGTCTGGGGTCCGCTTTACCAGTCTAACTGCTGATTTTGGCTAAACTTCGATATTTTCCGTGAAGCGACTGCCATGTGACCTCCACAACCCGAAAGCGATATCTAAGCATTGCAGTTAGACCAATTGTTAGACTTTTGAGGGCTCCAACAACCCGTAACGACTGCCACTAGATGTTCGTATGGCAACCGGGACCAACGGCTTAACGTGCTTTCCGAGGCACGACCAGACCAGTGCAAATATTCATATTCATGCATACAAATATTTGCACTGTGCGGGGATTGAACCCGCGCCTCCTTGCGCAACGGCAGCGTTCGCTACCGCTACGCTACGGAGGCTGTGGTAAGGCACACGAGTGTGCATTGGCATTTCTTTTCAGGGATCGGACATCTAAATAACAGCGCCATCTGGTTTTAAAACATTGAGTAACAAAATAATGACGAGTATAAATTAAATAATGTTTTACTTCTTTCGCAGAAATTTCTTAAAATAAGCATGCCCACTTTCCTCAGATCTTAATTCTGTTACTCCCTTTTGTGTGTACGGACGTTAGCAGGTCAAGCTACCCGAAACTGTCAAATATTTTCACTCAACCTGGAGCCTTAATGCTTTAGAGGTAAAGCTGAAAATCTAATAAAGAAATCTAACTGTAGGTAGGTACATAAATAATAAAATACATACATTTCATTTCATTTGACGAGCTCCAGGAATGCATAGTCCTTATAAATAATGATAACGTTCTATATAAAGCACCTGAGTATAATGAATAACAAGACTAAAGCTTTTGAGTACATATTAACGACCTGCGGGCTCATCGCCAAACAATATTGCAAAGTGCTTGTCAGTTGACATATGAGTACTTTATAGCAAATAATTAATATGCATTTTTATCACTTCGGCTTTAAAAAATATATTGAACTAGGAAAGTAGGTAGGAAAGCTACGTACAAACCTATACAGTACAAATTTATACGTAAACTAGCTGAACCGGCGAACTTTGTTCCGCCTTAAAGGCACATGATCTTATTTTTTACTTTTTAAATTAGAATAATTGGGGTGGCATAAAATTGTAGGAGAAGTCGAAACAATGGAGCTCATTCATCATTAAACCATAATATTTACATAGAAAAACTTTTATTGTGCCTAGTTTGTAGAGGTGCAAGTACCAGGGTAGCTTGCACCCCTACAAACCTCTACAAAACTGTAAGAGAAGTCCAAACAATGCTTCCGAGATCACATGCTTTTTCAATCAATCAGCGTCATCAGCCGGGATGATTTCCACCACCACTCAAACGCATACAGAAAAAATCATTTAAATCGGTCAAGCAGTTTATTTATTTATTTAAACTTCATGCACAAATAACAACATTGCACAATGGCGGACTTAATGCCTTAGGCATTTTCTACCAGTCTACCTTAAGGTGATGCAGAGACATAACATGGTAGGTGCAATGATATAATAGAGAAGTTATAAGAGAAACACAAAAAAAATTATAATAAATACATAGATACATACATACAAGATATAAACAGTAGAGAGAGATAAAAAAAATGTAAATGTAGTTTAAGAGGAGTTCAATGACATACACACGTACAGCAGAATCCATATTAATATTATAAATGCGAAAGTAAGTCTGTCTGTCTGTCTATCGGTCTGTCTGTCTGTCTGTCTGTCTGTCTGTCTGTCTGTTACGCTTTCCCGCTTAAACCTCTCAACCGATTTTGATGAAATTTGGCACAGACAATCTTTACACCCTGAGAAAGACATAGGCTACCTTTTATCCCGGAAAAAATAATATTCCCTAGGGAAATCTAAAAAGCGCGATATAACCGAACTCCACGCGGGCGAAGCCGCGAGTGGAAAGCTAGTTATATATATAAAGATATTTACGTCACTAGAGTCATTTTTATTTTTTTATATAATCCAACAAGGTACAGATTCAATTATAAGATTCTAATTAACACACGTTAGGCTGCTCACCACTTATCACATGTAATAAAATTCAAACTAAGCAATGGTGGTGCGTACAACTTGTAACTGGTTCAATCATGCATTTGCGAAGATTATCAAACAAATATTAAAACCAATGCTCTCAAGGTGGCGAAAAAAAACATCATCAGAAAATCGATACCCAAAAAACTAAAAATTCGAAGACATTATGGCATCTACAAACACGCACTTTGCCTACTCTTAGGCATGTTTTCCAGAAGTCGGAACTTTATAGGAAAATTAGCATATAAAGTACCTAATTAGATAGTAAGGTATACTGCTATTACTTACACCTACAAATTTTGCGTAGCTGCCAATAAATGCCTTGCCCGAAACTGCCTCTTTCGCCCACTGATAAATCAAATGATTTTTGGGGATCGGTAAACAACACACCCACACCACAGCTGGGACTAGTAAACTTGTCAATACAATATTTTTTTTTATTTTTTTTTTTAAGTTTGCCTCACACTAGGAATATCCATGGAATTTTTCTCGGTGGTAGGCCACAACATCACCCGCCGGCATAAGTTACCAACTACTAGACAAAGTCATGCCGCCAAGCGATTCGTCGTGTTCCGGCATGATGTCTGGTGAAGCCGTACGGAGGACGGGTCTGAGCAGTTGTGTTGCGATTTACGTACCGGGTACGATGCGCGAAATGTTGTTGTGTCAGGAGTTTGGTTGTGGAGGGCCTCCAGATCAATCTCCCTCTGGCGCAGCATCGTTGTTCGTGTTGTTGGGTTTAACATTGCATCACCGCGCTCAACTGCCGTCTTCCTTCCTATTTACTCAGTTCTTTTGAGTGAGTAGGCTTAATAAACTAGCACGCCTTACCATCAACGATTGCATCACTGCTTACCATCAGGCGGGATTGCAGTCAAGCGCTAGTTTGTAATTTATAAAAAAAAAAATATAGGAATTCTCCTGTATCGTGGGTGCGTTTACAAATATATAAACTCACATACACAAACAGCCAGACTCGGAACAACTAATTGTAGGCCATACAAATATTTTTTCCGTGCGGAAATCGGACCCGCGATATGCGGCGCAGTTGATCGCTTAGCCACTGCACCTATCGTGTCAACGTTGGTACCTTCTTGGGCCATGATACCCTTTCGGGAGGTTCTTGTTCCGGATAAGGCGGCTGTCACCACTATGGGGATCGCTCTGAGGACACGGTGGAGCATACGGTGGAGGTCTGCTCGGCCTGGGCGGAGTACCGCCATGTCCTCGTGGCGGCGATCGGCGGCGATTTCTCGCGTCCGGCCCTGGTACAGCCCATGGTCCGAAGCGAGAGTGCATGGCAGACCGTCGCCTCCTTCTGCTAAACAAAGCAAAGCAGGAAGTGGAACGCTTGAGTGACCTGAACTTCAGCGCCTTCACGACTCCAGCTCGGGAGATAGCATCGAACTCCCAGCCACCGTAGGCGCGGGCTTTTTGGCCCGGTAAGGCCAGGCCCGGGTCGATGGTGCGTTGTGTTTCACGTGCGCCTCAAAGGGATGTCAGTACATCGTGAAGGGGTCCACGAAGGTCTGGGTCAGAGTTGCGGGTTGGTCAAAAGAGAAACCGTGGCCCTGATGCACAGGCAGGTGATGGAACATGGGTGGGTTTTAGTCAGCAAAAGTCTGACACGCCCCTCTGCTCTACCCAGAGCGAGAAAGTTATTTGATGATTTCCCTCCATACCAAAAAAAAAGCCATGATGCCATTATACCTATAACTTAATATAATGAATATTTACTTTAGTCCTTGCTTGCCTAGTTTGATGCGAAATACTTAGTTACATTTCGACGGTACATTTAACTCCTCTAACCATGTATCGATGATTAGGTGTGGTAAACAAACTAAATATTGCAGTACATGTCTTGACTCTACTAACCCGCGGCTCGTTGCCTTAGTAAATATTGCTTACCCAGTATTTAGGTAAGTAGATACGAACTGTGCGGAATAATAATTATTAGTGAAACGATACAGTAATGACTTTCGTACGTTGCTTTAAATAATAGCCTCATGTTGTTTCTGCGATGTTAAAGATATTTTATCTCAAAGGGGTGATTGTTCATTTTACTATTTTTATTCGAAAAACAGTCGAGTTTTTTTGTAGGTACGGTTTTTTTAGTAAAAAAACAATGAATTAAAGTGAAAGTTTAAGCTAAACTTACGGACAGTTGTGATAGGTAACATTGTCGAGCAGTCGAGTAAAAATATGATAAATAGATAATTTGTGGTTGATTTTAGTAAATAATCTTAATCTTAAAATCCAAACTTAAAAAAAATAGTTTCCATTGAATTTCACATCTAAAAAAGCTCGGTGATGTAATCGCTATAGGTAGGTTACCAAAGTACTACTTACATAAGATAAAATATTTACTATGCAAATATGGCTAAAAGTCAAAGTATAAATATAGAAAGAGAAACAGTCTTAATACGCCAATTATAAGGCGTTCAAAAATACAAAGTAAAAAAGAACGAATACAAGACGAATCGATCCCGAATAAAAAAAAAAAATTCTAATTATCATTCATTAATAAATATTGAACTATTCAATTAATTCATATAAGAAATAAGAAATTCTATGAAGGTTATGAAGCGATTTTGGAGAATCAGGTACAAAAACTTGTTCACGCTCGCCTGGCGACAAGTACACATTCCAGCGACTATACGTCGTTAATACACACCATAAAATACACTTCAGATCCTGGAAAACCTGTTTTTTCTCCGAGTTTCTGCTCCTAAATGGGGCAGACAGGAGCATAATAACCCTCTTAGGATTCGTTGATATTTTTAGATGAAATTCGCTAAGAAGCTTAAGCTTGGACTTGGCTTCATCAAATTGCTTGCAAAAGATAATCGCTTTATTTCAATTTTCAATGACAGTAAAACAAAATTCAACAAAGGCCCGCAATAAATTGTGTCGATAACTTAAATTAGTTCTGTTAATGGGTGTCGGAGCATGAATTTTGGAATAATGTCAAAGAAAATTTGTGACTATCGCAAGTTACGAGGCTCGATGCTGTTTCAGATTATTCTTGCAAAACCCTGAACGTTTGCCCTAGTAAATGTGTTCGTTCATCTACATAGCGGCTATAAAGTAGGTGATTTATAGTGTTATCATAGTTGTTCCGTTTCTCTATTCAAATTAGGGTGCAACCGAACGTGATACCATAGACTGCTGTTTTATATTTCCAAACGCCATGTGTTGTATATAAAGGCCACGAACGTTGTTCGTATTCAATGGATTGTGTTACACTTACAACACAACGGATTTTATTAATGGTAGTTTATTTTAAGAAAATGCTATTGGGGTTAGGAGCTGTGCTGTCCAAGTGGTAACGGCCATTCGAGTTATAGAACATGGGTTTAAAGTCAAACGGACGCTTTGCTTTGTGTAAATAATTTGAACACCACTGCCCTCAAAACAATGAAAAGAAACTGGAAAGTTGTAGTGGGAACATTATCAGCTGATTATGTTATTGAGGTTATCGATTGGGAAAATATGTTCATTACGTATTGACGATTCGTGTGAACTTTGTCCGAGTATTGTAGGATATTTAAATCGTTAAACTATATCTTGATGGAATATCAATACCTTAATTTGCTGTCGTAAACTAAAGCCAAGTGTAGGAAAGTTCCTGCCCTGTGGGAATTTTGTTCGTAACGCCTCTAAATACGAGTGAGTTCGATGAGTAAACAGCATGCTACCTGTGAAGGCATGAGGAACGAGGAGTAAAGTTCACTCATCCTCCATAGAAAAGGGATGACGGGTGTTATGTCTAGTGGGCACTTGCCCAACTGTTGAAGTAAGGAAGTCTTATTTATGCTAATTGCACGGTAAACTCTGTTTGCGTGATGTAGACGTGTGACGTCAGTATGACGCGTCGTTTTGTTTGTGGCGTTTGTAGGTACCGCTCCATCACTCTTCTCCGGAGACCGGGAGGTCGATAGTGGGCTGAGTATTGTTTCTTTCAATCTTTGCCAGACCTGTTGAGGTTCCAGTGTGTCGGAACCGGTTGCCGTGTTGAGGCTTGCTCCTGCGTCGACCAGGAGAGAGGGCCCTTCTTGTTGACCAGCCGAAAGTGCAGTGTGCTGGGCCGAGGTTGCTGATGAGGCTGCCGGTGATGCACAGGTATGCGCCATGCTTATTGTCAGGATACACGTTGAAACCATGGGTCCTGGCTGGCTGGATGATTGACCGGTAAAGCTTGCGGCAGTGATGGTTATGATGTCACGCTGGAGTTTTTGCACGAGGGCTGCGCTGCCGTTGATGTTCGGTGTCACCAGTGTGGAGGGAGTAAAGTTCACTTATCCTCCATTGAAAAGGGATGATCCTCCGACCAGACGGGTGTTATGTCTGGCGAGCACTTGTCCAACGGTTGAAGTGGGAAAGTTTTATATATGCTAATTGCACAGTAAACTCTGGAGTGATTCTTACTTTCGCCAAAATTAAATTAATAAGGAAGGTTTTACCTGTTCCACCTGGAGCGTCTAAGAAGTATATTCGAACATCATTTGCATCTACACTTGTGATAATTTTTTTGTAAACTTCCCGTGTGGAACCGAGCATAGAATAGTATCAACGGTGTCATAAGAGGCGACTAAGGGAACTTTAACCAGGGACGCGGGCACACCACTAATTCTGTGGAATAACAAATTATTGCGATGCCCAACCCGCCTTCCAAGCGTGGCGTTATGGCAATGCCCTCCAACGGAATGAAAGCCTTAGGGGAGGCCCCCAGGCCCTTCGTCGAATACATATAGCATCTCACTTCACCGAATATTATCCCTTTTATAAACAAATCAACGACCTTTTTTACCTTTAATTGAAAGACACGCGAAGTAATATCGTATCGATCATGAGATTTTTGTCCTGAAAGTAAGTGCTCATTTATGTTACTCAAGCGTGGGTTACACGTAAAAGTAATAAAAAGGACGGGGCGACCGTAATGTCTAACATAGGTCATGCGTCTTGCGTTTTTTCGTGCATGTATCTTGGTCCACCAGAAAAAGATGATGGTGGCACTACCATTTGCCTCAGCCGATTTGCTTCAGTATAATCAGTATCTTGCCGTCTAATTTCATCTTTTACATGAATATAATTTTATCTGCGCGCAATTTGGTTTCATTGTTTTTTATGTAGTTAGTCTTTTAGTTTCTTTTACCAAATATTGACTAAAAGGTGAGCGATATTTTACCAAAAAGTTATTCTCCTCCTCCTCCTTCCTCCTTTCGTCCTTTCGTCCTCCTCCTTTATACCGCGTACATCGAGGGACTGGAATAATTTGCCAGCGGCGGTGTTTCCGTCGGACTACAATTTGAGTGTCTTCAAGGCTAGAGTGAATAGGCTCTTAATAAACTAGTGCGCTTTACCATCAACGATTGCGTCACTGCTTACCATCAGGCAGGATTGCGGTCAAGCGCTAGTTTATAATATATAAAAAAAAAAAATAATAATAATAATTCTGTATGAGTAAAAACTTACAGCGCAGACTGTTTTTTTCAAGGGCAATTTAGTTGTTGGATCGCATTGTGGTATGCTAATTGAATAGCCATCATCTCCACTGCAAAACATCAACGGTTACTGCAGTGCATTCATGGGCGTGTCCAGCTTCTGGCCCCCTCGGGGGCAAGTAAGGCCTAGCGGGTGGCAAGTCAAGCCTAGAGGGTGAGGCAAGTCCTGCCTTGGGCAAGTCAAATTTTTAAAGTGGTTTCGCGGTTTTTTGGCAATTACCCCGTACATTTTCGTCAATATATACTGCGTGGTTTATTTCAAAGTTACAGATAAATCCTAGTAATTAGGGAAGTTCACAAATGTTGTGGGAGATTCCCCCCTGCCGTCCCCTGGGTAGGCCTATGAGTGCACCATAAGCAGCTCAATGTGTCTCACTGATATGCTGAAGTGAGTTACTTCGGCTTTCAAGGATGATGTCTCTTTAGTCAAAATGCCTAAATCTACCAATACAACGGCTACTTCATATACCGTTGGTGCATTAAATTAGCCTATGTGTTCTCTGTGGTTTTTTTATCTGCATGTACCTTGAATGACTCTGAAGGCGATATTTTATCAATGGCTGTTTGTAGTTATTTTATGTATTGGTTCACCTTATGTAACATAAGTTGCAATTGTTTGTTTAAATTTGGTCTCAAATCAAGAAATTTAGAACATGTAATATAAGCTTCTGTATTATATTCACAGACGAAATAAGTTTGCAGAAACTGTGCATTCTGCCTACGTTCCACTAATATACTTGCAATTAAATAGTAGACTTGTACTTGAACTTTCAAAGTTGGTGAAAAACCGCCTTCTTTTTTTTGTTTTACACCAAATGTAGTAATTTGAAAACAGGCATTATATTGTCGGATATTATCCCTGAAGTGTACCTGATCCATACTAATATTATAAATGCGAAAGTATCTCTGTCTGTCTGTCTGTCCGGCTTTCACACCAAAACAACTAAACCGATTGTAATGAAATTTGGTACACAGATAGTCCAGAGCCTGAGAAAGAACATAGGCTATAAAACATCCCGCTATGATCAATAGAAGCAGAGCAGGAACAAAAAATGTTTCGAAAACGGGAGTAAACGCGGACGTGCATATTGCTCCCATTATTTTAACAGGCGCTTATTTTATATCAACTGAGCTCTTTCCGTGTATTGAATTGTATTATCTCTATCTTCTTCTTCTGCAGCCTATAGATGTCCAATGCTGGACAAAAACCTCCCCCAAGGCTTTCCATGATAACTGGTCTTGTGATGCCCTCATCCATCGGCATCCCGCGACCTTCACCAGGTCATCGGTCCACCTTGTTGGGGGCCTCCCTACGCTGCCTCGTCCAGTATGTGGCCGCCACTTCAGAACCTTACTGCCCCATCGGCCATCGGTTCTACGAGCAATGTGCCCTGCCCACTGCCACTTAAGCGACTCGAAGAGCTATGTCGGTGACTTCGGTTCTTCTCATTTCTGTTTCGATCTCTATACCGTGACTCAATCACTCTATGCACATCGGTATTCCCTTTTTTTTTTTTTTCGGGGTGGAAATCCTCATAGGATGTCCGCCGTCCTGGGGTGGGCGACGGGGTCTGTCAGACTTTTACTGACTAAAACCACTCTGGTATCACGGGGTAGTGGGGTGTTTAACTACTCCGTGCATCGCCTCAGAGGCGCGCGCCGACATTCGCGCACGCTTCCGCCTCGGGGTCCATCGAATAGGGGGAGGGGACTTCCCCATGTCCCTCGCCCCTGGACCCATTCATAGGGGGCGGAAAAGGGCGTTATCCACCCTTTTTCGATGCCCGGTGCGTCTTCTGCGGCCCGGGAAGGGAGTTGAGATCTTCCTCTCCCGTTCCGCAGCTTCGACACCACCACGTCCTACGACACTGCGCTACCGACCATCCACCGCACTACTGCCGGCAGCGTCAGGTCGCCTCCTACTTCATTTGTGAGGACACGGCGCTGCTCCTCCCAAGCTCAGCGAGCGTGTGCTGCGCCGTGTCCTCCCCGCATTGGACGCAATGGTGGCACCGAGCGTTCGGCTCCCTGCCTAAGCGACGCAGGTACTTGCCGAAGCAGCCGTGCCCCGACAGTACCTGCGTCACCCTGAACGACAGGGAGCCGTGCCTTCCCCCGAGCCAGTCGTCGAGTACTGGCCGGATCGCCTCGACGGTAGCGAGGCCGGCGGTAGGGTGCATAAGCCGCTGCCGCCAGTCCGCCACCAGGACCTGACGGAGCTCCTCTCGGCGCAGCCCGATCTGCTGCTGCGCCGGACTGGAGCCCCGTGTCCGCTCTACCTCGCGCCATCGGTACAATGACGCGAGTACTTTCACCTCTAGGTCCCAGGGCGGGGATCCAGCTAGGATGCAAGCCACCTCGTAGGAAATCGTGCGATACCCGCGGGCGACCCTGACGGCCATCGCCCTCTGCGGCTTGCGCAGAATGGCGAGTGTTCCGGCCGTCAGTTCCATCGGCCACACAGGGGCCCCATACAGGGCCATGGACCGCACGATTCCCACGTACAACCGCCTACAGGATATCGGTATTCCTGGTCTGATATAGTGCAGCAGATTGCCGATGTTTTTCAGACTTGCAGCCTGGTAGGTGGACAGCTTGCCTGTGTTTTTCAGGCTGTGCAGCCTGGTAGGTGGCGACAGCTTGCCTCTTTACATCAGGGTTTTTTCTTATATTCAAACACAATTTTACAGTGAGATTCAGGTAGAGTTTCTCCATATGTTTTTTTTTTGTGCCTTTTTATTTGATTTTTTCGTGTGTAATTAGTAAACCTTGCCCTACGTTTGTTTTTCTTTTTTTTATTATTGTCACAGGCTGAGATAACAACAATAAACTTCTTATTAAATTTTCATCATAATGTATTGAAGATACAATAGGCTAATATTCACGCTCTAAAATAGGTATCTCCTGACAACTCTTACCAATTTTAAGTTGCGAAGGTGTAACAATTCCATCATGTTTTTCTATAGCTACCTCCATACGACACCAAGTAATTTTCTGTGCTGCTATGGGAAGACAGGCATCAAAATGGACAAATCTTGCCGCCTATTCAAAATGGACGCCTTAGCGGATAGACGTTAGATCCATATCGTATATATGAGAACGTTTCTATGAACTTCAAACTTAAATAGAAATATTAATCCTGCTGCTATGAAATCACAAAATCACCTTTCCTGTCAAGGGTTGTAATTGAAAACTTGCTCCAGTCATTAACCACATATCTGAGAATTTCTAAACCTCCATCGCTCTATCTTATGTTCCGTACATTAAATAAGAGAGAGCACGAAACAAATATGCACCGTTATCAAGAATAGGGATGACAGTACATTCTTCAATTTCTCCATTAACCTTCAGATTTTCTTGAGCCATTTTAAAAAGTGTAACCGACAAAACCTGTACAATCTATAACCAAAACTACTAAACCGAAACAAAGCAAATGCAATCCATAATGTGGCAAGAAAAGAACAGTCAAAATCTTCCAATATAATCCACATGAAACATTTACGTATAGTATATATATACTATTAGATACGGCGGCCACTTATCATCGGGCAAAGACATTAAAATTATTTGTCATCGGGTATATGTAACTCAGTGAAAACACAACGATGGTGCATTTTAAAATACTAGTAACGCCATCTATTGTCAACATTTACAACTTATAAATAGGTAATTGGATTGCTTCAAACTAATACATTTACATCTTCCATCATCTCATATTTTATCCCCACGGGAATTTATCAAAATCCTATTTATGCCAACGACCATAGAAGATCCAATTTTTAATTTCAGTTCAATCAGTCGAAAATCTAAAACGATTTATACAATCTTTCATCCCCTAACCTACCCCCTTAAGGGTGGAATTTACCAAAATTCTTTCTTAGGGGATGTCTACGTCACAGTAGCTTTATGCTATGCATGCAAAGTCTCAGCCCGATTAAAAATTGACAAAGTTTCATACAAACTTTCAATCCCTTTTTATCCCCTTGGGGGTAGAATTAATCTACATCCTCTCTTAGCGGATGCCTGCGTCGTACTTGCATGCAAAATTTCAGCCCGGTCCGTCCAGTGGTTTGTGCTGTACATTGATACTATGTCAGCACAGTTGTTCTTGTTGCACTATGTCAGTCAGACCTTTGAGTTACCTGTATACAACGTGTAACATAAAGGGTATATACATAACAAAGGCATGGCATCTTTACATGATATCAAACGATATTGGAAGGGTTTTATAATTGTATCTTTTTATGTTAGGAAGTTATGAGGAAAAACACCGCCTGTGATAGGCTACTATCATACTAGTCGCACAGACATATTGAAGACATTTATCGGATTTTGGCAAGTAACGTGACGGGTAACGAGTAGTTATTAACATATGTAGTGTGCTGCCACGTTTGTTATGATTTTACTTTAAGAAACACACGAAACCGAAAATTTGGTACCAATTTTTTGAGCATTTTATTTTGAGTTGAAACCCTTCCGATATCGTTTGATATCATCTAAAGATGCCATGCCCTTGGTATGTATATACCCTTTTTGTTACACGTTGTATATTCAGAAGAAGAAGATTAATTGCTGATTTTTGACAATCCTTTCACTAAAATCTGAATGTCGATTGAATTATTTTCACAACGACAAGGTTTGTTTATAAAAAAGAGTTTATTAAGTTTTCATTGGGTGACTTAAATAATTATTTATACCATTTTTCGATACAATGGAAGCAAGTAATAAAATCTATCTTTTTAACTTTATGACCCCTTTTCATCCTGGTAAGAGCCTATTTTACAATAACTCTAAAAGCATATTTCTTTTTAATTTTTAGTCTTAATACAGAGGTATAAGTTAATCCAGTAGCGGCTACTATTTTTTTCTTATTAACTTTTAGGACGAAGACGTCGGGATAAGCTGAACCTTTCATAAAGATTGGTTCTTGGTAGGTATATCTGAACGAGAGTTAATCTCAATTAATCTCGCTGGTGGTCCCTTTGTCCAGCAATGGGATATTAGTAGCCATAAATAAATTTTGTCATCCACTAAATTCTGCAGGTTTTTAGAAAACTAAAAGTGATATTTATTTTTTACAAAGGCTAATGTTGGCAAGTTTCAGGTTTTTTAGCCAAAGGAACATCTCCAAACGGGAGTTTGTTTTTTTAATACCTAAATTTCTAGTGCTTGACCGTAATGACAAACGACAAACAGTCCAACTAGGTAGGTCCAACTTCGAGAAAGAGGTGTCTCGTCGAATCCAGCTCGGCTGGGCAGCGTTCAGGAAGCTACGCTACATCTTCTCGACGTCCAAGATACCACAGTGTCTCAAGACTAAAGTCTTTGACCAGTGTATGTTGCCAGTGATGACTTACGGAACTGAAACGTGGTCGCTCACAATGGGCCTCATACGAAGGCTCAGAGTCACACAAAGGGCAATGGAAAGAGCTATGCTCGGAGTTTCTCTGCGTGATCGAATCAGAAATGAGGAGATCCGCAGAAGAACTAAAGTCACCGACATAGCTCTGCGAGTCGCTAAACTTAAGTGGCAGTGGGCAGGGCACATGGCTGATGGGGCAGTAAGTTTCTGGAGTGGCGGCCACGTAATGGAAGACGCAGCGTAGGGAGGCCCCCAACAATGTGGTGGTGTGGTGAAGGTCGCGGGAAGCCGATGGATGCGGGCAGCACAAGACCGGTCAACGTGGAAAGCCCTGGGGGAGACCTTTGTCCAGCAGTGGACATAGGTTGAAAAAGAAGAAAAGAAGAACGTAATCCCGCCTGATGGTACGCAGTGATGTAATCGTTGATGGTAAAGAATATTCACTCTAGCCTTGATGACACTTAAATTGTAGTCCGACGGAAACACCGCTGGCCGGATTTGGAAAATAGATTAAAACTAGCTGACCCGTGCGAAAAAATCTCACTAGGTACATAAAATTGTATTCCATGGTACCAGGGACGAATATCTGTCGATTGGTGAGTCGGACGTTCAGATTGATTAGATAAAAAGAAAGAAAAAGGGAGAAAACGGTTTCAGACCCTTGGAGAAATAATATATGTTGATGTATTCTTATCTTGATTCTAAAATTATTTAAGTACTATACCTTTTTTAGTGAATGTTCATGTCATTCATGGCAGACATCTCAGGGATCAGTAAAAGTAAAAATAAAAGAACAAAATTGCTAATACAAGGTCAACATTCCTGTGTAAACCTTTTGAAGCAAATAAATTTCACAGGCGTTTTTGTCACCAATATAATCTTTTATAGTATAATAGACTTCCTGGCTTAATTTTCGCTTTATACCATATTTGAATTTATTAGGGCTTAGTTCTTGATGTGGCTGGGAAGGATATTATAAAACCTTACACATTGCCATCTAAAAGAGCCACTTATTTTCTTGAGCCTGGTTGATGTCACAACAAATTTGTGTACAATTTTGGATTCAGTGTTTGGTGCGAAGAGGCTGATTGGCGACCCTGATTTAACTCAAAACGGTCTCCAAAGTCTGAAGCACAAGCGTAGAGTAGCCAGCCTTTCGGTGTTCTATAGGATGCATTTTGGTGAGTGTGTCAGGGAATTGCATGATTTAATTCCCACATATTCGTTCCACCATAGGACGACCCGTCGTACGGCGAGTTTCCACCCTTACGTTGTTAACACCACTACGATTCGGACGAAGTGTTTCGCCTCCTGTTTTATACCGCGTACATTGATGGACTAGAACAATCTGCTAGCGGTGGTGTGTCCGTCGGACTACAATTTGACTGTCTTCATGGCTAGAGTGAATAGGCTCTAAATAAACTAGCGCTCTTTACCATCAACGATTGCATCACTGCTTACCATCAGGCGGGATTGCGGGATTTGTCTCTGAGGGAGTGTCTGGGGCTTAATTATAAATAAAACTAATAACTCTTTTTTGGCAAATAAAAATCGTTTGAATATCGACGGCATTTCCCCACAATAGAATAACGTACGATATCATGGTACTATGAAAATGATTGAAGTAAAATAAACGGTCTGTTTCTAAATCTGTGTCACAAATTTTGTCTCACCTTGATAGGTACACGTTATTGTTTATTTTAGCCCTTTTGAAAAAAAAAATTGTTATGTATGTGTGTGTATCCGAAGCGCATACGCAAGCGCGCCACTTACTATTGTCCCGTTGAGACACTGTACCAGTGTTGCCATTGCTACGGCAATTACCGTGTACTACGGCTTTTAGGTCAGAAAATCGCTAAATCTACGGGCTACGGCCCTCACCTTAAGGCCGTAGCAGAATTTACGGCTTTTCGCAAGTTCTAATTTATCGTAAATTTTAGGTCCGTATTACAGAACGTCACTCAAAACTCAAGGTCTACTTAAGTCTCGTTTCAAGCCATTTGACTGGTTGAAACTAGTTTTAAGTAATGCTTAAGCAGAGATCAATGCTTGAGTTTCCTTCTGGAATACGGAGCTTGGGTCCGTATTACAGAACGTTACCCACCTCGTTCAATTTATAGGTCATTTTATTTTCTCCACAAAAATTTGGCAAAGACACGGCCGACAGTCGATGTTTTTCCTTATGAACACGGCTTTTTTTACCATAGATACACGGCCGCCTAAAAATTTGCGTTGGCAACACTGCCCTGTACTAATAAATCAGTGCGTTGCTAGCTACAGAGCCTTTCACTTGTGTACCCCCTTCCCGCGTCGGCGTAGATACAATACGTAACAAAAATAAATGTGATCTATCTGATTTAGAGACAGCCCTAAGTGTAAACACTAAACTTCGAGACCCAATCTCCTATTAGGGGGTTGTGTGTTTTAAATATTTTTATTCCTTCTAAACTATAGGGTAGTTATAGATATGACAAACTTTATAAATTATTTGGTGTATTCGTGCCAAGTTTTCAAGGAATGAGATTGTTCAAAAAAACAAAAATCCCCCTGATAGAGAAAACCACTTTCATTTTGTTTTGTTTTGATATTTTGCAGACGGCTTACAAAATATCACATTTCCAGTCCAGTCAGACAGTTTCTCCTTATATAAGATTTTTTCTCTGTTTATTTAAAAAACACACACACACACTGTATTATTATACCATTCGAGTGCCCCGTATAAGGATCAAATCTGAAAACCAGAATCCTTTTTTTATTTTTCTTATGCTGCTACTTAGCTACCAACAGCAAAATGAATTTAAATTAGGTAACTTATTCTGATGTTACGAGTAGGCGGGAATAAAATTAATAATTTCATTCCTATTTTTTTCATGTTACCTAACTGTATTTAGGTAAATTAGTTTGGCCGGGTTTGCCATCCAGCAAATGTACACTTTTTAATAATAAAATAAAATGTAATAGTATATTGTTTTTAGCTTAAGATCGTAATTTTACAGTAGGTAACTACGGTATACATTATTTTTATTTTACCGCAAGCCTAATGGTTATACCATAATCGAATGGTTTTATCGTAGACTTGCAATCACATCACTAATTTTACGGCAACCCGATGGATACAGCATGGTTGTCTAAAGGGGTAAAATATGAACCAAACTGGCCAGTGTTGTCACATGAATTTAATGGAATGGGTTTAACGGGAGGTAAAACTTCGTATGTGAACGAATACTTACCAACCGTTGAACGAAAGGCTGCACTAATTGTTTTTCCGTAGTGGAGGTGTTTAGGGAAAGCTTAAGTCCAGTAGTAGACATCTTTCGTCTGAAATGTGATGATGAAAAATGAGAAATGATTAAAAAGTTTTAATTTTTTTTTTATCTAAACCAAATTATCTTTTGAATGATGACAATAGCCTCGATTCCCTTGTTCCTGAACTAAATAAAATTTCAATTCAGTACATCTTCTTTTCCCTTTCATTAAGAATAAGATACTTAGAAAGAAGAAAGAAAAACTAAAAACAAAGAAATACTAATTGGATTCATTTTGACTGACTAATATAATAATAATATTGATTTAATTGATAATTTTATAATACATTAGTAAATAAGTACCTATGACAATTTTTAATATCGTGATAATATTTTTTTTTTTTTTTTTAAATTGTATAACTCTATTATTTTGCACGTCATATAGTGACAAACATGTTGAGCTTAACATTATTTACTACCTTGTATGCACTTTTTATGTATGTACACACACATGTTTATGCAAATAAAATCTTATCTTATCTTATCATAACTTAAAAAAAGAGTTTTAGGAAGAAGTTTAGAACTGCCAAATTAGTCTGCTGTTGACGTAAATGGACGTATTTTTGGACGCCATGCTTATAATCGCGTCGAAACTGTGTATGGAGTATCTTAATTAGTTAGGATTGAACTAAAATGTTATCTTCTATTCTTTTCTTAATAAAGTAGAAAGAAAAGATGCAGTTAATTTAAAATTAGTTTAATTTGTGAACAAGAGAATCAGTACATAAATATAAAAATAAAAAATATTTACACACACACACAACAAAAGAAGGCAATTAAGTGATCGATAAATAAATGGCACCAAAAGGCATCTAGAACTTGACGCGCGCCTCAAAGAGATGTCAGCACACCGTGACGGGGTCCACAAAGACCGATGCATCATGGGTCAAGGTTGCGGGTTGATTAAAAAAGAAACCGTGACCCTGGCGCACAGGAAAATGAAGAAACACGGGTAGGTTTTAGTCAGCAAACGTCTGAAACGCCCTTCCGCTCCGCCAAGAGCGGGAGAGGTCATTTGATGATTTCCCAACCCAAACAAAAAAAAAAAAAAAACCAGCCAAGTGCGTGTCGGACTCACGCACAAAGGGTTCCGTACCATTGATTTATGAAATTAAATGATTTAAGTTATTTGTATGAAAAGATTACGCAGTAATAAGCGGTTTATGATTTACAAGTTATTAAAAAAAAAACTACTTACTATATCTCGTTCAAAACAATTTTTGTTGGTAGTTTTTATAGTAATGTACATCATATGTTGTTTTTAGATTTTTATTTTCTTATTTTAGAAACTAGTGGGGGGGACCAACTATATAAAAAAAAAAAAATTTTAGAAACCTCGATATCATTTTTGAAGACCTATCCATAGATACACCACACGTATATGTCTCATGAAAAACAAATTGTGTTTCAGTTCTAAGTATGGGCAGCCCCCAATATTTATTTATTTTTATTTTGTTTGCATCAAAATCTTAATGCGGTTCACAAAATACATCTATACCTACCAAGTTTCAACAGAATAGCTCTTATAGTTTCGGAAAAAAAATGGCTGTGACATACGGACGGACAGACGGACAGAATCTATAAGGGTTCAGTTTTTTGCTATTTGGCTACGGAACCCTAAAAAGCCTAAAAACTTGACTGATAAGTTGGGCATAAAATTATTTTACCAAATAGACCTATAAATTATTTCCTGCAATAAAGATGTATGAGGAGAAAATATATTAAAATTTTTATGACCCTTGAACGTGTTTCATAACCCTGTCGACATAACTTAGTTTCGGGCTTGCCGTCACTTTGTGATGTCATTGGCCTTTACCTCATGTCAGCGTAGCTTCTAGAACAACCTTAGAGAAAAAAGGACGGTCACACAGTAGGCACTATTTTAGTATACGTACCTAATTCATATAAGAAGAAACTCAGCCGCCATTAGATGTCACGGGTAAACCAACTGAGATTTCAATCTTATTTGTTATTCAACCGAAAATATTAAAGGCAACCTGAAATATAGTTTTATTGTAGACTTTTGTGACGGTATTTTATCTAGAGTCATTATAACGTTTGCGTTTGTTCTAAAGCCGTTGTTTAATCGAAATTGTGTTCTAGATTTTTTTTGTTGGTATTTTATCTTAACCTTAATGTCTACATCTGGTCATTATAACGACCAAGTTACTTTTATCAAACAAAACAAATATCTGTTCCACAGGAGTAGGTTTGTATAGTACAACCCTAATAACTGATGGCGTGAGTATAATAAATAGCCTCTGAGAGTTTTGGCGGGAGAGTTAAGCTGAGTGTCACGCTCATTTTTCATTGGACTTTTAAATTATTTAGGTATAGTGTTGTTTGCTAAATAAAAGTGCGTGATTTATGTAGTAAAAAGTGTATTCAGTCAATAATTCATGAAGAACATTGAAATATCGCAGCATAGTGGCCACATCATGACTTTGCCTCAAACCTTCCTAATAGACGGTTCACGCGGCCGTCTTTTTCGACATATTGTCTATGATTGATTGGTCGAGGTCGAAAGGAAGAAAGAAAATAAAATACTCGAAAATGGCAATACGCAAGCCGCGTCATGCTAAATGAAGAAAAAAAATAGCCTTTTCAATTTCATAATAGCTTGTGTAATGTGTATATTAGACGGTTGCTACATTGCCGTGTCGGCTTCAGGTGTGAGCCGGAAAATAGCAAGCGCTTCCAACGACAGACGTTCTATGTTTAAAAAACACTCATAAAATGATCTTCCACATGACTGCACCATTGTATACAATTCGAATTAATGGTTCGTACATTATGATCGGCCAGTTATTTTTGTTACGCATTAAAACGGTTTTTTTTTTTTTTTTTACTGTAGTATTTTTTGTTACCGAGATGAGATCTAATGGCTGTAGGGATTAATGTTGAAATGATTAAATGAAGTGACCTGTTTTCATATCTACTGCACAGCAGGGTAATTGCGTAATACACTATATCAGTAGTTTATTGGTTTCGTTTTGACAGTTTAACAACATTCAATGTGTTGTTTACGCTAGTGAGCAATGGCTTAGAGGAAAATGGCTGGAGAAATGGCTTAGCAATATACTTCAAATTGATAGTAATAACACAGTCTTAAAATCATACAGTCGTCCGACGAAGACGTCTAGACAGAGCAATCGTGCGGGGTGTGAGGGTGAGACGCGGGTAAGCGGCACCCGAGCTGCGAACAAAACGATGTTTGTAGCTCGGTATCTGTCATTAAGGGCTAACAAGTGTTTGTTTTTTATTTGTTTGTTTTATAATTTGATATGAGTGTCAATTTTGAGTATAATTGGGGTGCTTGTTACGAAAAAGCCATCCTTTTGACATCCAAAATGGCGGATGTCATTTTTTTAATAATTTGATATGAGTGTCAATTTTGAGTATAATTGGGGTGCATGTTACGAAAAAGCCACCCTTTTGAAATCGAAGATGGCGGACGCTAATTTCTATGTATATTAATATGATATGGGTGTTAATGCCGAGGTGGATTGGGGTGCTGGTTACGAAAATGCCATCTAAATAACTTAAATCTGTCTCGAGTTTCTTCCCTTACTAAAAATAGAAAATGTACTGTAAATGTAATACTGTACTGTGTACTATGTATGTAAATGTACTGTATGATTTTTATACTGTGGTAATAGTGTGCTACGCAATTAGGTTACAGGTCGCTTGTTACCTTTTTATTTCAAACCTCCTTTTGATAACCTTTATTAAATTTCAAACACAGGTTTTTATGTCTGGCTGACTAACTGACATAGCACGGCCTGATCCACTAAAGATAGAAAGACGAAAATAGGACAATGGCGCCGATTCTCTTGTTCTCAAACTAAACTAAATTTAAATTTAGTCCATCTTTAGTTTTTTTTTTTCCATAAAAAAGATATAACATACATATCAGTTTAGTCCTATTAAATTATTCTTAGTAGGTAGCCATGTTTTTAACGTAATTTTTTTAAAGAGAGTTTTTGGAATTCCAATCCTTGAAAAAAAAATATTAAACGATGAAAGGAAGGATAAACGTTTCAAAGTCGGAGAAATTGGAAAGATGTCGCAAGGAAAACCAATAAATTGTAATTATTTGAAGAATAATAACGTCTACAGTCGAAAAATATTGTCTAAAAACCTGTTATATTGTGACCAAGATGAATTGAGTTCCACTTCATTTGTCAAAGCGAATAAAATGCTCAGAAACATTTAAAATTTTTGTTTATCATTTAATTTACGGATAAATCAAATGGAATTTTCTTGATGGGTTTATAACGAGTTCAATGAGGGGATTTTAGTAGTACCTACCAAGGCCCAAATAATAATTGAGTTAAAAGTTTTTGAGACTTATTAATAGACCACCCTCTATTAATAAATCTCAAAAACTTTTAACTCAATTATTATTTGGGCGTTGACATCGACGCCCGTTAACAATAAACTCAACCACAAAACAATTCAATTATTAATTAGTATTGAATTTTAACAGTTGTTCCAAAGTTTCAATCCCCGTGGAGAAAATAAATACGTGGATGTCGTAAAACAACATCGAATTCCCCAATATAAGTTAGATTGCGATGAGGGTCAATGACTGGAAGGGCGTCAGAAAAAAACAGATTGGACGTGTCAGAGTGAAAAAGGAATGTTATCAAATACGTTTTTTGGCACATAAATCGATGAACTTTTATGAGACAGAATCTACAGACTTATGTGATAATATTGTAGGTGGTATTAGGAAAGGGTTATCTAAACTATCTGTCAGGAAAGATTTTGCCATTATCTACTCAGGCGAAGATAGGTTTAATGCATATCCTGTGTTCATTCATTATTTTATTGCATCACGTTTAGGAGGTTGCTGTGTAACCATTTTGATTTAGCTATTTATTGTTAATTTAGAATTGTTCATGGATTCTGCACTATCTCATTCGAGGCGCGACCTTCTTGACTGCTACTCAATAAAAGAATTTTTATTGTGATTATAAGTAATTTAGATTAAAAAAATAACAGTATTATATCGATACCGGAAATTTCAATTGTCGTAAAGGACAAAACACGAGTTTACAGTATAGCCGAAAAACAAAAAAATAAATTGTTTTTTACATATACCTTTTTCAAACAAAGATCAAAATGATGATGATGATGATGTCAAAAGAAACCCTAACTATTTTTTCGTGTGCTATCCATATAAATTAACAAAATAAACCAAACTTAATTAATTACCAAAATGAGAGTCCTTTACAGCCCAAAAAAATTCAACTGAAGTACTTTACAGCCACGAAAAATTGGTATTGATAAAGTCAGCTATGTCGTAAAGGACTATTTTTGATCATCAGTGGGTAGTATAAGTCAATTAAATCAAAAACTAAGGTGGTAAAAGGACAAAAAACCGAAAGCTCTAAATAGAAATACCTACAATAGGTACCTACCTAGTACAATCAAGTGAAACAAAATGTATTTTTATTATGTTTTATTTATTATTTAAATAAATAGTAAAGTATTACAATAGTTACTCTAATAGGAACTCAATATTTAAATAAAATTTAATGCAACTTTTTAATCACCAGTAATTGTTGTGCTGCTAAAATGAACTCAGTTTTAGAGTAATCAGCTAATAAACTTATCTACTTACTAATTTTTTAAATCGTTGTTATTAAAACTCAAATAATAATTATTAGAACAGTCTTAGATTATTTGAAGAAATCGTTCATTAACAAAACTAAAGTCAAAAATAAACATATTAATAGAAAAAAACAAAATACCTGATGGAAAAAAGTAAATGTAAAATGACTTTAGCTTTTTAAATTTCATATTAGTAATAAATGTTAAACATACTGTTTATTTTTAATAATCAGTAAACAAATTACTATTGTTTAACAATTATTAATGAAACTCAAACAACAGAACAGACTTGAACATAATAATAAAGTCAAAATAACCAAAATAATAACAATATTTGTCCTCAAGAGATTATAACTCAAAAAATTTACATTCTAAATTATTAATTAACTGACCAGTATTTTCAGTCTTTTATTATTATGAAACGTAGGCCCGTTTTTTGATCCGTAGTTAACTTCAATGGTTCTAACCATTGCATTGGGCAACGATTGCAAATTTCGGTCAAACATAATTTTTCTTCTATGTTACTCAACAAATGGTCAAATAAGTTGGAGTGGTAATTATTTGACAATTAAATTTGTAAAACTAACTATTGAGTATAGTAGTCGTATAAAAAGTTAAAATGAACGTAAAAAAATGAGGATTTACGACCTCTAAAATAATTGAAACATGACTTTATGCCCCGTATTGGTAAATATTTTTACGATACACCCCAAATAGTAAAAATAATCGCGCTAGGGATGTTGGAAAGCCAGGTCGTAAGGGACTTTTTTTTAAAGATAGAATTTTTTTAAAACTACCAATCAATAGAGCTTGCGACGCTCCAAATATGTATATAACTCATTTTCGGTAAAATGTCCTTTACGACAATTGAAATTTCCGGTATCGATATAATTAATAAAATTTTCGATACAGATTGTATAAATATGTATACATAATGGAAGAAATAATTATAATTACAATAGGGATTAACATTACTATATATAAATATGAAAGAGTAAGAAAGCCACATAATTAATATAAATTAAATAAATAAAAACTATATTATATGGTAAGCAATGAATAGATATATGTAAGTGATGGAATTAGTATTATATAAATGTGATAGTATTATATAGATAATGATAGGTTAATAGAATATAAGTAATACAGGTTTAATATAATTTTCGTATGCCCACAGGCACAATGTAGCGAACTTTCTGTAACTCGAACACCTTTTGTATTGTACACCTGCATTGACAAATAAAAAGATTTGATTTGAGTCGAAAGTCGTTTACTTAAATTTAGTTGAGACTCAGGACTATTCGAACGTTAAAACTACATAAGGCAGGCCCGCAAAACGTACGGCCTTTACCACATCCTAGTATTTTTTTCATCAAGTGGCACAACGAACTCCCAGTAGCACAGCTGTCTCTTCTCTGTCTGACTTCTATTGTTGCGTTGTTCTGTGATTACATTCTCTATCTCATAAAGTAAATTTAAATCCTGAGACACAGAACAACAAATTAAACTATTTGCCATATGAAAAACTTTATTATGAAGACAAAACTTAACACGTTAATAAAAGCCTCCAAGCACAAAGGAAGTGACAGATTACAGGTACGTAATACTGGGTTATGAAAACCCACACAACACAAATGATAAACTAGGACCATCGAAGTCCATCTGTCGCCCCCCAAATATCAGGACCCGAGGTGGCAGCGCGAAGTGTTCCACGCGCGCTACTCTTAGACGTCACGGGGGGAGTCCTACACCTCACTCCCCCCCTTGACCCGAGGAGGCCTACGGTGGTGGGCCAGCACCAATCGGGGGTTGCGGAAGCAGTATTAGTTCTCGCAGCCCCCGGTGTAGGTGTGAGAAGGAACAACCGGGTGGTTTATAGTCAGTAAGAGTCTGATAGACCCCGTCGCCCGCCCCAGGGCGGCGGACATCCATGAGGATTTTTCACCCGGAAAAAAAAAAGGACCATCGAAGTCAAGTACATAATCAAGTAATTAATAATAACAAAACCATGATCAGGAAGACGACTAGACGACCACAAGCAGTACTCGTTCACAAGCATGAGCAAAGACCAATCACTACCCCTCTTACCCCATTTGAGAAACTCGACCTCCACAAACAGTGATAACTAAGGAATCAAGACGAATTTGCTCAGGCAAGACTAATAATAATGATCAATCTCAAGGTCGCTAGATAAGCACATATAACAACTCAATCAAAATATTGGAATGTGTGACTATACAGTCAAATAAACTAAACAATTATATCGACGCTTGAAAGGCAATCATATCTAAGCGACAAAAATTCGTAAAATGAGTTATATATACACCAAACGACGCAGAAAACTCTGGCGGTTCGAATGGTATATATAACTCAATTTACGAATTTTTGTCGCTTAGATATGATTGCCTTTCAAGCGTCGATATGAACTCATATAAACTGCCAGCAAGCGAATTCTGGAGAAAGAACATAAACATTGCCTTGAGTTAATAAGTCTACCAACGCTTCTTGTCCTTTAAGTAGTCGTTGATTTATTAGCTTCCATTACTCGACGACCGCGACGTACCCAAATAACGTCGTAAATGTTGTCGAGTTGTCAAAATGAAAGAATACAATCAATTATTATAATAACCACGGTGGTCCTACTGTAGGAAAAAATATTTTCTAACAGAAAACATCCACCAAGTTTGCTTGCCTCCGCGTTTAACTATAAGAGTGATAAAAATAAGCAGTACCTACGGTAAATTATGATGTTATATTTCACCTAACAAATAGTTTTAAAATAAATATTTTAACATATACTTAAGTAGGTCTGAAATAAGGATAAACATCCCGTGTTCTTACCATTTCTTACATTTTTTCTCTATGCACACGAAATTCTTCTTTCTATTTATACCTACTTGTGTTTATAGGAATCATTTTCGCTATCTTCGATGGATAGCAAATGAATATCGGCTTGTGTGTTTTATAACATGATTTTTTTGTTTATGTAGACGCGATTAACGATCTGCGGAATGCACAAACAAATGAAGAATCATTTGTTTCATTGTGTAGATTATGTTGAAATAACGTTTCATTCTTCTCAAAATTCTAGTTTTGAATATGTATAGTCTATTTTAAATACTTTTAAAGACTGGATCGTAATTATTTCTTATAAGTTCCATGTTCTCTTTTACGGGTTTGGTTTCAGCACTTAGTCCTTCCGGTAGACTATTGTGTGTTTTTAATTGGTACGAGTCCTCGAGTGGAGACCGCGTCTCGGCAAACGTAGCGTGGGGCGCCCTTGGGCGAAATGGAGCGACGACATCAAGAAGGTGGCTGGCGGAGAACTGCTCAGGATCGAGCTTGTTGGCGTGCTATGAAGGAGGCCTATGTCCAGCGGTGGACGAGTAGGGGCTGATGATGATGAATAGGTATGGAGAATTCAATTTGTACCTATAGCCGAACTGGACGCCGCGCCGGTTGTATTGGATGCAAGTACGAATCTATCCTATCAGTTTATAGGAGTGCTTCTCTGAGTGTTTGCAGGTCTTGGACCATTGGGCCGACAAAATACCATGAAAATTTGAAGGCGAATTGACGCCATAAGGTTTGTTTTTTTGTGGCTTGCAGCTTAGAGTTCTCATTAACTTCATACGATAAGAGATCTCTTTTTCATAAACTTGACTATGTTAAGAAGTATGGCTACGCACCTTCTTTAAGGTTTTACTAGATGCTGGCCTCTATGATTATATCTCATTGTGGTTGCTATGTTAGCCTGTCACTTTGTTACTTTTTAAACTTCTAATTTGTGTTTTTTTTATTTCTGCTTATAAATAATAACTCGTATTAATTTTCACAAGCAGTTCTTATTTATTCGTTAAAATGGTAGCAGAGAATAAATTTACGAATTGAATTGCGGGTGCTTCTTATTGGCAAATTTATTTTTCGAAGAAAAATAATAAGGGCAGGTCTAACATACTCCGAAAATTCGTAAGAACCGTTAGCAAAGGTTCGGTAGGCCTGCAGTGAAGATGGACAAATCAATTGCAGAGCTCTACTTAGACAGTGAGTCTGCGATACGCTTGGCTCATGACCCACCTTTTGAACGTCATCAAAGGACGAAACACATTCAGATTCGTCATTTCTTTGTTCGAGAATGTGTTACCATGGGGAGATTAACTGTTCTAAAAGTGGAAGCAGCAAAGCAACTAGCAGATTTTCTTACCAAGCCGTTGTTTAAGCCGCGAATAAAAGAGTTGAGTGCTCTTGGAGGCTTAGCATAGCTACAAAAACAAGACGGAATGTTAAGAAGTATGGCTACGCACCTTCTTTAAGGTTTTACTAGATGCTGGCCTCTATGATTATATATCATTGTGGTTGCTATGTTAGCCTGTCACTTTGTTACTTTTTAAACTTCTAATTTGTGTTTTTTTTATTTCTGCTTATAAATAATAACTCGTATTAATTTTCACAAGCAGTTCTTATTTATTCGTCAAAAGACTAATGTAGAGGTCAGTGCATATTTTTCTTTTTTTAAGAAAAGGAAAGACAACATATTAGTTTAGTCCTGTCAAATTAAGATCCTCCATAGACACTTCAGAGACGATTAAAAATATGGTGACTAAACATACGTCAATTGGGTTGTATCCTAAAAAATAATTTAATATCCATCAGATAGATTTATAAAAAATATTGAACACGTATTTTTTATTTTTTCTTTCATTCAAATACTTAGGAAGATACATTGATTGGAAATGTCGCATGACGTCACGCCGTGGTACAAGATATGCCACGGCGTGACGTAATTAGCCCCACTCTGTAACTTTAATACGCTATATCTCAGTAGTTTTAGGTAATTTCGTCAAATAAAATGTACAGGTTTTAATTTTTTTTATAATCTTTAGGACGGACTAATTATTTTTTTGATTTTCATATCTTGGATACATCCCTACAAGCTCAGACTAATTTGACAGGACTAAATTGATATTTATCTTTTGTCCGTGTCCTAATGAAATAAAAAGAAAAAGATACACTGAACTTAAATTAAGTTTAGTTTGTGAGCCAGGGAATGGGGGCAATTATTTTAACTTTCTTCTCCAGTGAGTTTCCCTTGTCTTCGCAATGTCAACTTGAACGTTGAAGCAATCTGTCCTACTTTATTAATTCTTACTCTACTTCTACTAATATTATAAATTAGCTGCGCCTCGCGGTTTCAACCGCGTAGGTTTCGTTTTTTTTTCTTTTAAATACTCCGCTCCTATTTTTCGCAGCGTGATTTTATATAGCCTAAACCAGGGATGGCGAACCTCTATGCATCTACGTGCCATTTTCCCAACTAAAAATTATTCATGTGGCCATGGCGTGGCAACAAAAAAATTTTGGATTAGTGATTTTTGGAATAACCAATAATTATAATTGCGTGCTATTGTTATTTTAAATCTCTGGTGTCATTTCTCGGGACCCTGCAGTCCCGGAAGGCAACCTGGAGAAGCCCAATGCTATTTTTTGCAATTTTTGATATTATGCCGTGCCAAAATTATTTTGTTACGTGCCAGCAACGGCACGCGTGCCACTGGTTCGCCATCTTGGCCTAAAGCCTGAACTTTTCAAATCGGCTAATAGTTCCTGAGATAAGCGCGTTCATACAAACAAACAAAATCCTCAGCTTTATACAGCGTGTAACAAAAAGGGTATATACATCAAGAACCCCTGAAGATTATAGGTGGTATAGAAACTCTACACAAAGTTTCAGCTCAAAATAAATTACTCGAAGAATTGATACCAAATTCTTGGTATCCTTGGTATCGCATGATTCTTGAATTCAAATATTAACAAACGTGTAACAACACTACGGAGGGTCAACAACATTCCAAGTCACTTGCTAATATTACAAAACATTTCTTCTGTAATTCTGATCGCCTAGTACCTGTCTGCCTACATATTGTTGAAACGCGCGGCTGCGACGCGCGCGTCCATGAGATGCTGACAATGGCCCGCCCGGTAATTTGTACCTACCTGCCTACTTAAATTTTGCCTCAAAAATAGCTAAACATAGTCCGAACAATCAGCAAAATAAATATGAAAATTAAAAATAATAATTTAATTAACTTACATTTTTTAGAGATGTGGTTCGATGTGACGCCCTTGGTACTGTACACACAAGGTCGCTCGTTTGTGTATCGACACCTGGACATTCCGTAGCATGTCTGGTGTCACTGTCCTGAAAGCGGCTTCGATTCGCTCTCTCATTTGCTCTGCTGTGTCACACGGCATTGCATACACTGTGTTTTTAATATACCCCCACAAAAAGAAGTCTAATGGAGTTAGGTCTGGAGATCGCGGTGGCCAAGGTACATGTCTGCTACCGCGCCCAATCCACTGACGAAAACGCATATTTAGATGCTCCCTAACATCACGTGCATAGTGTGCTGGAGCGCCATCGTGTTGGAAGATTAAATTGTTGCCCATCACGAGATTAGCGTAACTTAAAATTGATAGGCTTTCTGTGAGAGCATCGTCCAATTCGTTGGTTAAAAAATTTAAATAATTTTGACCGTTTAGGCGGTGCGGCAAAAAAATTGGTCCTACGACAATTTCTCCCGCAATACCAGCCCACACGTTTAGTCGCCATTGGTGTTGAAACGACGATTCCGTAGAAGCATGCGGGTTAGCGTGAGACCAAACATGGTCATTATGTATGTTGCTTATCCCAGCTCTTGTGAATGACGCTTCATCTGTCCACAGTACTCTTGAGCCAAAATCTGGCGAAGCTGCTACCTGACCGCAGTACCACTCGCAGAAGGTCACGCGAGGCAAAAAATCTGCAGGTGTCAGTTCCTGGGTGCGACGGAAGTGGTATGGGTGCTGACCGTCATTGTTCAACACTCGCCATACTTGCATATGGTTAGATGCACCCAGCGCTAATGCAGCTCGCCGAGTACTAGTACGTGGGTTATTTTCGAAATGTTCGAGTACGGCTTCCTCTAAATCTGGATCGGTAGTGTTCGGGCGACCCCCTAATCCAGGAGCGTGAAAAGAACCAGTTTGGTGCAGACGATGTACCATTCTATGGAAACACGCCACCGAAGGGAGCTGTCGACGCTCACCTTCTGCCCTACCATCGATAAATCGCTGACGATAAAGTTCGCGAGCAGCACGCAGATTACCATCCTCTTGTCCGACACACAAGATCATCTCAAAATATTCAGTATTGCTAAGGGCCATGATTGTACACACGTCACAAGTTCACAACACAAAAATCGCAAAACGCGCATGCGACCGTAAAGTTCGAATCTTAGATCTGTACTGAACTAATAGGAATTATGAAAAATTGAACTTTATTTATTTAGGTACTTAATTTCTGTTTCGGCGTTTTAAAATATTTCGCCAAAGATAGTAGACAAATGGAACAAAACATTGTCATCTCTCTTAAAATATTCACGCAGATGGCGCGTGCGACCGAGACACAATATTTTATCATGTTCAACATGATTGCTTTCGGCGCGTTCTAAAGTCACTCACACAACAATAATATATGTGTGGAATAACGGATAAAAATAACGGAAATATTGTCATCTCTCTCACAAAATGCACGCCGTCGGCGTACGCGACTGAGAGATAATATTTTATCGTATTCAATTTCATATGTTTGAGCTAGGACATTCAATTAGGGTTCTGTGATTGCGGAACCGCTGTTTAATTTAGCGATAACAATCCTCGTATCTGTTGCACTCCTAGTACATTTGCGTATTTTTTATTTATTTTGAAAAGGTAAATTAAGACTGTACTGTACTCTATCTATCTACTGCTGAGTTTTAAGCTATTATTTTTGCAAAAGGCAAAATCTTTTATATCGCAGAAGTGAATACGCAAAGACTAACTAAAATTTAATTTATCTACGGAACTCATGGGGTGTTTTTGTACTAGGACACACATGAGTTGTTTAGAAATGATATTTTGGGTTCATTTGAACAGATATGAAATCCTTTTTCGTAGTCTCTTTCGCACGTTCATCTAAGTAATTAATTTTTCATAAACTAAGTACCTACCTATGTATGGCAAATGGCAACCGACATGAAAAGAATTAGTTACGTAAGGAAATTTATAGGAATGTAGTTAATAGATTGGGTATTATTTAGTGTGTTGTAGTTACCAACTCGATTCTCAAAAACTACTGAACTGATTTGGATACAATTTGGCAAAGATATGGTTTATAACCAGGATTAACATAAAGGACACTTTTTATCTCGATATTCCCAGGGGATCGAAACTTACGCGGGTGAATCCGCAGGGAGCAGCTAGTATTTAAATGCGAAAATTTGTAAGAATGTATGTATGGATACATCCATCCATTCATCCAAACATTTTTACAAACTTTCGCATTTTATTAGTAGGAAGTAGGATTGAGTAGCTACTGAGTGAATTGCAGGTAGTTGACTGCACGATTGACGTAGTGGTTAAGCGATTGACTGTTGCACAGCGTGTCGCGGGTTCGATTCCCGCGCGGAACAAATATTTGTATGACCTACAAGTAGTTGTTCCAGCTTTGGGTGTTTGTGTGTGTATCCTCCGTGCTTCGGAAAACACGTTAGTTAAGCCGTTAGTCCCGGCTGTCATTCGTAGATCTGTGAGACAACCAGTCTTACCAAGGGATATCGTATTACCCAGTAACTGGATTGTGGAGGTTAGATGGCACTCGCTCCATGTAAAATACTGGTATTCAGCCGAACCCGGTTGGACTGGAGGCGGATCCCGGGCTCCAAAGCGAAAGCCGCGGATACAACCGGGAAATGCGCTTTAGATGAGAGAGAGTTACCAACTCGGTTCTATCGATTTGTTAGATAAGTTTACTCATTTATAAAATAAATTGCGTTTTTTTATTGTTTTACGTAGGTGACTAAAGCCGCTAGACGTTTTTCGATTTCCAGCGCACGCACTCGCCCTATTTTATGACTTGGTTTGTTGTTCACAAACATAAAGTTAGCTTTTGTAGAAAAAACTTATTTGTACGTAAAATTATTTTTCCGAAAAAAAAGTGTTAAGAAAAATAAACATCGGGAACCCTTTATCCACTGTTTGAAGAAATACCAGGGTAAGCAAGTAAGTAAGAGGTTTGTTTTTATTGATGAACTGTTCAATGACCCCGATCAGCTGGCTTTTTGCTAGTGTTGTATTGATTTCAGTTTGAAACTGCGGTTTCTGGTATCATATGTATTGGAATAATTCATAACTTCCTACCATGTAAACATAAGGTTAGAGAACCCTTCCCGTATCGTTTCTTATCTTATCAAGAGGCCGTCCACTTGGTATGTATATACCCTTTTTGTTACACGTTGTATATTAGTACAGATAGATACGAAAGTTCGTGAGGAAAGATATCGTATGTTTGTTACTCTTTCACGCAAAAACTACTACACTGGTTTCAACGAAATTCGGCAAGCAGTTTATAACCAGGAATAACACATGGGGCACAATTTATCCCGATATTTCCACGGGATTGAAACTTACGTGTTACTAACGGCGAGGTTCAGCTTTTGCAATCTAAATCAATCTTCACAGACAAATAGTTTCTAGTGTTTGTTTTCAAAAATAAAGGGAAATTAATTTAGATATTTTTCATTCAGAATTTCTACTTTTGTTAGATGTTATCTTTGAAAACAAAAAAGATATCTTATAGTCCGGGAGGCAGCGGCTTTTTAAACAAGTCATTTTATGCCGGCTGATGTTAATATAGAAAACAGAATGCATGTGGCTTATGACGAAATCGATCGTCAGCTGGTCCAGTTGCGGTGGATGCGAGATTGGGAAGCTGCGGAATACGTTAAAAAATAAAAATCTGAAAAATATTTTATACCACATGAAATTTTTATCACGTGTTATTGACATTGATTACAATTAAAAGAAAGTAGTCAGCTGCACGACTGAGGGTGGATTATGCGTCAGCTGAGCGTCCGAACTAGCCAAAAATAAAATAAAATTATTTTATGCCGATTGAAATTTTTTTTACATGATTTTAGACATTTACAGAAACTTGATATTGATAATCAGCTGCATATACAGTGGGGGAAAACACGTCAGCTAGAGCAGGAATGTATGACTGCGCGCATATATCTTTGTGACCCGCGGAATTTTCAATGCTCCGACTGACACCGCAGTCATACATTCCTGCTCTAGCTGACGTGTTTTCCCCCACTGTATATGCAGCTGATTATCAATATCGAGTTTCTGTAAATGTCTAAAATCATTTCAAAAAATTTCAATCGGCATAAAATATTTTTTTTTTTTTTTTGGTAGTTCGTACCCTCAGCTGACGCATAATCCACCCTCAGTCGTGCAGCTGACTACTTTCTTTTAATTGTAATCAATTTCAATAACACGTAAAACAAATTCCATGTGGTATAAAATATTTTTCAGATTATTTTTTTTTTACGTGTTCTATGGGTTCTCATAGCAAGCGCCCCCGCAGGTGCGTCAGCTGACCTTCACTTTCGTTATTAGGAACAGCTTCTTCACTAGTATTGTGAAGTAAAGATCGGCATAAAAACACTAATCAAAATAGCCGCTGCCTCCCGGACTATTAGAGAATGTAAGGCGGTGGTTGTTTCTGAGTTCGTGAAAATGAAATTGATAAAATTGTATTAAAATAAAACAAACTTTTCAGTTTGTTTGTTTGGACGCGCTAATCCCTGGAGATTGGCACGTACCAAGCGGATTTAAAATTGTTGGCCCAATTTTTGACACTGTCGGCTATTTTGCATTTTGTTAGGATCCTTGGGAGCTGAGCAAAATGAACAAGTCAGAAAGAACGCTAACTCGGTAGTAGGCCATAAAATCGGCTGCCGGCAGGAGCCACCAGACAAAGTCTTGCCGCCAAGCGATTCGTGTTCCGGCTAACGTCTGGTGAAGCCGTACGGAAGACGGATCTGAGCAGTTGTGTTGCGATATGTGCCGGGTATGATGCGCCAAATGTTGTTGTGTCGGGAGATTGGCAGTGGAGGATCTTCAGATCAATCCCCCTGTAGCGCAGCATCGTTGGTCGTGTTGTTGAGTTTAACATTGCATCATCTCGCTCAACTGCCGTCTTCCTTCCTATTCACTAAGTTCTTTTTAGTGAATAGGCTAAATAAACTAGCGCGCTTTACCGTCAACGATTGCATCACTGCTTACCATCAGGCGGGATTGCGGTCAAGCACTAGTTTATAATTAATAATAATAAAAAAAAACAAGTAACGAGCAAGTAATGCAATGCGACAGGGTACCGCGGGGGAATAATTATTCATGGTGACGGATGTCACGGGGAGAATATTTATAGAAACGTGATTAATGTTTTTAGGATTTAATAATCTTGATTGCAAATAATTCAACAGATAAGTTTCAGCTTGAAAAAAAAAACAACAACGCAACTCATATTCCGTCTTGCATTGTGCCTAAATGTAGACGGCCAGAACAAACTAGTCCACGAAAGGCGGCGTCCTATTTTTGTCGACAAATGACGGAACTTTTAGGAGACAGATTACTGAGTAATATACGAGGAAGTAGTGAAGCGTGAGTTTACATATCTCTGGCTGTTTACAAATTTATGAAGGTTCACTTTATCCGGAAATCAGATAAGCTAAAATGTAGAGATCTTATGGAGCTTCCCCCCGAGGTATCACCGGCATAAGTTTCGATTTCGTAGGAATATTAGCATAAAAAGTATCGTTCATGTTAATTCTGGTTATAAACCACATATGTGCCAAGTTTAATCCAAATCTGAGAAAGTCTGTGAGGATCTTCCCCAATAACTTTCACATTTATAATTTTAGTAGGGTTGGTAGGATGAGCAAAAGGAGGGAAAGGTATAATTAGTTGCGTAGATATTTCCCTTCCTTCTGTATCATAACTGTAGATATAATCTTAACTCTCAGCTCCGTGTGGTAAGAGCAGTGGTGGCCCAGTGTTAACAGCAGAATCTTCATATTAATTTTAATATGTGGTGTAGATAATAAATAATATTCTATTCTATTCTAACGGCTTAGACTTACAAATTTAGGCTGATACTCAAGCATTGATCTCTGTTTAAACATTACTTAAAACTAGTTTCAACCAATCGAAAGGCTTCAAACGAGACTTAAGTAGAGCTTGAGTTTTGAGTGACGTTCTGTAATACGGACTTTACTACTCGTGTGAGTTAACTGTGCACCTCGCTGTGTGACGTCATTCGGACGATACCATTTGCTAAAAATGAGAATTATGTTATAAAAAATATAAATTACATTTTTTTTTAAGTTAATTACAGGACATTTTGATGATAAAGCGTCATAATACTACGTCATTTTACTCATGACGTTTTGCAATTAAATTGATACATATGGACTGAAATATAATGTTGGTGCAACCAACAGGCTTTACTAAAGCGTCGAAAATATAAAAAACAAAACAAACTTAATAAAAAAAAACTTAACAACGCAAAAACTCCACAGAAACAGTAATAACAACAGGGGATTTAAACTGTATTTAGACGATTGTAATAAACATGCTATCGTTACTCAGCGCTTACGGCGAATGCGGGGCGCCGCGAGGGGAAGCGGGAGAGGAGTCGAATTCCAGCGAGGTGCACACTTAACTCGCGCGAGTAGTAGGGTAAATGAACTGTACTCAAAATAGCGAAGCCGGAACGTCTTAAAACCAAAATTTTGAAGACATGTAACATCTACCTACACGAACTGGGTCTGCGTGGTGGATGGCGGATGGCGGTAGGAATGCTCCCTTTCACCGATGAGGGCTGTGACCTAACAGTGAGAATATTACACGCTGATTATGTATGTAGTAAACTCGAGATACAGTGTAAACAATATGTTATTCAAAGAAGCTCATGATTCGAGATTGGAGCTTGTTTGCATAACATAGTCGACACATTTCAACTTGTGGCGTTTCTTGTATCATAATTCATAATACTAGCGGCCTGATACGTACTTCGATACGTATTTAGTGAAATAATAAAAACAAATTTATTAGATCATCAAAATTATTTATTCAAACATAAAATATTTGTTTTAATTGCTAGCAATTTTAAAACTTAATCCAACACATTTAGATTATTAAACACGTTGGGGTACCGACTCTCGAACAAGCAACATAAAAAAGTTGGCGATTTGAAAAACATGATTACTCCAAATTCAGACCACAAACGTGAAATGTTTGCCATAGGGATACGCGGTATCAAACAAATTTCTCCTTTTAATTTACCTGTTAAGATCGTAGCTTCAATTAAATTTGGCAATAAGTTTTTCACTGCCAATCTGGTGGCATTACACAGTTTTGGTAGATTATAAAATTACAAAGAAAGTGGCATTGTTTTTTATATATATATAGATGAGATGATAATCCACCGTTCATTAAATTCATTTGTTACAAAAAATGTGAGAAATGAAAAACCGCTAGACCGATTCTGTTCAAACTTCACATAAACCATCTACTAATTAGTCAAAACAAAGCCTAAACATTTGTTTTGGATAGGTAAGTCCATTCTTGAGTTATAAAATTACAAAAAAAGTGGCATTAATTTTTATATATCGGCAAATTCCTTGGTCCAGTCCGCTACATGTCGTTCCTAAGATAATAAAAAGTAAAAAAACTAAAACCCAACTACTACAAAAAACGACGCTGAAAAAGTATAAAACAAGATTTTCAGAATACTGAACTGAACAAAGTTGCTAATGTAGTTGCAAGTAAATGGACACAGTAGACTCTACCAAGATGCCTTCGTTGTATATTGACAATAATGTCTTACAGTACTATTCTGAAGTATGCAATGTTCACTATGTAGAGATAAATTTTCATGTTTGGAAAACCGCAGTCACACGTTATCAAAGTGCTACGGTAGGTAGGTATATGTAACGTGTGACTACGACATTATTGTCAATTTACAACGAAGGCATCTTGGTAAGTCTACTGTGACTTGCAAACATTAGCAACTTTGTTCAGTTCAGTATTCTGAAAATCTTGTTTTATACTTTTTCAGCGTCGTTTTTTGTCGTAGTTGGGTTTTAGTTTTTTTACTTTTTATTATTTGTACTATTTTGGTGTTAAAGTGTATTTGTGGCGCATAATATTAACAAAAGTTAAATTGACGAACTAAAAACTAGGTAGTTAACATACGACATCTCTTTTGACTTATGTATCGGCGTATAGTAATATGTAGAGATGTCCTCGCGAGATCGTAGCGCGTATAGCAACGGTTTTAGCGTATGAAGCTCCCGGTTTTTCATACTAGCGACGCATATTTGCGTCGATTGCACCGAATGGGTCACGAATTAGTGGATGATGTCGTTAGTATAAATAGATTGGATGGTTTTCTAACGGTGGTAGGCCAAAACATCGGCTGCCGGCAGAAGTTACCACCCACCAGACGAAGTCTTGCCGCTAAGCGATTCGTCGTGTTCTAGCATGATGTCTGGTGAAGCTGTAGGGAGGACGCGTCTGAGCAGTTGTGTTGCGTTGTGTGGCTAGTACGATGCG